>CM060962.1:295107200-295204700 GCA_030765045.1 Tenodera sinensis | reverse complement strand
TAGGCAGGCAGACAGGTAGGCAGCTAGGCAGGCAGGCAGGTAGGCAGGCAGGTAGATAGGCAGGTAGGTAGGTAGGTAAGCAGGTAGTTAGGTAGGCAGGCAGGTAGGTAGGCAGGTAGTTAGGTAGGTAGGCAGGCAGGTAGGTAGGCAGGTAGGTAGGCAGGTAGGTAGGCAGGTAGGTAGGCAGGTAGGTAGGCAGGCAGGTAGTTAGGTAGGCAGGTAAGCAGATAGGTAGGCAGGTAAGCAGATAGGTAGGCAGGTAGATAGGCAGGTAGGTAGGTAGGTAGGCAGGTAGGTAGGTAGGCAGGTAGGTAGGCAGGTAGGTAGGCAGGTAGTTAGGTAGGTAGGCAGGCAGGTAGGCAGGCAGGTAGGTATGTAGGTAGGCAGGTAGGTAGGTAGGCAGCTATGTAGGCAGGTAGGTAGGCAGGCAGGCAGGTAGGTAGGTAGGCGGGTAGGCAGGTAGGTAGGCAGGCAGGTATGTAGGTAGGTAGGCAGGTATGTAGGTAGGTAGGCAGGCAGGCAGGTAGGCCGGTAGGTAGGCAGGCAGGCAGAGAGGTAGGCAGGTAGGTATGTAGGCAGGCAGGTAGGCAGGCGTGTAGGTAGGCCGGTAGGTAGGCAGAGAGGTAGGCAGGTAGGTATGTAGGCAGGCAGGCAGGCAGGCAGGCAGAGAGGTAGGTAGGCAGGCAGGCAGGCAGAGAGGTAGGCAGGTAGGTATGTAGGCAGGCTGGTAGGCAGGTAGGTAGGTAGGCAGGGAGGGAGGTAGGTAGGCAGGTAGATAGGCCGGTAGGTAGGCAGGCAGGCAGGCAGGCTGAGAGGTAGGCAGGTAGGTATGTAGGCAGGCAGGTAGGCAGGCAGGTAGGTAGGCCGGTAGGTAGGCAGGCAGAGAGGTAGGCAGGTAGGTATGTAGGCAGGCAGAGAGGTAGGTAGGTAGGCAGGCAGAGAGGTAGGCAGGTAGGTATGTAGGCAGGCAGGTAGGTAGGCAGGCAGGTAGGCAGGCAGGTAGGTAGGCAGGTAGGTGGACAAACAGACAGAGAGACAGACAGATGAATAAACAAATAAATAAGTAAATGAGTAAATAAGTAAATAAACAAGTAAACGACCAGGTGGATGACCTAAGAATTACATTTGAAGTTTAAGGGGAGGCAATAGAATTGTAGATTAGGAAGCTGAAACGCAAGCAAGGAAAGGCATAAAATGTACCTATGCACGCACATAAACACAGAGAGGCGAAGAGAGAGAGAGAGAGAGAGAGAGAGAGAGAGAGAGAGAGAGAGAGAGAGAGAGAGAGAGAGAGAGTGAGAGAGAGAGGAAGTGAAATGCGGTAGAAGCTGTTTCCTCCAGTGCACTTGAAATGAGAGTGGGTACACCATGTTTCAGCAGGGAGGTAAATGAGCTGAAAGGCGACGCAAAACCCGGAAACGTTACAAACAGCGAATGAGATTTCCCACGAAGATTAAACTCTTCGTGTGAAGGAAGGTACTTGCACGGCCGAGGTCGTTGCTATCCACACCTCACCGGATACGCTACCTGCGAACTACTTTCTAAATTCCCAGCACTTCGATCTGCTCACACTTACACTTCTAATCACTGGCAGGACTCTATCTATCCTTCAAATTAATAAACAGGACAGTCTGAATCCTGACAGCAACTTTCATTTTTGTACAAAAGCTTCAGATTAACCCATGGGTTTATTTACTGGATACCAGTAAATTTTTGTTTATTTAAAATTTTTAATAAATATGTAAATTTAAATTTAAAAAAATATATTTATAAAAGGTGTTAGTTATAGGTATAATTATAATATCAAATTAATTAATTTTAAGTAATAATAATGATAGGTAATAATAATAATAATAATAATAATAATAATAATAATAATAATAATAATAATAATAATAATAATAATAATAATAATAATAATAATAATAATAATAATAATAATAATAATAATAATAGTAATAATATAATTTATAATTGTATGTAATAATTATAATTAATAATTTAATTTTATATATTTGTTTATTGTTTAGTAATAGTTGTAGCTGTGAGTGATGTTGTGTATGAAAATGTATATTTTGTCGTACTGAGGAGATAAATTTGTTTTAATTTTTTTTTATTTCTTTATATTATAAATTGTTAAATGTTTCTTTTTCTTTTTTATATAAATTTATTTAGAAATGTTACTGTATTTTGATTGTTTGAAATGATTTGTTATTGTTTTATAGTACTTATTTTTGAGAGTGATAATGTGTGAAATGTTATAATTTGTGTTTTTGCTTTTATTTTCTTGTTTTTTGTTTTTATAATTTATAATTTAATTTATTTACCTTTATAATTTGTTATATATTATATTATTTTGTAATTTTATTTTATAATTTTTCTGTAAAGTATGTTGTATGTATGAATGTGTAGAATAAATAAATTTTAAAGATCTGGCACATTAGCATATTATATATATATATATATATTTTTTTTTTTTAATTTTAACCTATAGGTACTCATTCTGTATAAACTACAGGAAGGATGTAACAACTGGTATTGTCAAAGTATTTTTTCTTAATGCAGTAACTCCACAAATAATTCGTATACACTTAAGGGACCCTGGGACAAAAATTTGAATTTTGTATATTTGTATAGGTATATGTTATAGACTAGCATAGAAGTTCCAGCACAATCTGTTCTGTAGTTTTGAGGGAATAAATTATTCAATTTATTCATGAAGCGACAATACTTTAATATTCAAAATATTTCATGCACATCATAGCTAAAATATTACAACAGTTTTATAAGTTTATGAAGTGTAATTGCCCAACAAATACCATCAATCTCTGGCAGGAAGAAACAATAATTACTTTTAAGGTAATTAATTCTTTGCTTTGATAGACATTCAAAATATTTTTAAACCTTTGTATATTTAATTTTTTTAAATCTAAACAAATTTTCAGATTTTGAACCCAAAGACTGGAGTGGAAGTCACATAACTGAAGCACATGCTTGCTGGAAAAGTTCTACGCATAGCAAGTAGCGGAAGTATTGTATACCACCGTAAAATTCACTGCCGAGATTTCAAAGAAAATATGTTTTGAGGACCCCTGAATCCAAAAAAGCATGTTAGAAGAAGGTCAAGATTTTGAAGGAAATTCTACTCTAAACTACCCATAATTTTTTTTGCAAAATTTGGATTTTCTCGAGAATGGCTCAAATGATTTTGATTAAAATGCTATATATTTCACATATTTTTATGACAAATGAAATGTATACTTTCAATTTTCTGGCTATAGCCCATGTAGTGCTGTTTACTCTTACTGACTTTTGTGTAACTGGTAAACCGGAAAAGATAGAACAAATCTTACTATACAAAAAATGTTGATCTCTTTAAAACATACAAGTTATGTCCCTTTTTTTGTGGAGGGAACCATTTCGGAGATACTCCTTGTTATTTGTCTGAGTTTTTCAATACAAACTTTTCTCAAATGGAAGATCGTTGATAATTTTTTACTTTCTCTACTGGTAAGTAGGGGAAGTATTGTATTCCACCCAAAAATTCGATGTCGAGATTTCACCGGAAATACATGTTTTGAGGCCCCCTGAATCCAAAAAAAGCATTTTTAGAAAAAGGTCCGTGTGTGTGTCAGTCTGTCAGTCCGTGGACAGCATAACTCAAAAACGAAAAGTAGGTTAACAACCAAAGTTGGTATTTAAGTTTATTGTCTTTCAAGGATGCAACAGGGAGATTTTGAAGAAAATAGCCCCACGTTAAACTACCCTTTACATGGAAAATTTTTCGAAAATTTTGATTTTCTTGAAAATGGCTCTAACGATTTTGATTAAAATGTCATATGTTTGAGATATTTTGATGGAAAATGAAATGTATATCTTGAATTTTCTGGCTATAGCCCCTGTAGGCGTGTTTACTCTGGATGACTTTTGCATAACTGGTAAACCTTTAGAGATATACCAAATTATACTGTAGAAAAAATGTAGATCTTGCTAAAATACACAATTTATATTTCAATAAATTTTCTTGTAGGGTGAACCATTTCGGAGATATTCCTTGTTATGTGTGTGAGTTTCGGAAAACTTAGAACTTTCGTGAAATGGATCATCGTTGTTCATTTTTTTATATGTCAAGTGTGCAAAGACAACAGAATCTCAAACATTTGACTATCGCACAAAGCTTACTATATTCTAACATTCCCTTTGCACCTACAAGGAAATAACCAGTAAGATAATTTGTACAAATGTTTGTCTCAGCTAACAAGAAAGAAGATATAGGAATAAGAGTTTGTAAGAATGGTTAGAACAAGAGTAGAGAAAGTCATGTGAGTGCAACACATCAGATTTTTATATTTTAGCGTGCAAAGAGAACAGAATTTTAAACCGTTTATATAGCGACCGGTTTTAAAATATTTGACTATTACTCAAAGCCATATTCCCATATTCCTCTTGCGCCTACAATGAAATAAACAATAAGATAATTTTTACAACTGTTTATCTCAACAAGCACAAAGTAGAGGAATAAGAGTTTGTAAGAATAATTAGCACAAGAGCAGAGAAAGTCATGTGAGCGCAACACTTCAGATTTTCTCATTTGAAAGCACTACTACATTTCTGCAAAATTTTTCCTTCCACAACGCCGCACCAATTATCAAGTTTTTAACCTCCGCTCCGAAATACTGAACCGTAAACTGAAAATTGGAGTACGTAACAGTATCTCAGTTACCTTTAGTTTTATGAACATTGGAAAAAAAATTAAATGCGTCCACAAAGTCTTTTGTAACTTGTATATACAAATAGTGAACACCACAGCGGTTTGTGAGATGTGTTACACGTAGAGCAAGCAAATCTGATGGGTATTACGCGGTAGTGTATGCTCTAAAACGGTGGACAAACTTTATAATTCTAAGCAAATGTTTTGTGCTGTTTATATTCCAGGTAATTGTTGAGTAACGTTCAAGATGGTTACCCTTATTCCCTGTGAATGGGCTTCTGGTGTCACATGAAGCGGGCGGTACTCTTTCAACACCACCAGGTGTTTGCAGGCAACCTTCTTGTATTTCATCGCTTTCAATGCCTCATGAATAACTGACTGTTATCAAGATATTCCCTAAGTGCCTAGAGCTTAGGGTGCTGTACAAGGAGGTCAACTTCTCTGAGGATAGCAATGAAAATAATAATAATAATAATAATAATAATAATAATAATAATAATAATAATAATAATAATAATAATAATAATAATAATAATAATAATAATAATAATAATAATAATAATAATAATAATAATAATAATAATAATAATAATAATAATAATAATAATAATAATAATAATAATAATAATAATAATAATAATAATAATAATAATAATAATAATAATAATAATAATAATAATAATAATAATAATAATAATAATAATAATAATAATAATAATAATAATAATAATAATAATAATAATAATAATAATAATAATAATAATCATCATCATCATCATTTCCCTAGGACGTCTTTCCCTTATGCAAAGGTTACCCTCATCGCCCGGCCACTGCGTCCTCCAGCCGCAGCCAAGGCCACGGAAGATTGCAGGTTGCGGGTGGCGGGGGTCAGCACGCCGACTCCCCCTACCGTAAGGCGACTACTTTGATGTTTTAGGGACGGTACCTTTCTATCAGGATAGTTCCTCAATTGGCCCCTCAGGGACCTAACGAGGCTGAGTGCACCCCGTACCAGACCTCCCAGCGGGGAAAAATCCCATGCCGGTACCGGGGATCGAACCCGGGTCCTCCGTGCCAGAGGCAGGCGCGCTACCAACTGCGCTACGGTGGTGGTAATAATAATAATAATAATAATAATAATAATAATAATAATAATAATAATAATAATAATAATAATAATAATAATAATAATAATAATAATAATAATAATAGTCCAGGATCATTAGAGGAAGGAATGCTGTATTTACACTAATGGAATACTATGGGAAAAAGATATTTTCAAAAAATATGTAATACATATGTAATACACTAATTATGACCTATGGAGCTGATGTGTGGGCTTTGAATTCACAACCGAAAAAAAAAATTGCTTGTTGAGGAAATAGACTACTGGATATGCTCTACGAGAATATCCAGGAAAGAAAAAATTACAAATCACACAGAACCTTGGTATTTCCCTAAAAGGTAGGCGAATGAGATGGTAGTATCTAATCTAATCGGTGCCGGACAGATGGCGCGGATGCTGGCTCAAAGGAAACAGTACTCGCCATGGAGACTTGATGACTGTTCATCGATCTCTTTGGGTAGCTCCAGCATGGGACTGATCTTCGACCCTGGAAGTACTACGGACTTCCGCGCGTCTCTATACTCTGTAGCCTCCTGTAGTTCCTTCACTTGCTCCTGGAGATGGTAGCCACAATGGATCTATGGAGCGCATTGTATCAACTGTACCAGTACAACCTATATGTAATCTTATCAGAAGAACATTAAATAAAACGCGATGTAAGGGATGGAGTAACATTTTCAAAGTTATTCCCATTAATACTTCATTATTGGACACTAAGAAACAAACATATTGACGTTTTTTATATTCATCATAGGTTAATACGAGATTAGACAAAATTAGAAATTTGATATTTTTCAGCTCTAGTTTTTGAGCTGTGCTGTTCACACATACACAGACACATACAAACACATACCGAGAAGCTTTTTTGAAAAAATGCTCTCAGTAAGTCTCAAAACGTGTACATCGACGTAATCTTGAAATTGAATTTTGGATGTAATACCTCCTCTGCTTCCTACAGGTAAGTAGTAAAACAGGTAAAGAACATTAGTGGATTGACAGGATGGAAGAGAATGGAATAATGGATTCGCAGGAAATGTGTAGGTTCACCATCTTGTGTGAACGTCAGTATTGGGCGAGACAGTCTTGGCTGCTTGTGTCCGTTATATTGTAATGGGTTTCGCAGCCAGCCCTCCATGAATTTATTACCGGGAAATTAGAATGTGCTCAGAGCAGTACCTACTGGATCGATTCCTCTGTAGGGACCCTCTTTTACATTGTTATTTGGAGTCTTTTGTCCACACAAAGCCCGCCGTCCAGCAACGTGAATATTCTCAACAAGGACTTCCTGCATCTCATGACAGAGCTGCTTTTTCCTACAATATCTCTTATTATATCATAACTAGGAATCGGAACAAGGACCTAGTTTAAAAAATCTGATGTGTTGCACTCACATGACTTTCTCTACTCTTGTACTAACCATTCTTACAAACTCTTATTCCTATATCTCCATGTTAGTTAAGATAAACATTCGTACAAATTATCTTATTGCTGATGTCCTTGTAGGTACAAGGGGAATATTAGAATACAGAAGGCTTTGTGCGACAGTCAAATCTTTTTGACCTTTGAGATTCCGTTCTCTTTGCACGATTAACATATAAAAAAATGAACAACGTTGTTGCATTTCGCTAAAGTTCTAAGTTTTCCGAAACTCACACACATAACAAGGAATATCTCCGAAATGGTTCACCCTACAAGAAAATTTATTGAGACATAAATTGTGTATTTTTTGTATAGTATAATTTGGTCTATCTCTAACGGTTTACCAGTTATGCAAAAGTCGTCCAGAGTAAATACGACTACAGGGGCTATAGCCAGAAAATTCAAGATATACATTTCATTTGTCATCAAAATATCTCAAACATATGACATTTTAATAAAAATCGTTAGAGCCATTTTCAAGAAAATCAAAATTTTCGAAAAACTTTCCATGTAAAGGGTAGTTTTGGGTGGGGCTATTTTCTTCAAAATCTTCGTATCAGATCCTTGAAGGACATTAAACTTAAATACCAACTTTGGTTTTTAACCGACTTTTCGTTTTTGAGTTATGCTGTCCACAGACTGACAGACTGACAGACTGACACACAGACACACACATGGACCTTTTTCTAAAAATGCTTTTTTTTGGATTCAGGGGGCCTCAAAACATGTATTTCCGGTGAAATCTCGACATCGAATTTTTGGGTGGAATACAATACTTCCCCTAATTAACAGCAGAGAAAGTAAAAATCTGAGATAAACATTTCTAGAAATGTTTTTATTCCATATTTTCTTGTAGATGCCATCAGAATGGGGGGTACCGCAGGCTTAAGCAGTACTCAAATCTTTTAAGAGCTAGTCACTATGTGATAGCTCTGAAATTCCCTTCTCTTAGATGACCAGGAAAGAGACAGAAAGAGAGAGAGAGAGAGAGAGAGAGAGAGAGAGAGAGAGAGAGAGAGATGGATAGATAACAAAGGAAAAAACGAATGACTTGCTATTTAAAAGTATTGGAAAATTCAAACCAACCAAGAAGGATATCTCAGAAATGTTATTTAAGATAAATTTTGTGCTTTAACTAGATTCTATGTTTTGTGTACTATGATTTTGTCTATGTAATACGATTTACTAGCTATGCAAGAGAAATTCAGAATGAATAGTACCTCAGAGATTATTTCCAAAAAGTTTAAGATGTACACTTCATTTGTCATGAAAGCATGTAATGAATGTGGTAATTTAATCAAAACAATTAGAGCTATTTTTGATAAAACCAACATTTTCGACACATATTCCATGTAAAGGTTTAGTATGTGGGAAGTTTTTTTTTTTTTAAACTTTCTCTACTGCTAACTAGGGGAAGTATTGTATTCCACCCAAAAATTCGATGTCGAGATTTCACTGGAAATATGTTTTGAGACCCTCTGAGTAAAAAAAAGCTTTTTTAGAAAAAATGTCCGTGTGTGTGTGTGTGTGTGTGTGTGTGTGTGTGTGTGTGTGTGTGTGTGTGTGTGTGTGTGTGTGTGTGTGTGTGTGTGTTTGCGTGCACGCGTGTGTGTGAGTCTGTCAGTCTGTGCACAGCATAACTCAAAAACGAAAAATCGCTTAAAAACCAAGGTTGGTATTTACGTTTAACGTCTTTCAAGGATGCGACACGAAGATTTTGAGGAAAATTCCTCCACTTTAAACTACCCTTTACTTGGAAAATTTTGATTTTCTTGAAAATGGCTCAAACGATTTTGATTAAAATGGCATATGTTTGAGATATTTTGATGACAAATGAAATGTATATTTGGAATTTTCTGGCTATAGCCTATGTAGTCCTGTTTACTCTGCATGACTTTTGAATAACTCGTAAACCGTAACAGACAAAATGTTACTGCACAAGAAATGTAGATCTCGCTAAAACATAGTTTATACCCAAATAAAATTGTTTGTAGAGTGAACCATTTCGGAGATATTCCTTGTTATGTGTGTGAGTTTATCAGATTTTTAGCTTTTGTCTTGTACCCTTGGAATATTCGGAACTTACATATCAAGTCTGGTGGGCAAGCATCTTAACTTTTTTGAGTTTTGAGAACCTTTTGCTCGCAATGAGCGACACTTTTGACAACGGAATGACTTAGACTGGTCAATAGACAACCCATGGCGCTGCACACGCGTGTTTGTATGACCTTTGTATGAGCTCTGCAAGCTGTCATTGTGGTACCATAATCGTTCAATGGGTAGCCATGTCATGACGAACAGAACATGTTCCTGTTTTTGCACAGTTGCAGCCATTTGAATGGGGTCGAATTGTTGTTGGCCTGCGCGAAGCTGGATGGACCTACCACAAATCGCTGGGCACAATGTATAGGTACTGTGCAGGTGTTTTCATCAATGGTCTCTTATACATTAGCATACCCATAGACTAGGTTGTGAACGGCCATGTTGTACAGACGCACTCCAGGTTCGACGCACTATACGGATATCGGTGGACGCCAAAACAGCGTCCACGGAATTGATTTAGCACCTGGAATGTCAGTAAGGGGTATTGCAGCAGGACCCAAATCTCGTGTCACACTGGTTCGGTATCTGTTACACCACAACACTACCATGCACGTGTTTTATTATTTTGAGAAAGGTTGAATTGGACAAGGAATGGTTTTTTGGTGTATTCAGTGATGGGAGTAGCTTCTGTCTGGATGCAAGTGAAGTTGTGCATCCATACGACGTGAGCATAATCATACAAAGTGCATTTGAGCATGACACTCTTGGCTTATGGCGTGCGGTACCAACTCGCGCCCACCTTTGGTGTTCGTGCAGAGCCGTGAAACAGTGCCAGCTGCATCCAGCAGGTTATTAATCGTTTGTTAATGTCAATTGTTCGTTAGGGAGGTGATGTGCTGTTTCATTAGGACAACAAAGGTCTGCAGCAACGTGCTCCTCATGGTTTACAACAGCCCCCTGAACATGTAGGGGACATGAAGGACCATTGTCGAATTGTGACAACAGGTAGAGGATTCTTGGGACAGTTTATCACACGATACCAATCGTCTGCGTGCATTGACTGCTGGAGGGAGATACAGTGATTGTTGTTGTGACTATAAGGGACACACGTCCTGTCTACTTGAATTGCACTGCTTGTGTTATCGTCATCCACAATTTTACCTCTTCATTTAACTTAAGTACTCCTTGTTGATGTTGCACTTTTTGCCGCTAGTGTACTTTGGCTTTGGCTTTTTGTTGACAATGTCATGGAGTGGAAAACAGTTGTTGTTACTCCACAAAATATACATTCTAAAATAAGACAAATATTATTTGGTTGCATCAACACACACATATATGTGTGTGTATGGTCACGATTTAGCAAGTAAGACACAGCAAAACAAAAGAGAATCGAATCTGTTTATAACGCTGCATGCGCATGTGATACTATGCCAATATATATTTTAATAACCCTTTATTTCCTTTGTATGTTACAGTTAAGACGGTGGCTGGGTGTGCTAAATCATGTATAAAGGGAGAAAATTGCTTCTAGCTAGGAGTAAAAGTCATTCAATCAATATTTTATAATAGACTAATGACTAAAAATGCACTGTTCAAAACAATTAGAGGGACAAAGGTTTGAACATATGTATCGCTGCAGTAGTTGGTAAATATTGTTATACAGAATGCTTGTAACTTTATTTAACTGTAGTGCACATCTTGTTCACCTGTCAGTATACACAAAAAGGCTGCAAGCCGAAATTACAGACAATGTTGAAAACTAAAGTGGGTTCAAAGATTAGGGTTGTTTGCAACTGACATATAGTGCCTGAATGTTAAGGGCTATTCTTTTGGTACATTTAATCAGTCAACATAAGGCATCTCATGGAGTCGGAAACAGTTCGAGTCGTCACATTGCTTGAAAAAGTAGGAGTATTCAAGCAGTGGCCGCTGAGCTTAATGCGCCTAAATCTGTTATTGGTAGGTTTAGAAAGCGCATCATTGAAACAGGTACATACTCTAGGAGACGGGATCAGGGTCTAAAACGTAAAACATTAGCCAGAAGAGACTAATATGTTGTTAATTGTGCTCTTCGGCGGCACGACGCTACTGCTCGGGGCTATGAAACTGTTCTGAGGGCGGCAAATGGTGTAAATGTCAGTGACCAAACCATACAAAACGGACTAGAAGCAGCGTAAGACCACGAATACCTATTAAAGCCCTACATTAACTTCTGCTGACAAGAAAGCCCGGGTGAGATTGGTGCAGCAGCACAGGAACTCATAGCCTCGTTACTGATACAATGTGCGGTTTACAGATGAAAGAGTGTGATACACTTCTGCATGTGTATCATCGCCGTGGTGAATGTTCTGCAGCAAGAGAAATCCAGGAAAGGGACAGATTTGGTGGTGGATAAGTCATGGTGTGCGGTAGCCGAAGAGCTTAATTGTCGTCAGAAACAGACTTAATGCTGCGAGGTACATTGCTGAAATTGCACTTGAACCTGTCATGCCTATTGCGGTCGAGATGGGGCCTCGGTTTGTTTGGCAGCAAGGTAATGCTAGAGTGCATACAGTAAGAGCCACTATAGCCACCCTACAGGAACTCCACTTTCCTACAATGGACTGGTCATTTAGGAGTCCTGACGTTAATCCTATCAATATCCTTGAGGTCAGCTGGAGAAATGAGTCCGAGACAGTCCTTTAGCCCCCTAGACCCTTCAGCAGCTTGCAGATGTCAAACAATGGCGAGTCAAATCACAGTTGCGCATAGATTGATCAGCATGCCTCGAATGTACGAAGCAGCAATTCATGCACAGAGAGACTGAACTTGATACTGAAGTTCTCATTTATTTGCGAACGTGAACTTAAATTGACGACTTTCCACTTTAGTTTTCAACATTGTCTGCAATTTTGGCTTGGAGCTTTCTTGTGTGTAGTGACATGTGGGCAAATTGAGCACCGCTGTTAAATAAAGGTTTAATTATTCCGTATAAAATATTTACCAACCTAATCCGAGCTACTGCATCAATGCATAAGTTCAACCGTTTGTTCTTCTAATTGTTTCGAGTTGTGTATTTTCTTGATGGCGGCAGATCACGTCTTTCCCATAGCGGGTGGTTAACTTGCTGGCCTGGGAGAGCTAAATCTTCACATTCAGCAGTTTATCCTCTATTTCATTGTGTATGTTAAGGATATATGTATTAATTGAAAACTATGTAGATCTTAGGTTATTAAGCAATATGGGAATATGGAGAAGGTACAATGGTTAATTGCACCTGTTGTAACTATCTAAAAATTACTCGGCACAACGATTAATTTTCCATAGTCGAAGGGTAATTATACACTGTGTAGGATTTTCAAAGCTTGCAAGAGTGTGGGGGGGGGTTGTTAAGAAAGTCAGACGTTCCTCCAATGTTTCATGTACTTTTGTGTGAATATTAGGGGATTTTTCATGCGTTATTAGCAATAGCCAGGTCTGCATAAAGTTACAATTATAAGGGTTAAAGAAGAAGACTATAAAAATCTTGTAGAACCTGGCGTCGGAGAAATCCTTTATTTATACAGATATTCTAAAGAAGCTGTCAATGTATATGTTTAGAATTTAACATGATAATGATAACAGTGCTTCACAATAACAGCAAAAATTCAAATCACATCATTTGTAAACAAATGATGTCTCTCAGACTGTCTGGTAATTTCTCTAGTTATGTATCTAGTGACTCAAGTTCAAATGTTAGTCACTCTGGCATGTTGCATCAGTCGTTCTTGCTTTTTAGCAACTTGAATAAGACCGTGTTCTCATGTCCGTCGGAATGAACAGTGTTCTCCAATGGTGAAAAAACTATCGAAATGGGTTTGGTGGTTTCCTAGATTGCGCGCGCCCGCACGTACACACACACACACACACAGACACACACACATACAAATGGTTTATCTTCATTAATTAAGTTACTATAGATGAGAACCCCCATATGAAGTGACATTTTGATTGGAAGGGGAGGTGGTTTCTGTGGAAGGCTGAGACACAAGTCCGCAGCAGGCGCCTCAGGTGAGACTGCGAAGTGAAGAGTGAGAAAGAACCAACAACCGCCCTGTGCATTATTTAACAGGCCCTTTATCTTGTTTCGGGAAGAGCAGCCAACTAACGAGGGGACCCATCCGGGTGGTCACCCCCCATGTCGGCCCGTGTTCCTTTCTTTAGCCGCTCATTTATCAGAACTAGCCCGCGTACCCTCGTTAACTCTCCATAAACTTGCCTCTATATTTCACTGCAAACAAATACATCTCATCTGAAGGTGAGAGTAAACCAAAATCTTCCAAAATTGTAGCGAACACCTATCCTACGTTAAATATCAACAACAATGTTGGAAGAAATAAGAATAACTATAGGAAGAAACACATCACAATACGAACTCAGAGAGTAATTAAAACAATAGGGATCAATGAAACAGATAGGAACTGCAAATAAGTATGCAAGTAATGTAATATAAAGGTACGATGTATATATAAAGAACGCAATATTGAGGACAGGAAAATTTGTACAGAATGTTAGCCAATAGGGATAGTCAATGACCAGCCGGACCACACACAGTAGCTAGGAGTTTCACCCTATCTCAGGTGAAATAAGTGAAGGGGCTCGTTTCAAACCCAGCGATCTCCACTTTTTCATGATTTTGCCACAGAGGCAACATACCTGTTGCACTAATTTCCCCACATTTTGAAGGTGTTAGTTTCTAAGAATTATTTGGACGAATATGTTTTCTAATCCAGTTTTGAAGTAAACTCTGTTCATATCAGTAATATGCACTAAAATATGAAGATTGCGGACTGTGAAGTAATATGTTGTTGTTGTTAGCTAATGCTGGATTTCTGACAATGAAGTCATTAATCCTCTTGCTCTCCAATATTTTTCACAATGATATTGAAGAGAGCAATAGCAGTAATAGTAACAGTTTTTTAGAGAGCACCATATTTTCATGTTTTGGCGGTCACATCGCTCTCTCACAACCCCCAGAATGTCTGGAGGGCCACACCTGTCGTTGGTTTACGGGTCTCACCGACCTGACCGGGAGAGTTATCAAAATAAATTCACCGACCATATCCTCTGATTACCAATCAGAGGACGTATTACATGCCATGACAGGTCAGCATGTTGGGGCTAAGATTTTATACAGAAATTACAGAAATGGAGAGATTGGAAAAATAAAGACTCCCTAGCCCTCGGGAACCCTAATAGCATCGAGGTCGGAAGAGAACAAGAGATGACCAAGGTAAGGTCAGATAGAAAAGTTACAGTGAGGAGCAAAACACCAGTAAGTGGAAGTAATGTTCTGCTCAGCTTGGGTACCTTGTGGTTGCCATTCACATATCCCCTAGACGGAGACCCCTGAGGCCGAAGCAATAATATAGAAACTGCTGTTTTACATAACAGAACTAGAAAGACTTAAACCATAAGTTTCACTGGTGTCCAGTTTAGAGACGAACACAAAATTTCACTTACTAGCTCAATATAATGGATGTAATACCTCTAAAACGGTACCTAAATACTCATTTTACTCATAAACAAACATGTGTAGTGGTGCTGGGTAGCCACCATTTCTTAGCCGTGATGTATCGATTCGGAGATTGCCATCTTTGAAAGAACAAAATAGTGGAGACTGCAAGTTTTGATAGTAGCAATCATTTTTACTTTCGCTACTACGTATAGTAAGTAGAGAAAGTATTGTATTCCACCCAAAAATTTAATGCCGAGATTTCACCGGAAATATATGTTTTGAGGCGCCCTGAATAAAAAAAAAGGCATTTTTAGAAAAAGGTCCGTGTGTGTGTCTGTGGACAGCATAACTCAAAAACGAAAAGTTGGTTAAAAACCAAAGTTGGTGTTTAAGTTTAATGTGTTTCAAGGATGCGACACGAAGATTTTGAAGAAAATTGCTCCAGATTAAACTACTCTTTAAGTGAAAAATTTTTCATAATTTTGATTTTTCGAAAATGACTAACGATTTTGCTTAAAATGCATGTTTGAAATATTTTTCTGGCAAACGAAATGTATATTTTGAATTTTCTGACTATAGCCCCTGTACTCCTCTTTAATCTGGATGACTTTTGCATAACTGGTATACCGTAACATATAGACCAAATCTTACTGTACAACAAATGTAGATTTGCTAAACACACAATTTATGTCCAAATACTTTTTTTTTGTAGAGTGAACCATTTCGGAGATATTCCTTGTTATTTCTGTGCGTTTTGGAAAACAAAGGTTCGTCAAATTGTGCATCGTCATTTATAAACTGTAATTGCCCGACAAACACCACCAATCTCTGGAAGGAAGAAAAATAAAATACTATTAAACTAATTTCTTTCCTTTGATGGACAGAGAAAATATTTTTAAAACCTTTTTTGTGTATTTCTTTTATTTCAGATTTTGAACCCAAAGACTGAAGTTGAAGTCTCATAAATGGAGCTGGAAAGATTCTAGGAACATAGCACAACATTTAATGCACGTGTAGCAGATAAGAGTATTAAAAATTTAAAGTCGAGAAAAAACAATTGTTGTAAATACATGCTTCATGATGATGAGGAGTCAGATTTCCTGTTTGGCCTAAAGCTGTCTTGCTGCATAGGGTCACAACTTCCCTCTTTTGTGTACAACAGGTCTGACGAACGTTACTCCACAGGTGTGAAGAGAGGAGTCCCCCCTCCATAACTACAGTAGCACGCTTTAGTTAGAACCGGTTTTGCGCTTTGTTTTCCCCGCTTTTCCGCTTTCGTAGTCACACCTGCTGAGTAACGTTCGTCAACTCTGGTCTAGAAGTTTCTTTCCTAAGATTCATAGCTTAACCACTTTTTTTAGACTGAATTTGGTTGTTTTTCAGCCCTTTTTGGCCCATGTTTTATTCAAACACTGCCGAAAATTTAAGCAGAAAAGGAGTGTTTAAAAGTAGCGCACATGACATTTAAAGCCTGCGCCAGACCATTCGGAATGGAGCAATCTGAAAAATTTCACTGCCAACCGATGAATGAAGACTTGGGGAATATTTATATGCATACACCTAAAAATTGTCATTTGATAATTTTTCAGTTATTTTTCAGTACGAGAGTCCCTTAGTATTTTTATAAAGAAATGGTAGGGAGATATGTAAGTAATTGCAGTAAGTAATTTCCAAATGTTAAAATCAATGGTTAATGTAAGAACCGAGAGTTGAAAGTTTGTCGAGGAAGTCGAGGTCATTAGCGAGTTCCATGTCAAGGATGGGCTATTAGTATAAGTCAATGTAGCTATGGGAATGGGGATTGTAATGAAGTCATGTCCACAAGGCGTACCTGCAAATTAGTCATGTTCAGAAGACACGCATCTAGCTCAGCTCTGAAAATTACATTAGGAATGTAACTGTTAGAATTTAGCAAGTTACAGAGCAACCGTAATGTTTTATAAGCGAATGAGAAGCTCCGAGCTTGGTAACATAAGTACAACATTGGTGGGCAGTGATAATATAGGTGGGACACAACTTGATAAAAGAGTGTCTAACTCTGAAATTCGTGTCCTTGCCTTCGTGTTATAAAGTCCTACTATACAAGTTTGAGAGGTAGAATCGGAACTGAAAAATTCAATGCCACAGCCGGGATTTGAACCACAAACGTTCCGCTTCACGCGCGGCTGCTCTAACCACTGAGCTACTGTGACAAGTTGGCAGTATGACATTGCCTACTCGTATTTTTTCCGGTAGACCACAAAGGGAATCTCACATCAGAGATAAATACCACAAGGGCGACTTAAACTATGTCCCTGGATTAAATAACCTTTAGATGGTAATTATTGTTTATTTATGGCAAGAAACTTACTTAATAACACCAGCAGTAAGTTTGTTGCCATAAATAAATAATAATCCTATACAAGTGTTTACTGTGATCAATTATCAGCATTCCTTAATACCTAAACCCACGATGGTATTGTACATATTTGGCGGTCACCGCGATGGAGCCTTCCGCTTAGCATTTCAGTGACTCACGGCAACTTACACTTCGCATTGTTGATAGGGAAAGTTATTTTAAACCGTGAAGTATTGATTAGTTTAATACCTCAACAGTTAATTTCTCGTGCTAAAATTCAGAAACAGTTAATAGCACGTTCTCAAACGTTGGCAGCTCATTCAAATCTATCATTAATTAATTACCCTGCATTAAATTTATCAATAAACCTATCTGGTGTTGTTTATCTTCAAATGCACACACGCATCACTCAAGGGACGTCGTCATCAGCCCTTACGGTCATAGAAATGCTTAACTAGGTGTGATTATCGCTCTGTACATGATGGGAATCCAACTGGAGCATAGGATATTTGCTAGCTAGGCTACACTTGGAGCCATGCTCTACCTAACACTGGTGTGAACATTAGATGTGAACCGTACGTGTGATAATTATTATAAACTAGCGAGGAATGAAAATGATTTCGTTTATTTGTGGAACAGTTAGCGCTGAGATGGTAAATTCGCAAAAGTGTATCTTTCACAAACTCGAACTATACAAATTGCAATTAATTCTGCGCGAATACGTGCCTTAATTAGCTGGCTAACCGTACAAAATACTTGAAGCGAATTTAATCCATTTCTCGAATATTCTCTGGATGTCGACTAAGGAATTCTCAGCTTTTGCAAACCCACGACATCTAAGGGTAACTAAAGCTTTCTGCTAATTTGTGATTGTGAATAAATATAAACGTCAACGATGAGCTAATCTCCAGCTAAAAATGTCATACTTCAGTTCTTACCTTCTCAAAGACACAAGAAATGGGTGTAACTCAAGATCAGTGATTGTAAACAACGCAGACGTGACGGTATGTACAGAGAGAAAGCGACATATACTTGTACCATTACCTTGTGATTAGTAAAATAAGTAGAATAACAAAGTAGCGGAACATTTATCTCCATGATGATAACAGAAATCAAGGAAAAATATACAAAGTGTATTTATTATAAGATCAAATTATTAAATAACACCATGAAACTAGAATAACAAAATATATGTCAGAAAAAGCGACATCAGAACATGTGAACACTGAATGAGAAAACACATCAGAGATGGTACATAAAGCAGCGAATGAGATTTTAGGAAGGACGAAAACAATATGAAATAGGAAGGGCTTCAGAATCTGGACTGCCAACATAAAACGTGCAATAGATGAAAAACAGAAACCATATAAGAGTACATATCTAAGATAAAAATAGAAGAGGCGTATGAGGAATACAAAATGAAAAGAACTGCTAAAACCATTACAAGGAAAGTTCATGAGGATTCATGGGATAAACTCATAAGATGGTAGAACATATGTATGGAACACAGGAAATAGGTTACAAACTAGCACCTAAATCAAACAGAAAACTATGCCGCTAGAATAAATATAATCCCAGAACAAGGATGGCTAACCCCTATGAAAAACTTCGAAATTAAGAAGTGAAAAAGTAAGAATTTCACGGGAAAAAGAAGAGACAAAAATAACGACATTATAGATATAAAACAACTATAAAAACATTAAATTCTACTAAGAACAGAAATGCTCTGGGATTAGATAATATTAATATGGAATTCATGTAACATGGCGGGTGAATGTGTAAACTAAAAATACTGAACTTATTTAATGTGTTGGCAGAGTTATAGAATTACCACTTCTTGGACAACTACAAGAGTAAAAAATATATTTAAGAAAGATTATTGAAGAATTGCGAAAAATATACACGAATCAGCTTAATGAACATCGGTTGTAAGATTATACAGAAATAAATAACAGATTGCGGAATATAACACAATAAATAATAAAGGAAAATCAGAGTGGATTTAGGAAAAGAAGATAATGTATTGATAATGTTTAAACAGCTTATAGAAAAACATATTGGATTTATAGATCTTGATGAAGCCTTTGACGGAGTTAGAACTTATGAGAAATATTACTAATTAAAGGATATCCACCGTGCCCTATTAAAGCAATAAAGGAATTGTATAGTACCCACTTGGATTTAGCCAAACAAGGAGTAAAACAAATTTCATTCTTTATCTGGAATAGCTGGGACTGTACGAAATTACAATTATAAAGGACAAAGGGAGGAGTCACAGTAAAAACCCTTTTGATCACTTGACAATAATTTCGTAAAAGCGTGGGAGGTAAATGAAATTAATTCGTCATTGCAGTTTACAAGAACTGGCCGTGCAACGTCGACTAAGTCATCTAGCGAAGAAGACTATTGCAGGCTTTCAAGTGCGATGGGAAATTTGGCTCAATGAAGTTGAGATAGTACAATTAAAATAATTCACTACCAGCAATATCATAATTGCTCTACTGCATTTCAGCGTAAATAAAGAAATACTTAGAAAATGGATGTTTTAGCAAAAGTGTCAAAGCAGTGGGCAAGACCAGTAAGATCTAAAATACAGGTGAAGCGAAATCAATACTATTACCTTTACCAAGAATGAGCAATTCGTCATTACGCGTAGCTATTGCCACCGAAATGATTTGATACCTTAGTATGGCTTTTGGGATTGGTTCTATGTGACATTTTAAGGTTTCCTCAAGAAATTAACTTCAGTAAAGTGCACTATACAGTATGAACACCGTTTGAAATTAATTTTCCTCGAAGAAGCTTATCAATAGCAGCAAAGCTTGTCCGTCGCATGATTTCATTTCATCTGTTGCTAATGGATACGACTCGGTTTTTGTCACAACTCATATTTTTATTTTTCAATCCTAAGTTAATTTAAGTATGTTTCCAACATTTGTGAACACAATGAATCAGTTTTTATGGGTCATATAAATATATATCTGACCATATTTTAGTGTTAGCTCATATTTTGATCAAATAACTGTAGTCCTGTTTGAAATAGTATTTAATACTTCAGATAATTTTGTGAACATTTCATAACCTTTCCTCTTTCCCCCTCATCCCATTTTAACATGTTGGGGGACTTAACTTGATGCTGCAAACTACTGTTGTATAAAAATATATGATTAATCTTCAATAAAAAATGTACAATCATTTTCAGTCATCATGTCAAGAAACTTGGCTACATGAAATCAAATTACTCTATAATATTAAATCCCATCACTCGTCTTAAAACTGTGGACGTACAATTGTGTGGTGCATTAAGTATTGTGAAGGAAGCCGAAAGTGAGTTATCGAGTGTACAGGTGAAGTAGCTGACAATATTAGAGACAAATTAGATTGTGTACTTGAAACAAATCCTGCATATACAACATTGTGTAAAATTATTGGTGAGATTTTTGTGACAAATAAGCGTAAGTCGACGAAAATGAACCAGAACTTTCTACTAATGCTTTTCTGTATTTCATTTTTACTCCCATAACATCATATTATGTTGAGGCTCTATTTGAGGAACCGAGGGTTCCTCAAATTTGACCATCTCATACATACTATACCGCCCGCAAAAGTTAAAGGCATGTGAACGCTGGCCAATGCTCAAGCAGAGCGCTGTTGCCAAGCGTAGTGCGTGTACCGGCAGAGGGTCTGTACATAAGGTTGTGCGAGATGCATGCACCACATTCGGCAGCGCTGGTAGGAGGGGCAAGCGTAGGATTCGCTAGAGTCCGCAGTACGCCCCGCCTCCATATGCCTTTAAGTTTTGCGAAGATTATAAATGTCTTATCTAGTGTAATTCCGTGAAAAATTTAAGGTAAGAGAGGTGTGAATCATTCAGTGTACCCTTAAATCACTATTACTATTAAATAATATTAAATAAATGAACTATTAATTATTTCACGGAATACTCTAAGCAAATACCACGCGACATTTTCATATATGGGATAATTTTTTCGCACTTCGCGCGAGTTATGTCATATGAAACCCTCTTATGGGATTACTAAAGATAATTTTCATGTAGGTACAAGAGGAATATGGAATTACAGTAGGCTTTGGGCGATAGTCAAATCTTAGAAAGCTGGTCGCTATATGAAGGCTTTGAAATTCCGTTCTCTTTGCACGGCGAAGAGATAAAAAAGTGAATAACGACCTTCCGTCTAAGAAAAGTATAAGCATTACAAACTTCACACAAATAACAAGGAATATCTCCGAAATGGTTCACTCCACAAAAAAAAAAAAAAAAAAAAAAAAAAAAAAAAAAAAAAAATGCATTTGGACATAACGTGTGTTTTTTCACGAGATCTGCATTTTTATATAGTAAGATTTGGTCCTTATCTTATGGTTTATTAGTTATGCAAAAGTCATCCAGAGTAAATAGGACTACATGGGCTATAGCCAGAAAATTCAAGACATTTTGTTTGGCATAAAAACATCTTAAACATATGACATTTTAATCAAAATCGTTGGAGCCATTTTTGGGAAAATCACAATTTTCGAAACATTTTCCATGTAGAGGGTAGCTCAGGGTGGAGGAATTTTCTTCAAAATCTTCATGTAGCATCCTTAAAACATGTTAAATTTAAATATCAACTTTGGTTTTTAACCGACTGTTGGTTTTAGAGGTATGCTGCCCACAATGACACACGCACACACACACACACACACACACACGCGCGCGCGCGCGCGCACGCACACACACATACATACACACACGCGCGTACCTTTTTCTAAAAGTGATTTTTTTGGATCTAGGGGCCTCAAAACATAATTATATTTCCGGCGCAACCTCGACATGGAATTTTTGGGTGAAATACAATACTTCCTCTACTTACTATACGTAGTAGAGAAAGTAAAACTGAAAATAAATGTTAACAGTAAATGTCCCTGGTATCGAACCCGGGCCACCTAGGCGTACGGTCCAACCGCGCCGTTCTTTGTTTTCAGATGTCTAAATTATTGTAAGAGGAGATACCAAATGGTGAGCTAATGACCTATTTTGGTATTTTTAGTTGAGGCAGTTGAAAATAACAATGTGAATTCCCAAATAATGTACTGGGAATGTAAAGTGTTCTATGAGCCCTCAAAATAGGATTGTTGCCCATTGTATCATAATAAATTTCTGTTTTCATTATGTATTTTTACAAAATATTGGTTTGATTTCTAATGTAATAGTTGCATAAAAGGTTCTTTGTCTATACATTATACTTTGTGACACTGAATTCATTGTCAGACAGCAAGAATATAAAAAGAACACTCAGCTGTTTCCAAAACAACTCCAATGTTTGTTACCTTAATGCTATTTTTCTGCTCTGAAATGGATTGCATGTCACATGCTATTTACATTTTGTTTATCAAAATCCATATGTGCCTACATGGACCCAGTTAAAAAAGTCCTACCTCAGTACCGATATTTTCAAACTTGAGGCTTGTTTGCATTTTTGGAAACATTCCTAACCCCCCAAAACAGATTATTTTTTGTAATACTCTTATAATTTGGGTTGGAAAGGACTTTAAGTGACTTTAATTCTTCGTACAGGATTGTAACTCTCGGTTCTTACATTATGGATTGCTTTAAACAGTCGGAAATTATTTATCTATCTTCCCATCATTTGTTTATATAGTGCTAATCTTACCGTCAATAATTCCAGAAGGAGAGATTATGGTGCAGAACTGTCCAAAGCATTAATAAGGCGACTGACGACCCCACAAGAGGTGGAACGGAAGGAGGGAGGTCTGTTGACCACTCCAAATCTGTAACTTATAGCACCGTACCCAATCGCTACGTTTCCAAGAAACAAGTAAATAGAGATGCCCGCCCACGATACCAGACCCAATTTCCGAACCGAGGCGTCAAAAAACTTGCCGCGCGCCTAATGGACCTCCACGAGACCATTTGTTAACAAAAACATAGCGATCGTTCTATTTCTCGCTTGGAATGTGAGAATCTCGTTGGCAGACACATTCTTTTGTCTCGCCCAAACTGACGTTTTTATAGAGAAACCAAGGAAAGAGAGAGAGACCAAGGATAAGAACTCAAAACAAAAAAGAAGAAACACCTAAAATAGGAGAACTATAAAAAAATATGAATAAATAAATAAAATAAGAAATAAACAGCTGGTGGCCTGGGGGTAAAGCCTAACTAAGGAAAGCAAAGCTTCTGATAAGTTATACTCACATGACTTTCTCTACCCTTCCATTACTTTATCATTATGACTATGATGATTAGTATTGCATATTACATATTATTATTATTATTATTATTATTATTATTATTATTATTATTATTATTATTATTATTATTATTATTATTATTATTATTATTATTATTATTATTATTATTATTATTATTATTATTACTAGTATTATTATCATCATCATTAAATAACACGTGTAAATTACTCGCACTGCCTTGTTACGTATATTTTTAAATATATATATTTATAAATAGATCATACATTTTCATTCATCGGCCGTCCAATGCAAGTGTAAAGGGTATTGGTAAAGTTATTTACATAAGCATATCTTACATTTTACAAAAATTCTTGCCCGTATGCAGACTTCACTCAGTTGTTAATATATTATCATTTTATATTATATATTAGTAGCTTTAATGACAATAGTTTACAATTTTTAATTTATTTACACTCTACAACAAAATCAGTTTAAGAATACAACGAAAGGTTTGTTTTTTGTATTGTTTTTTCCAAGTATAACCCGTAACTAAGGGTGTCAAGAATCCATATTTAAAACGGATTAATGCAAATATGACTTAACGGCCGTAATGCCGATGACCAAAACAATAGCAAACAAAATGATTTATTGGCACACATGACAAGCAAGTGTTGCTCCTACCTTAGTGACGCGGTAATTAGAGGCATGGTGTCGGTGTTTTCTTTATCTCTCGCCACCATTTGTCATCTGTTTTACGGCAGGGGTAACCGTCTGTTCCTCCGGCGGCAGTAGGAACAACAGCAACAAAAGACAGTCAGTCGAGGCGAATACCTGCTATAGTGACAGGTATTGCAACCAGTGGCGGGAGAAACAGCCTGCTCAAATCAGCCGTGAAATGCCTTTCAGTCACCATTCACTTGTTTCCAGCGCTGTCACGGAAAGTCAGCAGCGACTCGCTGTTTAAACACTTCATTCTGTCCTTCTAACTACAACAAAAGTGCTATTTTTGGATTAACATGATATAGATAGATGTGTTACATTCTGATGACCTTCTCTACCCATTCTTCAACAAACTATTCTTAGAAAAGCTCATTTCTCTAGTTCATGCTACTCAAGATAAACACTTGCAGAAATTCTTTTATTACATATTTCCTCGTAACTACAAGGACATAGGGGAATGCAGTAGACCTTAAATGACAGTCGAATCTTTTAAGAGCTGGTTGCTATGTGGTGACTTTGAAATTCCGTTCTCTTTGAATGACAAGCAAGGTGGAAAAGAATAACAAATTCCCATTGAAAAGTAAAGGCATTAGAAAATTTAAAGAAGTAACTAGGATTTCCACCCGCTGGAAGGTTTGGCACGGGGTGCACTCAGCCTCGTTAGGTCCCTAAGGTTCCTTCTTTCATAAAGAAGTAGCAACCCCAGGTCACGAATGTCGCATAACTGACCGAGAGGGCTTGAGGCGCTGACCAAGTCCCACCATCCAGTTCTGCCCCTCCCCCACCCAATCATGACGCCTGTAGTGGGCAGAGGTGGGGGACGCAGCGGCGTTAAGCCTTGGCCCACGAAAGGCTGTTGCGCTAGTTGTCTTGTTATTTAACAATGAATATCTCGGAAATAGTTAACTCTACAAAAAAATTATTTGACGTAAACTGTATGTTTTAACGACCTGTACATGTTTTATGTAGTAGGATTTTGTCTATCTCTTCCAGTTTAGCAGTTATACAAAAGTCATCCAGAATGAAGAGGACTTCAGTGGCTATTCCCAGAAAATTCAAAATATACGTTACATTTGTCGTGAAAATATCTTCAGCATACGGAATTTAATGAACAATAAAATTATTGTTAGAACCAGTTTTGAGAAAATCAAAATGTTCTATGTTAAGATAGTTTGAGGTAGGAAGATTTTCTTTAAAATCGTACCTTTTTCTAAAAACTATGTGTTCCACTCACATGACCTTCTCTACTCACTCTTGCACAAAGTATTATTACAAACGCTTATTCTTATATCTGTTAATAGAGATGCATATTTATAGCATTGGTTTTATTACATATTTCCATACGTAAAATGAGAATAGGGGAATACAGTAAGTTTTAAGAACTGGTCGCTATGCGAAATTTCATTCTCTTTGCAGGTCTGAACTTTGAGAAAAGTATAAGTATTTGAAAATTTAAACCAATTTCCGACTAACGAGAAGTAACTAGAGGAATACGCTTTTTAAAGAATAGTTAGTTGAAGAATGGATGGAGAAAGTTATGTGAATGAGATTTTTTTAGATACCTAATCCTAGTAGGTGACATTTTTCGTCTTTGTGCCTTCTCCTTGGTCCCGAGGTTACTTAGTGATATAAATGCTACTTACTTTTCATATATAATACAGAGAGCTTTAAGTTGTACAACTAAATAGGGTTGATGCAACCAAAACTTGCCAACGAGAGCTGCACGAAACTTCGGTACTATTCTGCTCTAACCACTAAGCTACCATGGCCAACTTGCCAGGATGACATTAAATTCCCCAGCTGATTCATACTTTTCCCGGTTAGACCACAAGGAACTCTCACATCAGAGATAAATACCCAAAGAGCGACTTACAATCTTATGTACTTTATGTCCCGGGTTTAAGTAACCGTTAGATGGTAATTATTATTTATGTTGGGAAATATTGGTCAAAATTTTCAAAAAATTTAAAGTTTAGTTTTTATGTCCAAAAATATTTTGAACGTTTAACTTCAGTTTCGTACTGTAGGTTTTACTTCAAGAGACTTTTAAAATTTCAATTAGTGACCGTTTAAATGCCCAAGAGTGCCCGGCCTAGTGGTGCGTATTTATTTTCAATGCTTAAATACTCGTACTTCCGTATTTACTTTGGTTTTTATTACATTTTTGCTCATGTAACCAATTTTGTGCGAATTTTCAGCACAATCTCAGAGTGAACTTAGAAGGATAGCACATGCTTTTTGCTACACTTTTAAATTACTCAAGGTATGATACAATTTGACCTTTAAGGACGAGATAATGTATACGGTTGGTGGCTTCGGCTCCGCGGCCGTGCGGCCATTTGTACAAACAGCGCCAAAGAAAATCTCTCTGCACCTCGCATCTGTCACATTATTGATCCATGGCCACTTCATTGGTTGCTACAGGCACAGCACAAGGGTGTGCCACTTATTTTGCTAAATAACCAAAACAAAGGTACGTAGAAGCGAAATATATGTTTGCACTCTCGGCGTATTGGCTAAAAGAGAAAGACGTGAAGCAAGGGCATCAGTTTGTCATACATCATCATTGGTAATCATGACCTATCGCCTAGTACTGCACACGCCTTTGAAGGGGTTAAAATCTAAGGGAAAAGCTTCATGAGCGCCCAATTTAGCGGTGAAGATCACGCCTCAAAAGACAACAGAAAAGATAGAAAATTCGCCGAAGATTTCTTTGTACCTATGCCGTCTGAAGGGGGGCCCCGGGAGGAAGGGGTGAGGTGAGAGGAAACAGGGGAGGCGGGCACAGCGTTTACAGATTGAATCTCCCCGATGGCGTTCAGCTCAACCGACAGCTGCCACCGGACATGCCCTTCGCGGGGCTTGAAGCAGGAGACCGCAGGTTTACGGAGCGCAAATTGCCTGCCACGGAGCGCTCGAGACGCGGGTCAACTTTGAGAGAACCAGGCGGACGAAGGGTGCAGTGAAATGAGAATGGAGATGAAGCGGAGAAAGAGAAAATCCGGGCAATGTAATGAATCTTCCCAGAATTCGCCTGGAAGCTTCTTTCAGGGAGAAACCTCCGAAAGTAGCCAAAGCCATGGATCAGGAAAGTCGCAGATGGGAATCGCATCTGCGACCCCCCAAATGCGACCCACAGACGTTACCGTGGAGCCATCCCGGTCGTTACTGAGGATAAATTGTTTAAAAAATTATATTTTAGGGTTTACAATATTTTCTAAGACAACCGGCGTAGTGAATAAAATCCTATATACCAATTTTGACATTAGTATTTAATGTGGCAGTGCCTTAATTTTTTCGAAATTACTATTTCGGCAGGATTACATGGGCTACTATTCAAAATACACATTTCATTTGCCATAAAAGTATTTTAAAAATTTGGAATTTTAATCAAAGCAATTAGGGCCATTTTCGAGAAAATAAAAGTTTTCCAAAAACTTTCCATGTAAAGGATGGTTTAAGTTGGAGGAATACTCTTCAAAATCTTCGTGTCGCATCCTTAACAGATGTTAAACTTAAATATCAACTTTGGTTTTAACCGACTTTTCGTTTTTGAATTATGCTGTCCACAGACTGACACACTCACACACGCGCGCGCGCGCGCGCGCACACACACACACACACACACACACACACACACACACACACACTCACACACACAGACATTCGTACTTCCAGACTGGAAGAATCGGAAATAATCCTCAATAAAGAAAGCTCCCGATCCTCATGCCGGGAATCAAACCTGGAACCTCTGTATTTGGAAATTAACATGCTAAACACCAGATCAGTGAGACACTCCCATTCTCTTCCCTTTGTCCTACTTATGCTCCATTTATGTGCATGTTGGACGCCTTGACTTCGGTGATGAGAGTCGTTTTTAACTATAATAATTATTTTAAAAATGTCATGTGTTGCATTCACGTGCTTTTCCCTACCCATTCTTCAACCTACTTCACGTTAATCGAGATAAATGCCTTGGGAATATGAGAACTAGACTTGAAGTATTATACACATTTTTTAAGGGCTGGTGCCTATGCGATGGTTTTAAAATTCTATTTTCTATGCATGACGTAAACTAAACTAAACCCAGCGCAACAGCTCCCACCGGACCAAGGTCTAGCCCTCGGGTGCTACGTCGACATCTCTGCCCACCACAGGCGCCAATATTGGGGTGCAGTACTGGAGGGTGGGATGTGGTCAGCGCCCCGGTCCCTCACGGCCAGTTATGCGGTCTTTGCGACCACGAGCCGCTACTTCTTAATCAACTACCTCTTCAATTGGCCCCTCAGCAACCTAACGAGGCTGAGTGCAACCCGGACCAGGTCTGCCAGCGAGAGAAACATCCCCACTCCGGTACCGGGAATCGAAACCGGGTCCCCCGCTTGGTAAGCAGCAGCGCTACCACCGCGTCGAGACGACCTTCTATGCATGACCAGGAGGAAAAAGTTTAAGTATTGGAAAATGCAAACCATAAGTAGGAATATCTCGGAGATGGTTAAGTCCACAAAAACAAATTATTATTTGATATAAATTGTTTAAACACGCATACAGTTCAACCTGGAAGCACACATGCTCTTTATAGACTTTAAGAAAGCCTTTGACAAGGTATGCGAGTAAATTATGGGAAATATCAGAAAATAAAGAAGTACAACAGCACCTAATAAATGCAGTTAGAAATGTATATGTAAAAATGAAAATTACAGTAAATTGTGAGCCTATAATTATTTCAAAGGGGGTTAGACAAGGTTGTATATTATCAACCACTCTTTTTAATATATACTTCGACGTCATGATCAGATCATGGAAGCAATAAACAGTAGGAGGAATTACTTTGGTAAAGAATAGTAAAGACAATGGTATTTGCAGACAACCAGATATTGATAGCGAAAAGTGAAGATGAACTCCAAAGGATGACATACAAACTAAACTTAACATCAAAAACGTATAACATGGACATTTCGAATTAGAAATTAAAGTTATGGCATTTAAAGGTACCCATTGGGTCCGATCTAAAATAATTATAGAAAATAAAAGTATAGAACAAGTGTCAAATTTTAACTTCCAATAACATAGGGTATGAATTAGACATTAATAAAAAAAAGTAAATAAATTTAACTACATAGCAGGAACCGTAAAGAAAACTCTAAAACATAAAACTAGAAAAGGCTCAATAATAAAACTGTATAAAGAATGGCCATATGGATCTGAAACATGGACATTGACTGCAGAAAATAAAAGAGTACAGACAGTTGAAATGAAATTCCTCGGATCCATAGCAGGATGCACAAGACTGGATAAAGAACCAAACAATGAAGTAGGACAAAAGTTAAAAAAAAATCTGATGTGTTGCACTCACATGACTTTCTCTACTCTTGTACTAACCATTCTTACAAACTTTTATTCCTATATCTTCTTCGTGTTAGTTAAAATAAACATTTGTACAATTTATCTTATTGCTTATTTCCTTGTAGGTGCAAGGGGAATATTGGAATACAGTAGGCTTTGTGCGATAGTCAAATCTTTTAAAGCTTTGAGATTCTGTTCTATTTGCACTCGTAACATAAAAAAATGAACAACGATGACCCATTTCACGAAAGTTCTAAGTTTTCCGAAACTCACACACATAACAAGGAATATCTTCGAAATGGTTTACCCTACAAGAAAATTTATTGAGACATAAATTGTGTATTTTAGCAAGATCTACATTTTTTGTACAGTATGATTTGGTCTATCTCTAACGGTTTACCAATTATGCAAAAGTCGTCCAGAGTAAATACGACTACAGGGGCTATAGCCAGAAAATTGAAGATATACATTTCATTTGTCATAAAAATATCTCAAACATATGACATTTCAATCAAAATCGTTGGAGCCATTTTCAAGCAAATCAAAATTTTCGAAAAATTTTCCATGTAAAGGGTAGTTTAGGGTGGAGCTATTTTCTTCAAAATCTTCGTGTTACATCCTTGAAAGACATAAAACTTAAATACCAACTTTGGTTTTTAACCGACTTTTCGTTTTTGAGTTATACTGTCCACAGACTGACAGACTGACACAGACACACACGGAACTTTTTCTAAAAATGTTTTTTTTCTTTTTGGATTCAGGGGGCCTCAAACATGTATTTCCGGTGAAATACATCGAATTTTTGGGTGGAATACAATACTTCCCCTACTTACCAGTAGAGAAAGTAAATAGAAGTATTAAACAAAACAATAACAGAATATAGAATCAGTTGGAAACAACACTTGGAAAGAATACCAGCAAACAGGATTCCCCGTGCAGCATGTGATTACAGGCCCCAAGGATATAGAAACCCAGGACGTCCGAAGAAAAGATAGACACAACAAGATTTTGGAGCCAGAACAGGCTAACACGGCCTAAACTGTGAAGCAGAAGAAGAAGAAGAATATGAACTGTGCTTTAATATCTACATCTTTGTGTAGTAAGATTTTGGGTATCTCTTATAAAGCCTTCCTTGTGGTGCAGCAATTGCTCCCCTTTGGGTCAAGTTTGATGTTGTTGGTTTCTCTGTCTGGTGTGCTGCAGTAAGACGTTAGATATCCGGGAATGCGTGAGTGTTAGTTGTAAAATCGACAACAGTTTATGTTGCCCAATTAGTTTTAATATCGGTTAACACATTTAAATAGAATGACTTACGGAGCTGCCGACTGTTGACTTTGAAAGAGTTAACTTCACATGTTCTCTAAGAATCGAAAGCTTAAACTGTGGTTTAATGAGCAAGTTCAATAGCGTTAGGTGCTAATTGGATTTTAGTACGAGCGCATCCCTTTGCGCTAATTCTGCAGCAAAGAGAGGCACGCATAAAATCACGTTCGCCCTACATGGTCGTCACCAACTAAATCCGTTTGATCCGTCTGGAAATACTCGAGCGTGTGTCTGATCTGATTTTAATGCACACGAAACGTTTATGATACGTGGACCAATCATAAATCACACACATTGCGCCTGAAACATGTCCACGCTGGATTAGCTTGCTTCTGAGAACTTTCACGTTTGCCTTTCTAATTCTGAGCACTCCTGCTTATTGGCTTCACAAGGGTAGTTAATCATCCTAACAGAACGCTTACGTTCGCTACTGTTTGCGTCTGCTAATGATTTCTCTTAACAGGAATTGCTAATGGGTTGGTTCTCTGTACATGTTAATTGCGATCCATCTGACTATCCTTCCCGCCATTAATTTCGACATCACAGTTATTGAAAAGTACTTCAGAATGAAGAGGACCTAAGAGGCCATTCCAAGACAATTCAACATATAAGTTTCATTTGTCATGAAAATGTTTTTAAGGTATGGTATTTTAATCAATTTTGTTAGAAATATTTAAGAGAAAGTAACACTTTTTGAAAATTGCTGTAGTAATACGACGAGGGGGTGACGTGGGGCGAGAAGAATTACCCCAAATATGAGAAGCTCGAGTGGTATTTGTTTAGAATATTCCACGAAATAACTAATAATTCGTTTATTTAATATTAATAGTGATTTAAAGGTAAACAACTTACAATAAAATTCATACATTTTAATTGATATTTATTTTCACAGTTCGCACCACTCCAGTAGACTGTGAGAACAACAATAATTTTAGCGTGAGTTCGTAACCTCTGACATTGCAAAACATCTGAAACTGATTCCATACATATGACCTCTTTTTCGTATTTTAACTTTATATATATATATATATATATATATATATATATTCTCATTAAAACATCCGCCATACTTTTGTATGTCATTTTTTAATTGCCAGCTAATTGTTTTTATTGCGCTGAGATACTTCAGATGTTCTGAAACGTAAGGAAATGTCTAGGTTAGCGGAACCGCAAGGAGGAGGTGCTATAACCAAAGTGTTAATACCATGACCAAGAGGTGATAATCCGGCATGAGTGGAATAGTCCAAAGTTTGGAATGGGGGACTTATTGAAAATCTTCGTGTCGCTTCCTTGGATGATGCTTAAGTTAATTACCCTGTTGGTTTTTGACCGACTTTTCGTTTTTGAGTTATACTGCTCAGAGAAGCATGCGCACACAGTGATCTAAAAATGTTGTTATTATTATGTAGGGTGTCTCAAAAGATGTATTTCCGCTGAAACGTTGGTATCGAATTTTTGGGTGGAATACAACACTTCCTCTACTTTCTGAAAGTGCGTAGCAGAGAAATTAGAAAGTTGAAAAAGAGATGTATTGCGTCCTTCTCACTCTTGGTTTTCTGAGAAATATTATATTACATTTCTCAGAGGGCGCTAGAGTTGTGAAACACATTCCTCTATAGGGGAAACAGCTTATCGGCAGTTTCCAAGAGTTCAACATGGCCGACATTACACTAAACAGCAGATGAAAGTACCCCAAAATGCAGTACTGCCAACTACATAATAAAAGCATTATTTCTAACCTCAAATATCACAGGGTTAAAGTAACTGCATTTATCTTAGTAATGCACACAATCTTAATCCAAGAAACAAACACAGAACGCGTAAACAAAACACAAACATCTCATTGTTTACAGTTAATCACAACTTTACTATTCAAAGTAAACGTTGGAACGCACGCCCATTGCGATTAACACAAAGAGTGCATCGACGTAACGTATTCTGCCGTACCTACTCTCCCAAAGACACCAGCCATTTTTCTGGTTTAAAACTTTGTCGGTCTAATTTTGGGATATCCTGTATATTTAATGCACTACTGTGTTGTGAACGCAAAAAATATAAACTGTATCTATAACTACATATGCTTCTCTAAAAGAATTAAAGACAAAATCACGCACACAGGAGCAATGCAATGGTGTCCACGGATTAATACGGCGTCTAAACAGAATGTTGTTTTAAAATCCATCGGCTGCCTTCCCTGCAACGAGTTCCAAAATTGCTTGTGTGGCAACATAACGGATGAAATAACACCAACTGTGGTCGTAGCTTTACCATGGTTATATTTTACGAACAGTTGGCGGTAGTAATGCAACCTAACAGATGAAATATCACCAGACCGCACCATAATGGAGGAATAATGTTACAGTTGGTTTTGGGGTATTCCAATAAGCTCACATTATCGTGAGCTGCCATGTGATACTGTCTCCGCCTTCCCCTCCAAGGAGTAGAACGTCGTTCTGCTATGAAACCGTTTTGCAGTTCTCTGTTGAATGCTACTGGAGTCTGCCGGCGTGTACGTTTTTGCCAATGCGGAGTGAGTGACGCCACTGGCAATAAAGAAACAAAGTTGTCACGGTGGGAACTAGGGGAGACGGCGGCAGTGGCAGCAGGTAGGCTGCTAGGCCTCCGTTAATCTTTTTACCTGCCTGCCACTTCCCACCGGCATGACTGCATTCTTCATTTGGATACTGCAGTGGCGTAGCGGCGATAAACGCTTGGCACGGTTTTGTTGTAAACACCCGAGGCTCTATGTTCCGTCCACCTTTCTCTCACTCTCCCGTCTCTCCCTTGCCAATCTATCTAAATCATCTAAATAGACTGTTTATATTACAAAAGAGATGTATTAGAATAATGGAATGTTCCTAAGGAACAAAGAAAGCTGTAGGGATGTTTTTAAAAAATAAGAAGTATTTTACGGTCTACTCACTATTCCTATTCAGAATTACATTACTTGCCCACCCAAGATTTACTTCATATTTCAAGAATGAGGAAATGCACCACTATGATACTAGGCAGAAACAAGATCTTCATAAAAACACACACAATACTAAATCGACAATGAAAGATCCATATCTTGCAGGAGTTCATTATTATAACAAATTGTCTAAGCACCTAAAAATTTACTAGTGCAATGTATTTAAGAACAAATTAAGAGAATTCGTAACAGTGAAAGCTATATATTCAGTTGAACGTATTAAAACCAGCATGACTGATAAATGCATGTGTAATTTGCAAACAATGTAACTCATCTTTTAATTGTAACTTTGACTTGGTCTATACCTATGTAAATTGGTATATGGACTTAAATTATTATTATTATTATTATTATTATTATTATTATTATTATTATTATTATTATTATTATTATTATTATTATTATTATTATTATTATTATTATTATTATTATTATTATTATTATTATTATTATTATTATGTTGTTGTTGTTGTTGTTGTTTAACGACGCTGTCAATTGCCGGGATCACATCAGCGTCGAGGGTGTGCCGGAATTTTGTCCTGCAGGAGTTCGTTTATATGTCAGTAACTGATATAGAGCTGTCGTTTTTAAGCACACTGTCGGATTTGAAAGTGTCTAACCTACTGAACCACTCAGACCGACCCTTCCAACTGAAGGAATACTATAGAAGACTTATCAGTAAATAACAAATTGCGACATCTATCCTATGTAATTAGGCATTAAAGAAGTTGGATGGTGATTCGTTAAAAATAATTCCACTACTGCTTTTATGTCGCCTTATGTAAATATGTGAATATTATTTCAAAAGGAAATGCGATTTTTGTAAAATTTATGTGAATATACAAAAACATTTATTTACAAAAGAGAACCAATTAAATGTGTTTTTATGTACAGTAAAACTGAAAACATTTGCTTTAGTGTGAATGTCCAAAACATTAAACCCAGAGTCAATTTCGTTTTAGGACACAAACAAATGTATTTATCTAAAAATCCGAGCCCTACTGATAAGATGTAGCTTTGGGATGGTTGAAAAGATATGCGTAGAACCGTTGTTATTTATACTATTTGCATTGTTTACATCGTGAATTTAAATGTAAAACAGCATAATTTTGAAGAACCAAAATATACATTAGGACAGTTAGTCGTTTGTTACTGAAAAAATCCAGAAAACTATATGACGGAACGTGCACTTGTTTTAAAGAACGGTGTTTACTGGTAATGTACAAATGTATTCAGAAAATTAGTTGTTGGTTTATTTCAGGAAAGATGAAATAATACCATCTTCTAAAGCGGAAAATGACGTGTACCTGCTAAACAAGGTAATCAGTATGCCTTATTATTTCTTAACATTTACCTATCGCTATTCCCTTTGTATCTATAGCGAAAAGTGTAATGCGGCTATTTCTGTAAAGATTTATCCCAATTAAGTGAAGTAGAGGAAAATAAACATTCATAAGAATAATTTCTACATTCACCAATAAGCAATACAGGGCAGAGAAAGTCATGTGAGTGTGGAAAATCAAGTTCATTAAAAGCGACCAATGATGACATTTTGAAGTCATGTCATTATCATTTTTGATTGTTAAACTAGTTGAAACATTGACGTCAGAAACAAAGTGAGAACATAGGCACGTGCAGTCGCTGGGCGTCATCTCTGTTTTGTTTTTCCGAACCTGCTACTAGAGAGAACTCTAGCGGCTGTTATGGGCCACAGACTCGACTCTTACAATTGATACAGATACGACTAAATACAACTTCGGGAATGGGAAGTATGACATTTTCCCACTTTGTCGTTCAGGAAGGATTTTCTTGGATTGTGCATGCTCGTATTTACAAAGTAAGAAAAAATCCCCCCACGTCAAACTACCTTTTACATGGAAAAACTTTCCAAATCATGATTTTCTCAAAAATGGGTATAACGATTTTCATTAAATTAACATATACTTAAGATAATTTCATGACAAATAAAACGCATACCTTCAATTTTTTTGGGAATCCCTCATTCATTCTTGATGACTTTTGCAAAAACTGGTAAACCATAAAAGACACACGGAAACTTACTACGCAAACAACGTAGCTCGTTAAAGCACACAATTTATCTGAAATAACATTTTTGTGGCTTCATTCATATCAGAGATTTTCTTTGTAATTGGTTTGAGTTTACAAGTACTTATACTTTCTCCAACTAGTAAGTCACTATTGGCTATTTCTCGTGATCATGCAAAGAGCATAGAATCGCTTTTTAAAAATCTGACTATCGCTTAAACCACTGCATTCTTCTTATACCTACAAAAATGTGTAAATATGTAATACAAGTTTATCTTGGCTAACAAGAAGTAGACAAAGAAGAAGTTTTGTAAGAATAACTTAACATTAATGCACACACACACACACACACACACACACACACACACACACACACACACACACACACACACACACACACACACACACACACACACACACACACACACACACACACACACACACAAAAGTTATGTCTGAACGCTAAATTCTTCTAAGACCTATATGGCACAGCGCCTTGATTGATCAAATATGTTAGTAAACTACAATTAGGAACTTGTGACAACTTGTTGCTGCCGCTACACAACTGTATCGGAGATGGTGTAAAAAAGGCGCTGTGTAGTGCAGGACTTAGACGAACTTGTCGTCTAGATATTACTTAAATACCAACTTTGGTTTTTATCCGACTTTTCGTTTTTGAGTTATGCTGCCCACAGACTGACACACTTACACACACACACACACACACACACACACACACACACACACACACACACACACACGGACCTTTTTCTAAAAAATGCTCTTTTTTTTATTCAGATTATTAAACTTAAATACCAACTTTGGTTTTTAACCGTCTTTTCGTTTTTAGGTTATGCCGTCCACAGACTGACACACACACACACACACACACACACACACACACACACACACACACACACACACACACACACACACACACACACACACATTGGGACCTTTTTCTAAAAATGCCTTTTTTGGCATTCAGGGGGCCTCAAAACATATTTCCGGTGAACTATAGGCATCCAATTTTTGGTGGAATACAATACTTCTCTACTTACTATGCATACGTAGTAGAGAAAGTAAAAAATTAGAGAAGGTGAACATAAGGTACCCCCTCCCCCCTGGCAATGCGAGGGTTAATGTAGGTTTACTAATATTGACATTTTACACACAATTTGAGACTAGTTCCCGTTAAGTGGTTACTGTTTGGAGACCTTTAAGAAATGTAAAACGTATATATACTTTTAGTTTGCTTGTAAATGCTAATAACCGTAAGAAGTTAACGGAACGCGCGCTATACAGAGAGAAAAAGCCATTGTAGCTGTAAACAGTTTGACAGTAATCGCATTATCGCTAGGAAAGAATGGTGCTCACTTTGTCGGCCTGTTAATTGCGTTTTCACTGCCGTCGTCTCTAATGGACCTCTTAAATTCACAAAATAGTCAAGACGATGATGAGCTAAATGCAAAGCAAAGGCTTATCCTGTGATCTGCAAGCTAAAATGGGAAACAAATATCTGCTTTTGCTGGAAGTTAGTAGTTAAACATAATATTCTCTTGCCTTTATGTAAAGGAAATGCTCCTTCCTGTACGTTTAAATCTACGCTAGACACAAACTGTACAAAGAGGTACAAAGAAAACCTCACTGCAACTCGCGTCTATGTCATATTATGTATCATTGCATTAAGCCATGGCAATTTCATTGGCTGCTATAGGCGACGGTGTTAGGGAGTGCCACAACAAAGATAAGTTTACGCTTTGGATCGTATTGGCTAAAAGATTAAGAGGTAGAGTGAGTGCATTCAGTTTGTCATACAGACCTCTTAACACGCTAGTCCTTATCGACTAGTCCAGAAACGCCTTTGAAGGGATTAAAATCTAAGGGGAAAATCTTATGAGTGCCCAGGATAGAGCAATGTATAATGTGTATGTGTGAGAAGATTTTCAGGAGATGCAAACTAAGCTTGAATGATAGCAAAGAATATAAAGAATATAAAGAAAAAGTAAACAGAACAGTAGTCTCAGAGTTATATCAATACTATTTGCTGAAGAAAAAAAATCAACCAATAAACACATAAATTGATAGATAAATAAATAAACAAACAAACAAATGAATACATGAATAAATGAATAGATGAATAAGTGAATAAATGAATGAATGAATAAATGAATGAACGAGTGAGTGAGTGAGTAAATAAGTAAATAAACAACCAAACAAACAAACAAACAAACAGACAGACAGACAGACAGATAGATACAGACATAAATAAATAAATAAATACATACATACATACATACATACATACATACGTAAGTAAGTAAGTAAGTAAGTAAGTGAGTGAGTGAGTGAGTGAGTGAGTGAGTGAGTGAGTGAGTGAGTGAGTGAGTGAGTGAGTGAGTGAGTGAGTGAGTGAGTGAGTGAGTGAGTGAGTGAGTGAGTGAGTGAGTGAGTGAGTGAGTGAGTGAGTGAGTGAGTGAGTGAGTGAGTGAGTGAGTGAGTGAGTGAGTGAGTGAGTGAGTGAGTGAGTGAGTGAGTGAGTGAGTGAGTGAGTGAGTGAGTGAGTGAGTGAGTGAGTGAGTGAGTGAGTAAGTAAGTAAGTAAGTAAGTAAGTAAGTAAGTAAATAAATAAATAAATAAATAAATAAATAAATAAATAAATAAACACGCAAACAAAGTAGCGTGTTTCCCCTCTAAATCAAACTATAACTGTCTAATTTACCTTTACTAACCTACGGCTGATCATAGGAATACTAGAGGAATATAGAAAAAATATAGCACAAGTGTATTGCCATAATATGTATGTCACATTCATGTAAACCATACACATAAATATATTTATTTCTAGTTTCTAAACATAATTACTCAGTTATAACAAAATGGTGATTTATTTAATTATAGAGATTTTATTCTCACAAATGTATCACATAAATATTGCTATTTCCATTTGGTTTCAATTAGGGGTTTTAAGTAGGTACCTGTATAATACACATATTTCTTGCCAGCATACATACAGGATGGAAGTCCCTTATTACATTCCTTCTATTGTATGCTTCATAGAAGCATTACAAACAAAAAAGTCTAATGACATTTCGTTCTTTGATCAGTCGATTTCGAAAAAATAAATGGTGTTTGTTCCAAATTGAATGTGTAATTCCACAAGAATGTACGAAGATAACAGTTTGTTACTTGTAAGATGCGTAGAGTAACTTATTTCTGACATAGCTTGGGTAGTAATTATGGGACATCACACAGGGTTTCAAATAATCACTTAAAAGACATAAAGGAATATCCCGAGCAGCTGTTCCAGACGTGAAGTAACTCGGCAACGTTGCGTTGAGGTTGGTCAGGGAATTGAATCGGCTTCTGGATGTAAACAGGTAGGTCAATTGCAGGGTTATGTAATGTTTTGGGAGCTAATGATTGTGATTGGTCTACATTCGCACAGTAAACATGGAAGCAGACCGTATGTTATTTGTTTACGTTCACGAGACGCGTGGTAGCAGTAGTGATGCGTGTTTGTTTATGTACTGACCTAGTGAAATTGACACCCACATAATCTGCAGTGTTGCCAGCTTGTTTTCAACAAAACTAAAATATCTCCGTAGGAAATGGTCAAAGACAAAAACATAAGGTACAAAATGTGTTCCAAATACCGAGATTAATTACTGGTTTAAATTAATGTAATAGCTTCCCTTCCAGCCGATATATGATAATCTTTGTGTGTGTGTGTGTGTGTGTGTGTGTGTGTGTGTGTGTGTGTGTGTGTGTGTGTGTGTGTGTGTGTGTGTGTGTGTGTGTGTGTGTGTGTGTGTGTGTGTGTGTTTGATTTTAAATATGCATCACTTGATCTTTTCAGAAAAAGCATCATCCTCCCTTCTTTTCCCCCTTATTGCTGTGTTATCAAGCCCCACCCTTTGTGATAAGTAAGGGGAAGAGCAAGCCTCAAAAGACCGCAGAAAACGATACAAAATCCGCCGAAGATTTTCTTTGGCGCTCTTTGTACAGATGTGCAGTCCAGTGGGCCAATTACTATGTATTTATTTCTTCTGAAATATTTGTGGAAAAGTACCCATTCGTTTGCTTTCTACAGAATTCTTTCAGAAATACTCAATGCCTTTTTAAAAATTACACTCCGATCAATGCCGAAATCTCCGGGGACTGCATTTTGATAATTAACATCGCTTACGTAGCATAGGGAAACTTATATTTTCATGGTTGTGGCGGCCCCTCCGCGTGTATTTGCACACTGGGGAATCAGTTAAATAATCAATAATTTCATCTTCAAACCTAAGTAGCCTTTAAGTGTTGTGGGGCTTGGATCTCTCCTGTCTCAGTATCACTTTGTCTCCTGAATACACATTTGAGTTGTTATTGAACTGAAAGTGCAACAGAGGTGGGTGTGTTCGGTACAAGAGATTGTCTCTCAACAATCCAAATATTTACTTTGTTTTATTCACTCCGTTTTTACAGCAAACTGATAGATTTTCTGGTTTATTTGCCTCGCAACTATTTACTTCTTTTATTCACCTGAACGTAAGTATTTACTCGTGATAGTGCAAGCAAAAGCTAATACTTCTTTTTATTCACTTCACCCAATGTAACTTCTCTCCAGTGTCCGAATGACGGGGACCTCCCCCACCTCCCCCCCCCTACAGGGTTACATTTCTATTAGCAGCCAAAATGGTTCCAAGATGATGTCACAGCACATACTACTCATTTCGAATAAAGTCGCCAAGATCTCCAGAGTTCTCTGGGATTATTTCAAGAACAGACTTATTTAAACACTTGCAGAGCTTAAAAAACAATACTCACACAGAAACTTATGCCATTCGAGTTGAAATTCCACAAAAGAGCGTCGCTGCAGAAACGGAGACCACGTACGGATCATAATTTTCAACAAAGTAGAACATATTTTTTCTGCGATGCACAAAATTACACATTATCTGCATTGACCTCAGATATTTATTAGTGTTTACTGTATTATACGTTTTCCTTTCATTTATTCTATACTGTTCACTATATGGGACAAGACATTGGGTTGACTTATACCCTCCGTGCTCATGACGTCATAGGGAGTATATAGTTGGGCAGACAGGTAGGCGGGTAGGCATGCAGGTAGTTAGGCAGGTGAGCCGGCGAGCGGGCAGACAGGCAGGCGGGCAGGCATGCAGGTAAGTAGGCAGGCGAGCCGGCGAGCGGGCAGACAGGCAGGCGGGCAGGCATGCAGGTAAGTAGGCAGGTGAGCCGGCGAGCGGGCAGACAGGCAGGCGGGCAGGCAGGCATGCAGGTAGGTAGGCAGGTGAGCCGGCGAGCGGGCAGACAGGCAGGCGGGCAGGCATGCAGGTAAGTAGGCAGGTGAGCCGGCGAGCGGGCAGACAGGCAGGCGGGCAGGCATGCATGTAAGTAGGCAGGCGAGCCGGCGAGCGGGCAGACAGGCAGGCGGGCAGGCAGGCATGCAGGTAGGTAGGCAGGCGAGCCGGCGAGCGGGCAGACAGGCAGGCGGGCAGGCAGGCATGCAGGTAGGTAGGCAGGCGAGCCGGCGAGCGGGTAGACAGGCAGGCGGGCAGGCAGGCATGCAGGTAGGTAGGCAGGCGAGCCGGCGAGCGGGCAGACAGGCAGGCGGGCAGGCATGCAGGTAAGTAGGCAGGCGAGCCGGCGAGCGGGCAGACAGGCAGGCAGGCATGCAGGTAGGTAGGCAGGCGAGCCGGCGAGCGGGTAGACAGGCAGGCGGGTAAGCAGGAGGCGGGCAGACCGTACTGTGGTAAATTTAGTGCTCTATAGGCGAACGCGTGTTATTTTGTCCGTATAGACATTTGCCAGAAGCGGAGTGAAAATCTAAATATTCTAAAATATTTGTGCACCCTGGATGTTAGGGAAAATGGCCTGCTAGTTTATTTCTCCAAATTACTTAACTCATAACACAGTTTTTTTAAAATCCAATGCCTGTCAAAACCTCAGAGCGTACCAACTGCAATAAATAATTTCCAGGTGTTAAAATCAATGCATAATGTAAGAATCATGAGTTAAAATTTTCCTGAGGAATAAGCGGCCATTAGAAAAGTTCCGCTTTAAGCAATACTAATTAGTTAAATGAGAGTGGCCAAGGTAATTAGCTCAAGGTGTTCCTGGAATTTCTCCGTCCAGTGAGGAAACGAGGCTGAAATTCGTCCAAGAAAACTTCTTGTCCGTGCCAGGGAAGTTCTTCTTGTAGGACATATCTTGAAGCTTGTCTTCCTCACCTTCAGCCTCAATGACTACTTTGGATTTGCCAACTGGTCTGATAAGCCCAATTCTGGTTTTGTCTTTAGAGGGCACCACTACCGTTGTTATTGCTCGTTTAATTTGATCAGCCGTGGATCCCTCTTCCTTAACTGCAAAAGACTGTGTTTACGGCCTTCGCAATCTTAATCTCCTTGTTTGATTTAGTCATATTGCTGGCCGCAAATGTAGGACTAACATATTTTTGTTTTAGTCTCTAAATTTCTTCGTGTAAGCGCTGGTTCACGTTTTGAACCTCAGTATTTCTTTCACGCAGGTAATGTAAAACTGCCAACTTGTAGAAGGCCATTCTCAAAGATTGCTTGTGGAACTTCGGTGACTGGTAACACTGATGTAATACTTCTTCCAATTCCAAGATATATTGTTGATGATCAAGAATTTCCTTAACAGAAACAGCAATTGAACAGAAGTTGCTACCGAAATGTTGATGCTTCTAGAACAGGAAAATCCACATTACCTGTATGCAGATTCACTGCTCCTTCTAACATTTGGCCTCCCAATTCTTTGGGCTGGTCGTCTTTAGGCTGGAGTTCAAGTTGCCCATGTTCGTTGAAATTGCAATTGCGTGGTTTGCTGTACTAAACAGTAGCTTTAACTGAAAGTTACACGAGACCTTGACTCCGTATTTCAGAATTGTCACGCGTAATATCCTCCAAATGTACGGATTTCCAATAATTATCACTATCTGACGCAATTCAGTAATAATTAGCACTCAGTAGTGTTATAAACACAACACAATAACGTGTATAAGGCCTAAAAATGTAAATTGTAGAATAGTCGTTTAACCCGTAGGTGTTTTCTGCAGTAAAAAGTTACAAGAGACTTCGACTCCGTATTTCACAAATATTACACTCTTTACGTTTTAAGTAAACACATAATCAGTGTTTATTAGTGTCTAACGTAGCTTAGCGCTGTTTATAAACCAATAATGCCATAAACATTGCGCAAAAGCTTCCGTATGTGATTAAAACTGCAAGTTCTGCTAAAACTGTCGTGTTTAACCAAAGAATGTTGTATGTACTAAAACAGATCAGTCACGCACAGAAATTAGCAGGCCAATACTCATTCCACGGACACTTGCACTGGTGCCAATCACTAAAATCTTGAATTAAATCACTATTACAGTAGAAATTACGCTGTATATAGTAATATTAGACCTTAATATGGCACACCTTAAGCACACCGTAACGGACAGACAGAATAAGAAGGGACTGGGCACTGGAACTATGCTTATTGTACCTATGGCCCCAAGGAAGCACCCCTGGGAGCAAGGAGGAGGTAAAAGGAGCCACCAAGCCGCCAGATCCAGACTAGCGGCACAGCTATTGAAGAGGTCTCTAAGGTTTACCAAGTTTTACGACTTCTCGAAGTCTTCTATGTCCTCCCAGGTGGACGTCGGTGGAGTCTAACGCCCTCCCGATCCCACAGACATCGAGAGACAGAAAGAGTTCCTTTACAAAGCGCATATCATCCCTACTATGCTGCACTTAATGCCTTGGGTGACACGGCCCTGAAAGAACCAACAGGAGGAAGTGAATTGGAAGAAGAGGAAATTATCCTTCCTAGCATTTGCCTGGTGACTCGGGGATATCCCAGGAAGGTAGCCCACGGGAATGGAACCCACGGGTTCCCGAACGCGAACCTCACACGTCGCGGAGCCATCTCAGTCGCTTCAGTCATCTTAACTAGTGTTGTCTATTCTCACAGGAGTGCCCTGAAAGATCCCATAGTTAACCACTGTAGCAGCCGGCAGCAGAAGATTGATCGAAGACTTAGACAAGAATTGGAAAAGTCCCAAAAGGGTGTCCCTTACAAGAATATGTTATAGGTTACGCGTTTGTTCTTGACGAATGACCTTGAGCAGAAATCCAATGAGTGAGCCTACCCTTAATAAACAGGTCAGCAAATGTTTATGCTACGATAACAGACACCTCTGTTTTCCTCTGTCGCGTTTGTGTTTACAGTCGACTGCAAAAGTTTTGTGCGGTACGGATGTGTGCATGCAACGAAAATAACAGCAATTCAGACGAGGAAGAAGACGAGGGAGAAATGTCGGGAATAGAATAGTGTATAATACATGTGGCTGATATTACTGGAAGTGCGATAAATTCATTTGTAGTGCTGTACTACTTCAGCTCAGAAGCATGTGCGTCATCTCACTGCAGAGGCAGACTGTACTTCCGCTCTCTTTCGATGCTAACGTTCCCGTAAAAGCTGAGCAGTGACTCGCATCCAACCTTTCATATAACATTTTCATTCGTCAAGAAGTAACGTGCGACCTGTATCAAACTTTAGCTTTACGTTAGGCTCTTGTTTATACAGTAATGGTGCATTGTAATTAATGGAGCAAGAAACTCAGTTTTGTGTTCCTTGTCTTTATATTTTTCTGTTGTTTGCAACTCTATGTAGTAGGGAAGTAACGATACATTTCCCTGTAGCTATAAGAAGAATGGAGTGGGCCATGCAAGTCCTCCTGTGAATGCGTAACGTGTTATGTACCTACTCTTTGTATTTTTGTGATGTTTATAATTGTGTTGAGTATTCCTCAACTTATATAACCCAGACGAGTTTTCAGAACTCTCAAAATAAGGGGGTAGAAACCCGAGATGGGGCATATTTTCGATAAATCTATAATACACTGCGGATTTTAGTAAGCACCATTAGATTTATAAGGTCTTCTATTTGTCTTTAGTAGCACCAATCTATTGTCTTCCACAATAGTCCATTCGCCATGGAGACAAATCACAAACGACGACCAATTTTGGTGCTTACGCCCCACTGTGGGACGTTTTCATGGACCTGTATTACCCGTAGGTATCACATATCTTGTATAGTTTGTTATTACTAACACAAAACATTTGTCCTCGGGCGAGATTCATTCCACAGCGAATGAGCCATGTTAGAAGACATATTTGGTGTAGTAATAACATATACAAGACATGATAACCTAAAGGTACTTACTAAAACACCCTGTGTACAATTGGTTCATCTAAAACGTCCTACTCGACTTTCTTCTCCACTTATTTTCAGAGCTTTGCAAAACACGTCTGCCTTTTATAAGTTGATAAAATACTCTTAATATAACAATATAAACAACTGAAGAATACAAAGAGTACATAGCACATTAAGAGGATAAACCTGTGAAATATGATCCAAAGCCGACAAAAATAAAAACTATTGCTTTTAGTGTTACAAAATAGTATAAACTTTGTACTTCAATGCTATAAAGTTTGTATAAATTTAATATTATTTGTGATATTACTAATATTGTATCCAAATTTGGAGCCAGTTTTCATGTCGCGAAGTTTGTCTGTGATAGCAACTCTGTAGAAGACAACCATATATTGCGTGTTTAATCCTAATACATACCAATGAGTTAGGTGACAGCGATTCTCTCATGTAAAGAAAGTTTATTATTCACACAAAACTGTTGCTTATATATTTTATAGTATTAAGATAACAAAGTCGTGTTTATTAAATACAACCACGATTTTCCTCGTACATAATAGTAGGTTAGGTTACCGATAGGGGTAGGCTCTGATTTAATTATACAACATGCATAGGGTAAAAACAACAGTATAGAGTTAAAAGATCAATCAAGAAAAGTCTATTGGGCAATCAAAATGCAGCTAAGAGATGAAAACGAGAAGCTTAAACACGTATGTCCATGCAGGAAGATTCATCTCCATTCTATGAGCAAGTTTACAAAGTTTACAAAATATTTTGACATATTTTTAACCTCAGTTTTCTCAGCTTCCATGCTTGCTTCAAAATGTTCCACACGATGCAGGTTTCTACCAATCTGCATAAAATGTTAACAGCTTTGAAAGTAACTGAAATTTAGCGTACCTACCCGTTTACATTTATCTATATTGTATTTTTATTTGAACTGAAGAAAGGTTATGTTTAATTCTTATTTCAAAAAATTAAGAAAATAGCTATTGTTACAGAGAATTATTTTTCCTCTCAATATAGTGAAGGTAAGAAGATCACATGGATACAAGTAATTAATATATTAAAACGAATACTAAAGCTTATGTCCCATACATTAATATGTGAAATTGCGATGTAAACTATTTGGAAAATAGCTTGAAATTAAGATATAAAAATATGAATTATGCAGGAAGTATTAGAACTAAATAGGTGAAACTTTGTGTGTGTGTTTTTTTGTGTGTATGTGTGTGAGTGAGTGAGTGTGTGTGTGTGTGTGTGTGTGTGTGTGTGACTGTGTGTGTGAGTGTGTGACTGTGTGTGTGTGAGTGAGTGAGTGTGTGTGAGGGAGTGTGTGTGTCAGGGAGTGAGTGTGTGTTTGTGTGTGTATGTGTGTGAGTGAGTGTGTGTGTGTTTGTGAGTGTGTGTGTGTTTGTGAGTGTGTGTGTGTGTGACTGTGTGTGTGTGAGTGAGTGAGTGTGTGTGTGTGAGTGAGTGTGTGTGTTTGTGAGTGTGTGTGTGAGTGTGTGACTGTGTGTGTGAGTGAGTGAGTGTGTGTGAGGGAGTGTGTGTGTCAGGGAGTGAGTGTGTGTTTGTGTGTGTATGTGTGTGAGTGAGTGAGTGTGTGAGTGAGTGAGTGTGTGTGTGAGTGTGTGTATGTGTGTGTGAGTGAGTGAGTGTGTGTGAGGGAGTGTGTGTGAGGGAGCGAGTGTGTGTTTGTGTGTGTATGTGTGTGAGGGAGTGAGTGTGTGTTTGTGTGTGTATGTGTGTGAGGGAGTGAGTGTGTGTTTGTGTGTGTATGTGTGTGAGGGAGTGAGTGTGTGTTTGTGTGTGTGAGTGAGTGAGTGAGTGTGTTTGTATGTGTGTGAGTGTGTGAGTGAGTGAGTGTGTGTATGTGTGTGTGTGTGAGTGAGTGTGTGTTTGTATGTGTGTGAGTGTGTGAGTCAGTGAGTGTGTGTATGTGTGTGTGTGTGAGTGAGTGAGTGAGTGTGTGTGTTTGTGAGTGTGTGTGTGAGTGTGTGACTGTGTGTGTGAGGGAGTGTGTGTGAGGGAGTGAGTGTGTGTTTGTGTGTGTATGTGTGTGAGGGAGTGAGTGTTTGTGTGTATGTGTGTGAGGGAGAGAGTGTGTGTTTGTGTGTATGTGTGAGGGAGTGAGTGTGTGTTTGTGTGTGTATGTGTGTGAGGGAGTGTGTGTGTGTGAGTGAGTGAGTGAGTGTATGTGTGAGGGAGTGAGTGTGTGTTTGTGTGTATGTGTGTGAGGGAGTGAGTGTGTGTTTGTGTGTATGTGTGTGCGAGTGAGTGAGTGTGTGTGTGTTTGTGTGTGTGTGTGTGAGTGAGTGTGTGTGAGTGAGTGTGTGTTTGTGTGTGTATGTGTGTGTGAGTGAGTGTGGTGTATGTGTGTGTCTGTGTGTGTGAACTGCACAACTTAAGAACGAAAAGTCGGTTACAAACTAAGCTTGGCGCTTAAGTTAAATATGTTCCAAGAACGTAACATGCACTTTTTCAAGAAAATCCTGCCACCACAAACTACCTACCATTTACATGGAAGATCATCTGAAATTCTTTTTCAAAAATGGCTGTAACGATTTTGATTAAGCTATCATGTGTTCAAGATACTTTCTTGATAAATGAAATGTACCTATTATCTTGAATTTTCTAGGAATAGCGCTTGAAGTCCTCCATTTAGAATGACCTTTGCATAACTGGTAAACCGTAAGGGATAGCCAAAATTTTAGTGCACAAAACCTGAATGGTAGATTTTGTTACAGCATACAATTTACGCCAAATAATTTTTTCTTTTTTTTTTTTTTTGTGTAGTTAAGTATTTCCGAGATATTGTTATTTGTTTGCCTTTTCCAGTACTTATAGCTTCTCTCAGATGGGAAGTCATTCTTTATTGCTCTCTCTATCGATCACGCAAAGAAAAGGAAATTTCATCACATAATGACAGCTATTAAAGGATTTGGATATCGCAGTAAATTTTCCCTATAATTACTTTATAAGATAGTGCAGCTTACTTGTCATAATTCGGGTATCAAGTTACAGACCACCGGAAGGTTACAGTAGGCTGCATTTCCACCATGACCCTTGACAGGAAGGGATGAGGGGAAAGACTAGACGGGTTTAAAGCTCGAAAGCATCTGACGTCAACCGATCCAACCCAAAGGCCCCAATCACTGGCGAGGCCCACTCGGGGAGGGATCCTTGACAGGACAGTGCCGACGTCACCCGATCTGGTGGGGCCCACTCGGAGGGGGCTCTGACAGGACAGTGCCGACGTCACCCGGTCTGGTGGGGCCCACTCCGAGGGGGCTCTGGCATGACAGTGCCGACGTCACCCGATCTGGTGGGGTCCACTCGGAGGGGGCTCTGAAATGACAGTGCCGACATCACCCGATCTGGTGGGGTCCACTCGGAGGGGGCTCTGACAGGGCAGTGCCGACGTCACCCGATCTGGTGGGGTCCACTAGGAGGGGGCTCTGAAATGACAGTGCCGACGTCACCCGATCTGGTGGGGTCCACTAGGAGGGGGCTCTGAAATGACAGTGCCGACGTCACCCGATCTGGTGGGGTCCACTAGGAGGGGGCTCTGAAATGACAGTGCCGACGTCACCCGATCTGGTGGGGTCCACTAGAAGGGGGCTCTGACAGGACAGTGCCGACGTCACCCGGTCTGGTGGAGCCTACTCGGAGGACAGTGCCGACCGAGGGTACTACAGCCACCCAGCCGCAACACGTCGAACACCTGCAACAGGTGAAAATGAAGGAATTTGTGGATACGGGAAATGAGGGATAGTAAAAGTTGTGATAGAAGATGAACCACCCGAACGTTGGCCGATCGATCCAGGAAAACCACGAAAACCTGTAGCCGGAGTTCGAATCCGGGACCCCCCAAATGAGAGTTGCACAAGTTATCCCCTTTCTGGGTAACATGAGCCTAAAATACCGAGCAGAAGGAAAGAAAAATCGTATGTGTTGTACGTATTCCATTCATTTCTCAACTCACTCATATATTCGTTGAGCCCTAATAGCCTAGCTGTCGACGGGCCCTTGAACCTCACTCACTCAGTCACTCACTCAGTCACTCGCTCATTCACTCACTCATCCACTCACTCGCTCCTCACTCACTCTTACACCAGTCGAATAGTGAGAGTGAATGAGTAAGTAGACAAGAGTGAGTAGGAATTTGTAAGACTACAAAACCCTAAAATAATCTGATGTGTTGCACTCACATGACTTTCTCTACTCGTGTACTAACCATTCTTACAAACTCTTATTCCTATATCTTCTTCGTGTTAGTTGAGATAAATATGTGTACAAATTATCTTATTGCTTATTTACTTGAAGGTACAAGGGGAATATGGGAATACAGCAGTCTTTGAGTGATAGTCAAATCTTTTCAAGCTTTGAGATTTCGTTCTCTTTGCACAGTTAACACAAAAAAATCAACAATGATGTTGCATTTGACTCAGTTTTCCTACCGTTTTTAAACTTCACGTGTCATTAAGTTTATCATGTGTGTTTTAACCGGATTATCTTTGTGTCTTATCAAAGTGTTTGGGAGTGTGATTTAGTGTACAAGTTTAAAATGACATGAAGGCGAAAGAAGGTCGTCGTTTCAATGGATAAAATGTTAGATGCTATTTATCGAATTGATAAAGGAGAAACATTGAAGAAAATAGCTGCTGAACTGTGAGTTGCTGACAAACATTATGGCATACCGACACCTCTCCAGCCGAAATATTAATCATAAAGAGTTTGTATGACCGTACTTCGTTCAAACGCCACACGCGTTTACAACAGAAGACTGTGGATCAATTATCTGTTAAGAAATGATGTCATTTCATGTGATTAATACTGTTAGTTTCTCTACTGGTAAGTAGAGGAAGTGTTGTATTCCACCAAAAAATTCAATGTCGAGATTTCACCGGAAATATATGTTTTGAGACCCCCTGAATCCAAAATAGCATTTTTAGAAAGAGATCCGTGTGTGTGTGTGTGTGTCTGTCTGTCTGACAGTCTGTGGACAGCATAGCTCAAAAACAAAAAAGTCGGTTAAAAACCAAAGTTGGTATTTAAGTTTAATGTCTTTCAAGGAATGTGATACGAAGATTTTGAAGAAAATAGCCCCACCCTAAACTACCCTTTACGTGGAAGACTTTTCGAAAACTCTGATTTTCTTGAAAATGACTAACGATTTTGATTAAAGTGCCGTATGTTTAAGATATTTCTATTACAAATCTAATGTATATTTTGAATTTTCTGGCTATAGCCTATGTAATCCTGCTTACTCTGGATGACTTTTGAATAATTCGTAAACCGTAAGAGATAGACGAAATCTTCCTGTACAAAAACTGTAGATCTTGCTAAAACACACAATTTATGTCTGAATAAATTTTTTGTAGAGTGAACCATTTCGGAGATATTCGTTGTTATTTGTGTCAGTTTCGGAAAACTTGAAACTTTCGTGAAATGGAACATCGTTGTTAAGCGTGCAAAGAGAACGTTATCTCGAAGCTGTAAAAGATTTGGCTATCGCTCAATTCTAATATTCCCTTTGCACCTATAAGGAAATAAACAATAAGATAATTTGTACAAATGTTTGTCTCAACTAACACAAATAAGATATGCGAATAAGAGTTTGTAAGAATGGTTAATACAAGAGTAGAGAAAGTCATGTGAGTGCAACACATAAGATTTTTGTATTTTTTAATGTCTTGTAAACAATGTACTGTACATAATTGTTTTACAAGATATAGTTCGTTATCGTCATGAACGGCAAGTCTGCTTATTTAAGGATTTAAGAATATTTTTTACTTATTGCCCATATAACCCGGAGTTTCCGGATTTTCGACTTTCCAGATTGCCTTTGGTCCCTAAGTCCGGATAAACGAGGTTAGTTGTATATCCATTCCAGTCGCCTTTCACGGATGCTGTGAACTGAAATGGTATATGCTGTTTTGCTTCCCATTCTCTAGTCATTGTGAACCATTCTTTACTCTGTGGTTGTTCTTAGATTTAAGTACAGAGAAGACAATTAGAAACCCGTTTCCAATATGATTCACGTCCGTATTTCCATTTCTCGGAAGCACATTCTCGGTACAACTTACGGATAATGTATTTGCTGTCGGCCTCAGCTAATGAAGGGTTTTGGTGGCCATTAGAAGGGGTTACCTGCCCTATCGTTAGAAAGCCGAACCACTTATGGAACAACAGATAAGCCATAATAATGATACTTATCACCACAGAGGTCGTACGTGGCCTTCTGTTCTATACGGCACGTTTTCTAGAATTATAACTCATCCCCAGTACTCAGACCAGTTCATCAGATACTTAAAGATATCTTCGAAAAAACTCTGAGGTGATGCACTCACATGACTTTCAGTGCTCACTCTTCTTCAAAATATTCTAACAAATGCTTATTCTTCTATCTACTTCATGTTAATTGAGATAAACATTTTTCATTTCATTGTAAGTACAAGGGAAATATGCGAACAGAGCAGGATTTAAGTGATAGTCAAACCCTTTAATAGCTGGTCGTTATATGATGGCTTTGAAATCCCATTTTCTTTGCGCAGCCTAGAGGGGGGGGGGGGGAACAAACAAAGAATATTTCCCTTTTGCGAGATAAGGTATAACTACAGGAAAATGCAAACAAATAATATCTCGGAAGTTGTTAACTCCACAAGAAAATAAAATAACGTATTTGACATAAATTGTGTGCTGTAAGACTTTGTCATTCTCTTACGGTTTACCAGTTGTACAAAGGTCATTCTAAATGAAGGGGACTTCAGAGAATATTCCCAGGAAATTCAAGATATACATTTCATTTGCTTCCGGCCGTCCTTAGGACCCATTCGCCTCATCCATCCTCCCGGGGGGTGCCGCATCATGGGCATAGACACAGGATCACTTTTCGTTTGAAGTGCTAAGTTGTAATTGAGTCACTGAGTCAGCATGAAAGTAGAGTGAAGTATATATAAGATTTTACTGGCAGGGGAAACCTGGGTTTGATCCCCGGTTCCTCCACCGCCGTGTGGTCTGGTCCAGGATGCACTCAGCCTCGCGATGTCAGTTGAGTAGCTATCCTGATAGAAAGATAACGCCTCTAGAAGTTCAAGTAGTGGTCCAACGGTTCGGGGAGTCGGCGCGTGATCCTGCACTCCCCTGTGTAGGGGAGACGCCCTAGGGAGGAAGTATATATTTTTGAAGAATGGTTAGGAAAAGGCATGTGAATGTAACACATATTTCTACCTTTGCAGCAATTGCTTACCAGCAATGATGCTTAGTCATTTTACTGGGTAGTAAATTGAGACACTTTCACACTCTTATTCATACTTCTAGACTCACGCTACTGAGGGGAAATGCTTCACTCCTCCATCCACCGCTGTGACGTAACGAAGCCTCCCCTACTTGTTCAGTGGCGAACTATGTAACTCGCCTTTGCAGTTGTTTGTGTGCAAAACCGTGAAAAATCTTTGTTGTTTGTTATTTATTTTCTATGAGGTTCATTTTATGTACTTTTCTGTGTTGACGAGTGCTAGCGTTTTGATCTCACTAACGCCTCAATGTCCGGGGATAAAGACGTACATATCCGAAGTATGGCACCTAAATGCTTGTCAGTTAATGTAGACCTTATACTACTTTTTATTAAACTCTTTTTGAAAAAAGCTGGTTCACACAAGTAGTATGTTGTGGCGAAAATTGATATTAGGTGGGCTAACTTTCACTTGATAATTGTTTGTAGAAATCAAAGTTTCCAAATGCTCTAATTCATCTTGCAGACCAAACGATGATGCTGATGAGCGAAAATTGAAAGGGTTTGTGAATAGACAGATTTCTTTTCTCATGTTTTAGATCAGAAAATTTGGACTCAAATGTATTAGGTGTTTCAGCCAGCTAAGGGATTTATAATCCGTAACGACTGTATGCACAGGAAATTACACATATCTCCGGCAGATAGTTGGTTATCCCCTTTTGTTAAATTTTCTATAAATGTATTTACTCATGCGGCTAATGAAGCAATATTTACATTATTTAACAACAAAACAATAGTTTTGCCAGTTAGCATGGAAACGTCGTGGAGTTGTTGGCTTCCTGTTTCCTGTTATGAGATATCAACAGACAGTGCTGCTCTGGACGACTGTATTACGTCACTTAGCCGTGACACAAAGAGCCACACTTGCGCACCCATCTCTAAGGGAGATGGGGAATAATTCTGCTAAAAGAAAAATTCCCACCACCCGTCTGGAAATCGAACCTGGGACCTCTGGTCGAAAGCTAGCATGTGAATCACCATAACACAGACACAATTGTCTATTTCTTATTAATTAGCAGTTAGGTGTATAAAATCCATTCACATGAACAGGACCTTTCAAGCTATCTCAAAAATACTTTTGGGGCGATCTTTGTGTCATTTTTGGAAGATATTCAACTTTGGTATTTATCCAATTTCTTCGTTTTTGAGTTGTGCTGGACACAGACATGCATGCACACATATGTACTGACCTTTTTCTAAAAATTATGTTTTTTGGCCCAGTGGACCTCAAAACATGTATTTCCGGTGATAATGCCACTTTGAATACTTCCGCTACCTACTTTGTGGCAGGGAAAATTAGTGATCAATAGACATTTTACAAGTCATAGGTTTGAGAAACGCTGATCGTTAAAACTTGTAGAATGAAATCATTGACATTTCGAGAGCTACTTGAGAATTTCTCATTACAGAGATCTTATCTTCCTCTTTAAACTTCAAAGAAGCTTTACCCGACAAGGATGTGGATATTTCTCCTAGTTTGTATTACTGCTTTAAGTGCTGGGGCACTTTACATAAACTTCTCAAAGTTCAAGAGCCAACATAACTGACAGTGTTTTGTGACTATCTTTTACTTTCTCTACTGGTAAGTAGGGGAAGTATTGTGTTCCACCCAAAAATTGGATGTCGAAATTTCACCGGAAATATATGTTTTGAGGCCCCCTGAATAAAAAAAAAGGCATTTTTAGAAAAAGGTCCGTGTGTGTGTGTGTCTGTGTGTCAGTCTGTCTGTCTGTCAGTCTGTGGACAGCATAACTCAAAAACGAAAACTCGGTTAGAAACCAAAGTTGGTATTTAAGTTTAATGTCTTTCAAGTATGCGACACGAAGATTTTGAACAAAATAGCCCCACCCTAAACTACCCTTTACATGGAACATTTTTCGAAAATTTTGATTTTCTTGAAAATGGCTCTAACGATTTTGATTAAAATGTCATATTTTTTAGATATTTTGATGACAAATGAAATGTATATCTTGAATTTTCTGGCCATAGCCCCTGTAGTCCTATTTACTCTGGACGACTTTTGCATAACTGGTAAACCCTTAGAGATAGAACAAATTATACTATACAACAAATGTAGATCTTGGTAAAATACACAATTTATGTCTCAATAAATGTTCTTGTAGGGTGAACCATTTCGGAGATATTCCTTGTTATGTGTGTGAGTTTCGGAAAACTTAGAACTTTAGCGAAATACAACAACGTTGTTCATTTTTTTATTAGTTAATCGTGCAAAGAGAACGGAATCTCAAAGGTCAAAAAGATTTGACTGTCGCACATAGCCTTCTCTATTCTAATATCTCCCTTGCACCTACAAGGACACAAGCAATAAGATAATTTGTACAAATTAATATCTTAATTAACATGAAGATATAGGAATAAGAGTTTGTTAGAATGGTTAGTACAAGAGTAGAGAAAGTCATGTGAGTGCAACACATCAGATTTTTGATGAAGTACACAATAATAAGCAAATAGCGTGTGACACAACTCACTTGTTTTGGCATACTACTTCTGTGACTCTTGATCTTACTCGGTGGTACACCAGCTCCGCTATTGCCCATATATTTTAACACCAAAACAGCAGTCCACCGGGATCCATTCTCCAAATAAGCAATGGAATATGCGTATTTAAAATAAAATAAGTCATGCTCATTGTAGTTTTGATATTCTTATAAACTGAGTTCATTTCCTTTGCTCGTTACCTGCAAAAGATCAATAATTATTACGACGTGGACTCAACAGCGCTACTATCTGATGCACTGCTTGCTAAGACACTTAAGGTCCTGCCGTCGGTGCTGCCATTCGATCAGCATTTAACTACACACAATTATCAAGGTAAGATCCTTTTTCAAAAACTCAAAGTTTAGAAATTATGGCGTGGTCGACCAAAAACAGTCGTATGCAACTTGACTATAATGATAACTGGGCCTAGCTGCAGATAATGAATCAGAACGATAGCCATTGTGTGCCGCTATCCCGCTCCAGAGGATTCGTTTTGGCAGTTGCGAGTAGGTTCCTTTTCCAGAACCTTTACTTCGCATTCGCGGCGTATATAAGCAGTTGTGAATTGTAATCCAGAAGTTATATTCTTATTCGATTCAATTGACCTGTTGTGTTTTGTTCACAAGATTTATGCAACATTTTAGATCCAGTATTAAAGTGCATTGTGCTTTCTTTTTCTAAATAAAATTTCATTTTGTTGCCAGTGTTTAATGCAGACAGTAAACGACCCTTTACTTTGCCTAGTACGTAGAGGTATTTCAACAAAATATCGATACCCAGGTACCACCGAAAATATACCGTTTGAAACACTCCAAATCCCAAAGAAACATTTTTAGAAAAAAAGCTGTGTATGTGTGTGTGTGTGTGTGTGTGTGTGTGTGTGTGTGTGTGTGTGTGTGTGTGTGTGTGTGAACAGCATAACTCATAAACTTAAAGTCGATAAAATACCAAACTTGGCATTTTTATGACAAATGGAATGTTTATCTTAAATTTTGTGGCATTGCCCTTCAAGTTCTCTTCATTCTGAATGCATTTTGCATAACTGGTAAAGCGTAAGATATAGACAAAGACTTGCAGCACAAAAACTATAAATCTCGTTAAAGCACTTAGTTTCTTTTGAAATGTTGCTTTTTTTATTTGTTTCTTTGAGTTAGGATTTCCATTATATTCCTTGTTATTGGTTTGCATTTTAGAATTCTTATACTTTTCTTAGATGCAAAGTCGTTATTCCTTTTGTTTTTCGCTGGCCATGCAATTAGAACGGAATTTCAAAGCCATCACATAGTGACCAGCTCTTAAAAGATTTCACTGTCCTTAAAGGCACTTAGGATGTTTTTCCAAAATGATTTTTTTTTTTTTTTTGATTCAGGGCCCTCAAAATGTGTATTCCTACTGAAATCTCAGTATCTAATTTTTGGGTGGAACGCAGTACCTTCTTTACTTACGATGTATGTGGCAGAGAAAAACTAAAAATGAAAAAAAGGTCCGCGCGCGCGCGCGCGCGTGTGTGTGTGTGTGTGTGTGTGTGTGTGTGTGTGTATGTGTGTGTGTGCGCGCATGTATTTCTGCGTACAGAATAACCTCTCTGTGTAAACAGAATAACGCAACAAATAAAAGATAATCTGATGTGTTGTACTCACCTAACCTTCTCTACTCTTTTACTACCATTCTTAAAAACTGTTATTCCTATATCTTCTTCCTGTTAGTTGAGATAAACATTTGCAGAAATTATCTTAGTGCTAATTTTCTTATAGGTGCAAGGGAATACAATAGTCAAATCTTTTGAAGGTGGTCGCTATATGAAGGCTTTGAAATTCCGTTCTCTTTGCACGTCCAAGAGATAAAAACGTGAATAAGGCCTTCCATTTGAAAGAAGCTTAATTATTGCAAAACTCACACAAATAACAAGGGATATCTCCGATATGATTCACTCCACAAAAAATGCATTTGGACATACATTGTGTAATTTTACGAGTTCTACATTTTTGTATAGGAAGATTTGGTCTATCTCTTACGGTTTACCGGTTATGCAAAAGTCACTAAGAGCAAACAGAACTACTTAGACTATAGCCTTAAAATTCAACATATAGATTTCATTTGCCATAAAATATCTTAAAGATATGGAAGTTTAACGAAAATCGTTAAGTCATTCTTGAGAAAATACAGATTTTCGAAAAATAGTCCATGTAAAGGGTAGTTTAGGGTGAAAGAGTGCTCCTCAAAATCTTCGTCTCGCATAGTTGAAAGATATGAAACTTAAATACCAACTTTGATTTTTAACTGACTATTCGTTTTAGATTTATGCTGTTCACAGACTGACAGACACACCAACGTTTTTGTAAACATACTTTGATTGGATTCAGGGGGCCTCAAAACATATATTTCCGGTGAAATCTCGACAAAATTTTGGGTCGAATAGAATAATTCCCCTACTTACTATACGTAATAGAGAAAGTAAACAAGAGAAAAATTGGTTAAAAGCAAACTTTTATGTCCATCTTGCAACAATGCGACTTGAAGATTTTTAAGAGAATTCTCCCATTGCAAACTACCTTTAATGGGAAAAAATCGGTACTTTTGGTTTTCAATAAAATTCCATTTCTTTAAGATATTTTCATGACAAATGTAATGTATATGTTGAACTTTCTGGTAATAGCGTCTGAAGTCCTCTTGATTCTCTTCAACGCTTTGTATTTGAAAAAAGAATAAGTATTTTATTTTTTTATTTGTTGTATTTACTTACGTAACCATTATTTACTTAACATAAAATAATCTTAAACATATTTACTCAAACAGCAATACAACCTTAACCTACTAAATCTAATAATATTTTTTAAAATTATCTCGCAGCCATTTCACACCTTAGCTACTGGAAACCAGCAGCAGTCACTTTGTCTATCTTACATTGTATTTGTGCTATGCTTCTTATTATAACCAAATATTATGAATATGGTTAAGTGTTCGACCTAGGCTGTTAACTCACCACATTCGTTATACAAATGCCAGCACTATACCTACATTAAGATCTCTTAATTTTAACTTAATTCACTTCCCTTTTTCATTGAGCAATTCCATTTTCTTTCAGCTTTACTTAGAAAGTCTTCTACTTTCTTGTTTTCTCTACTAAAGATTTTAATTAAAGCTACCTTTCTATCCCTTTTAAACTATTTCTCATTTACGTACTCTTTTCTCCATAACTCTGTCCCCTTGTATTCAAATAAGTTATGCTCCGTATTCTGTTTTCCCTCGTATATTGGGCATTGTTTTTGTGTAAAACCTTTCCCCATCCCTTTTAGCCCCCACACCCTCACTCTTACTCAAGCTATACTCTCTCCTTGTTCTTTATTTCATTTTTCAATATACACTTCTCCTTCCCAGGCATGTAAATATCTGAAAATCCAAACCAGTAATAGGGAATATCATAAACATGATTTTTTTCCACAAAAAGCTCATTTGACATTTGACAAAGTTCAGAGGATAATCCCAGAAAATTCAGGATATAGATTTCCTTTATCATTAAATATCTGATCAAAATTGTTAGACTCATTTTTAAGAAAATCAAAATCATTTTTTTCCCAAACGTTCTTCATGTAAAGGCTATTTGGTGTGGAGAGATTTTCTTGAAAATCATCTTGTCGCTCCTTAGGAAATGGAGAACTAATGTGAACACCAAGCTTTCTTTTTGAGTTATACTGTTCACAAACTGATGCACAGAAGTTTTTCTAAGGACTATTGCACTCATAGCGGATTTTCACCTGTTGGTCGTGGTATTATTGCTTTGGTTACATCATCTCCCACTTTTATCACATTTCTGAACATCTGAAGTAATATTCTGACAATTCTAATTATACAAACACGCTCTTAGTCTAATACGAGTACAATAACAAAATGTAACAAATATGATTAATTATAGCCATATTTCACACAATATACAATTTATTCTTCCCCTTTAAAGTTGTTTATTTCTAATACTTCCCCTTATATTTAACATTTTGTTTTATATATGATACGGATGTACTCATACTCCTTTTAACCACTTTAACCTTATTTTTCCCACATATCTTCCTGCTTTCTTCAGACTTTCCTCTGATTTTGAATTGAAATTTGTCTTAACTTTTAACTCCATTGGAAAATCTTTCATTTTGTGCATCCCCACCATCCTATTAGACGCTGCTCTACTAATCTCCAGGTCGCGGGTTCAAATCCGGCCCACACAGATGGTTTTTAAGTGTGCTTAAAAACGACAGCTCCATGTCAGTAGATTTACTGGCATGTAAAAGAACTCCTACGGACAAAATTCCGGCACACAGCGACGCTGATGTGATCCTGGCAATTGAAAGCGTCGTTAAACAACAAAATAATGTTTAAACCCACCGTTCTAGCCCATGCATATCCAATTATAAGCTGTTTATTGCATACTTCCACGTATTTATCTCTCCCCATTCCATTTTTAAAGATCTATAATCTATTAGTGACCTTTCTTCATTAAAGCTACTTACAATTTCTTGTCTTTCCATATCCTCTACCCCTGTTCTAATTTCCCTCCAGAAACCCTTACTTTTATTGTTTCATTCTGCCCATGTTCCCCCATTCCTCTAATATTATCATTATTTCGTTCACCCAAGTTTCGTTTCCTCCCCATTTTCTCCTGCCCAACCATGCATTTTTAATATATTGCTTTCCTTCAGTAAATTTCTTCTAAACCTGTACAACCGTGCATTGTATTAATATATAATTTTTCTCCAATAAATTTATTCTAAACTAGTACTTAACTATTATTTATTTATACCAACAAACTTAGTGCTGGTGTTTTTAAACACACAAGCCGTGTGTGGGCAATGATTAAGAGGTGAAATCAGGACTGAAAAATTCAATGCCATAGCCAAGATTTGAAACGGAAAATCCGTGGTTCAAATCCCGGCTATGGCATTGAATTTTTCAGTCCTGATTCCAGTTCTGAAACATTGCCCACACGGCAGCAAATTTGTTGGAATAAATAATAATTGTAAGTTGTTTATTTTAAATCACTGTTAATATTAAATAGTATTAAACAAATGAATTATTATTTCGTGGAATACTCCAAACAAATAACACTTGAGGTTTTGATATTTCGAATCATTTTGCTACGTGCTCGCAAAAGTATGGTCATATGAAACCCTCTCGTGGTATTACTACAGAAATGTTTTGGTTTCAGTGATTCTCCAGACGTGCATTTTTGGTGAAATCTCGGTATGGTTTTTGGGGTGGAATACAGTACTTGCTACAAGTGCATAGGTAAAACAAACTGGGTAAAAGGTGCAGAGCCTCCATTGAACAATTTGATACACCTGCCCTTAAAGAGCACTTTAGGAGGTGTAATTGTTAGGAAGGAGGTCCGTGACACGGAATACGTCGCATCTGTTTACACATCATAAAGCAAGATTCCAAGCAAGGTGTGGCAAATGGTAGTGCCCGCTCACTCACAACTCCATAAATTAGGTATCGCCTTTCTTTTGGTCACGTCGACAGGAACACACCTTGACTCGACCGGCAGGTTTACAGGATTAGGGTGACTTTACTGAAAAGGAATTTCTAAGGTTTGCAACAGAAAAGGTAGGTATCTGCCGAAAAGGGAGGCAGCAGTTCGTGAGTGCGCATTGGGAAGAGAGATTAAAATTCCAACCTGGGAGGTGAACACAGCATTGGCTACCTATCGATTCTTCAACCCCTCATCCCCCCCCCCCCCCCCCCCGCGTGGCCGAGATTTTTCTCAACGTGCAGCCTCAATCAAATACACATTTGGTTCCCCTGCTAGCTCTTCTTACAAATGATAATAACTCTGGCTCACATTTGTATGACGTCATATTTTTATTACTTTCACTACTACGTATAGTGAAGTAGAGGAAGTGTTGTATTCCACCCCAAAGTTCGATGTCGAGATTTCACCGAAAATAAATATTATGAAGCCTCCTGAAAAAAAAAAAAAAAAAAAAAATGATCCATGTGTGTGTGTATGTGTGTGTGCGTGTGTGTGTGTGTGTCAATCTGTGGACAGCATAACTCAAAAATGAAAAGCCAGTTAAAAGCCAGAGCTGGTATTTAAGTTCAATGTCTTTCAAGAATGCGACACGAAGATTTTGAAGAAAATAGCCCCACCCTAAACCACCCTATACATGGAAATTTTTTTGAAAATTTTGATTTTCTTGAAAACGGCTTTAACGATTTTGATTAAAATACCATATGTTTGAGATATTTTTATGGCAAATGAAATGTATATCTTGAATTTTCTGACTATAGCCCATGAAGTCCTATTTACTCTTGATGACTTTTGCATAACTGGTAAACCGTAACAGGTAGACCACATCTTACTATACAAAAATGTAGATCTTGCTAAAATACACAATTTATGTCTCAATAAATTTTCTTGTAGGGTGAACCATTTCGGAGATATTCATTGTTATTTGTGTGAGTTTAGGAGAACTTAAACTTCTGTCAAATGGAACATCGTTATTAATTTTTTATGTTAACTCTGCAAAGAGAACGCAACATGAAAGCTTTAAAAGTTTTGACTAATGCTTAAAGCCTGTTGTATTCCCATATTCTCCTTGTAGCTACAAGGAAATAAGTAATAAGATAATTTCTGCAAATGTCTTTCTCAACTAATACGAAGGAGACAGAAATAAGACTTTGTAAGAATGCTTAGTACAAGAGTAGAGAAAGTCATGTGAGTGCAACAGATCAAATTATCCTGGTTTATTTTATCATTACAAAGTTAATTTAAGTATGTTTCCAACATTTGTCAGCAAAATGAATCAGTTTTTATCGGCCATATATTTGACCACATTTTAGAGTTAGGTCATAGTTTCCTCAAATATACGAATAACACATACTTTGAGTATGTTATGTAGTATTTAACACCACCTTTTTTTGTAAACATCATTTCATAACATTTTCTCTTTCCCTTTCAGCCCATTTTAACATGTTTGGGGAACTCCAATTGATGCTGCAATCTACCATTATATAAGCTACAGTGAACTGGAGTACATTTTCAATAACTTTGATAAAGTGCTTCTGCAATAAAAAATCTGATGTGTTGCACTCACATGACTTTGTCTACTCTTGTACTAACCATTCCTACAAACTCTTATTCCTATATCTTCTTCGTGTTAGTTGAGATAAACATTTGCAAACATTATCCTATTGCTTATTTCCTTGTAGGGACATGGGGAATATGGGAATACAGAAGGCTTTGAGCGATAGTCAAATCCTTTAAAGCTTTGAGATTGCACGGCTAAGATATGAAAAAATGAATTGCGATCTTCCATTTGACGAAAGTTTAAGTTTTCCAAAACTCAAACAAATAATAAGGAATATCCCCGAAATGGTTCACGCTACAAAAAAATTTAAACGAATATAGTGTTTTAGCAAGATCTAAATTTTTGTATAGTAAGATTTGGTCTATCTCTTACGATTTACCAGTTATACAAAAGTAATCAGGACTACATAGGCTATAGCCAGAAAATTCAAAATGTAGGTTTCCTTTGTCATAAAAATATCTCAAACACGTTATTTTAATCAAAATCGTTAGAGCAATTTTCGAGAAAATCAGAATGTTTGAAAAATGTTCCATTTAAGGGTAGTTTAGGGTGGAGGAATTATCTTCAAAATCTTCGTGTCGCATCCTTAAAAGAATAAGAACAAGCAACTTAAATACCAACTTTGGTTTTTAACAGACTTTTTGTTTACACACACACACATACACGCACGCACGCACGCTCACACACACACAAGGACTTTTCTAAAAATGTTTTTCTTGGATTCAGGGAACTTCAAAATATACATTTCTTGATATATATTTTTGGGTGGAATACAATACTTCCCCTACCTACTACACGTAGCAGAGAAAGTAAAAATATACAGTAAAAATAAAGGGAGCTTAGCGTTCTATTTCGGAAAGTTTCCGTAAGAGGCTGCCTCACAAATATCTTCATGACAATGACCGCTTTTCCTGTCCAAATAAAGGTACATACAGTAAAATGTATTCTACATAAAAAAGTTGATGTAGAAAAAATTTGAGGACACTTGTTTTACTTGTAAGGAAGAAAGAATGGTGTGCCGCTCATTTGTCGATTAGAAGCCGGTACAAACTTACATCAATAATGAAATGCATTCCTTATTGAAGAAGGGTGGTGTCCTACCTTTGCGGCAGGGGAACTACTAATTTACCTCAAATTTTCTACCCCGAAACGAAATAGTTCAATTAATCAACTCCAAGCTAAATATAGAGTTTCGTTACCAAGTGCATGTTGTGGAAGTTCTTATTAAACGAGATCTTAGAAACAGCCTTTCTCCTGCTCTACAAAGGGTGGCGCATATCGCCTTTCCCTTGTTTTTTTGTTCCTAATTATGGTGATATTCCCGTTACACCGTACACACATTGGTAATGTTACACGTGGTTTGCAGCGATACAAGCAGTGGAATATGAGCAAAATACATGTTTCATGCTCACATGGCTTTCACTACCCCTCACAACCCCACGTAACCCCTTATAAATTGCAGCTACAGGGAACAGCGAAGTGATATTTTAGCCTGTTTGGTCAAAAAAAGCAAAAAAAGTTGAATGTTTATTGCAAAAAGTGCACCATACCTTAGAGAATATATATGCGAAGTTTTAATCCCCTAGGGAGGGGGAACATACGTTTTGGACGCCATTTTTAAAGCGGTGCACTGGTACAAATACCTTCTGGCTTTTAAATGGTCGTGCCCACACCTTCCATTTTTGATCGTGTGCATTTGATCTTACTTTTGAAATAATTCAGTGTGTTTACGAGGTCATTTGAGTATAATTATATATATATATATATATATATATATATATCGTGTGCAGTATTACTTATTTTATTTGTGGCGAAAATAAAACGTAGAGGAAGTTCGGGTAGAATGAAGTATCAATTTTTATTTCAACCATATTTGAGGTAATAGTATTATTATTTGACTAATTATGCTTTTAGTAAATAAATTGAGCCGACTTCTAATAAGTTACTTTGAACAAAAAATTAGAATTTGCTGTTAATTTTCAATAAAAAGTGTCCAATTGTTTCTTGTGGGTAATATGGAATGCTACATAAATCTCCCAATTAATAATTTTTTCAAGTAAGAAATTTACGTACGACCTTGTTTATTTCTTGCCAAAATTTTTTCTCGCATAATAACGCACTGAACTGGATTACAATACTTTGAACATAAGCTACAAAATATACTTCTGGTTTTATTTTTGTATTGAAAAATTTGTTTGCAGAAATCGTAAACATAATCAAGATTTTGCACTTCTGTGCACCAGTATACCCACGTGTTACATATTAGACACTACATCCAAACATCTCCTTTTCCAGCTTCTGAAAACTTGCCACTCCATAGAGAGAGAGAGAGAGCAAAAAAAAAAAAAAAAAAAAAAAAAACAAAAAAAAAAAAAAAAAAAAACAACAACAAACAAAGAAAACACTCTGCATCTACATCTACATCTTCTCCCCATTACTGAAGAAAATTTAAATGTATTATAAAAAGTTCTAAAGTTATACATTTTACTCATCACAAATAACGCGGGTATTATGCAATACTTGATATAAATGGAGGGCAATATGGGATACCAGTATTCCGTATTGTCCACCACGCTATATTGAAACAGTGTCACTGCACGAAAATTAAATTAAATAAAAATTAAATATCTATACAGCACGAATGTTTCAACATATTTTATAATCATAATACTAGTTTATATCAATAATATGCGCTAAAATATTTTCATAAATATTTAAAACATCTGCAAACCGTTTTAGAAGATAGAAATCAAATAATCAGTCTCACACAAATACCACGTAGCACAAACCAGGCGAGACCTTGCAGGGCTCTGAAAGTAACCTCGGATGTATTTCTGGTAGACAGCGTTGGATATCAGCAACAAACAAGCAAGTAACTTGAGTATTCCATATTACCCCAACTTCCTGTAAGTTGTGGCAGCAGATAATGTTTTCACTTCTATGAACAGGCCACGTGTTTGTGAACAGTATACGTTAGATATATTTTAAACTCACACATTGAATTACTCTGCTGTTTTAGAAAGCGGAAAAGAAAGGACAGTAAGTTAGCCTCATGCAAATCGATGAAGAAATCAGATGTGGAAAACAATATACTTTGGTAGAGGTTAATGAGGAAGTGTGTGACTAAAAGGGTAAAGGGTACAGGTACAAAGGGGGACACCTCATTCACTGCGACCTACACAAGTCTATTGTGGCTACCATCCCCCGGGAGGCAGGGATGAATGACCTCGACGGAGGACAAGAGCCACCACACGCCACCCAGCGCCGAGAACAGCAGTTACCATGCGCAGTCATCCACGCCATCTGCCCGACACTGCCCACACTACACGCCCGGAACTGTACCACCTGGAAGATGATAAGAAACTGGAATGAAAGGAAAGATGGAAAGGAAACCGTGGTATGAAATAATGCACCCCACCATTCGCCTAAGTGACATGGGAAAACCACGCAAAAACCCATGTCAGAGTGCGCGGCCACGGGGATCGAACCCGCGACCTTCCGTATGCAGGCCACAGACGTTACCGCCTGAGCCATCCCGCTCGGTAAGTGTGTGACTAAACTTTAAACACATTTTCTCGGAAGCAGTTTTTTGGTTATTTTCTCATATTCAAAATCAATCTTCTCCCACGAAAATCTGGCTAGATATAAAAATGTTTTCCAATGTAGTTCAGAATATGGGTAGTAAAACCGATTGGAATTTTGATATCAGTTATAACTCTATTTAAAAATAATTAATGGGCTGTTTTTATGACCTTTTACGCTTTGCGTTATTACATTTTGTTAAGAAACTATTCATTATATGAAATTTTCTGTCCTTTAATTTATTACGAAGGCAATAAGAAATATGATTTTAAAAAAATAACTCTATAGTTTAACATCTCTTGGAGGAGATAGATTTTGATTATACACAATAAAATTGATATAAATTAATATTTCAAAAATATGACTAAATATTGGAATGAACTTTGGTACATACATTTCTTCAGTTGCTGGGGTAAAGCCTGAGGCAAAAATTAAGTCTCTACTTCAATACTTCAGAAAAACACTTTTTCACTTCGGTGTACCCTTATAGACAAACTAGATATCTTAAATTCGCATAGCTCTCTATAGCCAGCATCGTTTATTTTTACATTGATACCGTAATGATTACGGGTAAGATTAATAACTTTATTAAGAAATAACAGGAAGATAGATACATAATTTAAAATAAATAACTTGCGTATATTAAAATCAATGGGTACTGAAAGGAGTAAGATTACATTTTATGATGAGAAAAAACCATTAGCTAACTGCAGTTTTAAGGAAAAGGAGTCAAGCCAGACATAAAATCTAATGGCGGCTGATAACTGACCACTATTATTCTCTTTCCTGTTGTGCAAATAAACGTGGGTGCAAATGATATTTACATCACCGTCTTTACAGTGTGGTTTCACAGTGTATAACTGTAATACACTGCAAAACGTCATATTGTATTTTTGTTGACCAGCTCCTCCTGCCGTCCGCCATTAAATTTTGTCTCAGCCATAGTTAAGCCGTTGTCGTTAAGGTAGCAGTTCGGTGAAATCAGTCGACAGAAATTCATCAGCTCAATTCGCAAGAAGATACGAACGCACGAAGGCAAATTCTGAAAATTAGAAAAGAAATGACGTTCTTACTACATATTTAGCAAGTCACCGAGTGAAAAATTGTTTCAGAAACAATACTACATTCTCAAGCTGTCGCCAACTCGCTTACAAATAATAGATTATTAACCTGCATTAAATCTATTAGTCAACTTAACTGGCGTTGTTTATTCTCACACATACCTACGCATACCCTGAGAAAAAAGATCTCATAGTTCACCATTGGAGCAGCTGGCAGCAGATTGAACGAAGCCCGAGAAATCCGAGACGCCGTCAATAGAATGACGCACATAGGACCACTTTATAAACGTATATAGTAGGCAGAGAAGGTATTGGAAAACGCATTCAGAATGAAAGAAGACTTCATAATCCTCAGAAAGAGCTAGGGAGTAAGAGAGAGAGAGAGAGAGAGAGAGAGAGAGAGAGAGAGAGAGAGAGAGAGAGAGAGAGACAGAGAGAGAGACAGAGAGGGAGAGACCGACAGAGAGACAGACAGACAGACAGTGAGAGAGACACAGACAGACAGAAGGACATAAAATGTATATGTGAGGGTTTATTTTCGGTGGGCGCCCTCGTACAGAGGACCGGCGCAACGTTTAATTCATGTGACTTATGCTAAAAGCTGTACTTTTAGTGCCAGTACTCTAAAAAGTTGTTTCCATAGGAAACGGACAACATGTTGAGAAGAGCACAGACAGCGAAAGAAGTCATCATTGAAGATTGCCATGACAGATTGTCTCAGGAAGATTTTCATTTGAAAACAAATCTAATGTGTTGAACTCACATGACTTTCTCTACTCATGTACTAACCATTCTTACAAACTCTTACTCCTTTATCTTCTTCGTGTTAGTTGACATAAACATTTGCAGAAATTATCTTATTGCTCATTTCTTGTAGGTACAAGGGGAATATGGGAACACAGTAGGATTTGAACGATAGTTAAATGTTTTAAAGCTTTGAGATTCCGTTCTCTTTGCATGGCTAAGATATAAAAATGAATTTATCTTCCATTTGTGGAAAGTATAAATATTGTAAAACTAACACAAATAACAAGTAGTATCCCCGAAATGGTACACTATAAAAAAAAATTACAAAATGGACATGAATTGCGTATTTTAGCAAGATCTACATTTTTACTTTCTCTTCTACGCATACTAAGTAGAGAAAGTATTATATTCCACCCAAAAATTCGATGTCGAGATTTCACCGGAAATACATGTTCTAAGGCTCCCTGAATTTAAAAAAAGGATTTTTAGAAAAAGGTCCGCGCGCGCGTGTGTGTGTGCGTGCGTGTGTGTGTGTGTCTCTCTCTCTCTCTCTGTGTGTGTGTGTGTGTGTGTGTGTGTGTGTGTGTGTGTGTGTGTGTGTGTGCCTGTCTGTCTGTGTGTCTGTGGACAGCATAACTCAAAAACGAAAAGTCCGTTGAAAACCAAAGTTGGCATTCAAGCCTAATGTCTTTCAAGGATTAGACATGAAGATTTTGAAGAAAACTTCTCCACCCTAAACTACCCTTTACATGGAACATTTTTCAAAAATGTTGATTTTATTGAAAATAACTAACGATTTTTATTAAAATGGTGTATGTTTGAGGTATTTTGATGACAAATGAAGTGTATATCTTGAATTTCCTGGCTATAGTCTATGCAGTCCTGTTTAGTCTGGATGACTTTTGAATAAATAACCGTAAGAGATAGACAAAATCTTACTGCACAAAAAATGTAGATCTCGCTAAAACACAATTTATGTCGAAATAAATTTTTTGTAGAGTGAACCATTTCGGAGATATTCCTTGATATTTGTATAAGGGTTGAACTTCTGTCAAGTGGAACATCGCTATTCTTTTTTATTTATATCTTAGAACGGAGTTTGAAAGCTTTAAAAGATTTGACTATCGCTCAAAGCCTACTGTATTCCTATTTTCTCATTGTGCCTGCAAAGAAATCAGAAATAAGAAAATTTCTGGAAATGTTTATCTCATCTAACACGCAGATAGAAGAATAAGAGTTTGTAAGAATGGTTAGTACAAGTGTAGAGAAAGTCATGTGAGTGCAACACATCAGATTTTTTGTGTAGTAAGATTTGGTCTACCTCTTACGGTTTATCTAGCTGTTATGCAAATCTCATCCAGAGTAAACCGAACTACGTGGAATATAGCCAGAAAATTCAAAATATACATTTCATTTGTCATAAAAATATCTTAAACATAAGGCACTTTAATAAAAAAAATAAAATAAAGATTGTCGAAAAATTTTCAATGTAAAGAAATGGAGAAATGTTCTTCAAAATCTTCGTGTCGCATCCTTGAAAGACATTAGGCTTAAATACCAACTTTGGTTTTTAACCACCTTGTCGTTTTTTAGTTATGCTGATCAAAGACTGACAGACGCGCGCGCGCGCGCGCACACACACACACACACACACACACACACACACACACACACACACACACACACCATCCCACACACACACACACACACACACGAACAGACCTTTTTCTAAAAATGATTTTTTTTTTGATTTAGGGGACCTCAAAACATATTTCCGGTGAAATCTCGACATAGTATTTTTGAGGGAGTACCGTACTTCCTCTACTTACTATACGTAGTAGAGAAAGTAATAAACATTCTCTTTAGAAATGCTTCCCTCTGTGACTGATTTTAGTTCAAATGCTTGGGATTGTCATTTCTTATGAAGTTACCGTCATTTCTGTTGTATCAGGAAAGAAGATATTTCGGGGGGGGGGGTGGTCTCCCTTTAACTACACCCCTATGTTACATCATAGTTCTGTTTTTAATAGCGATAATAAGTAAAAAACATCCTGTGGTTCGTTCACATGAGTTTCTCTACCTTTAGTTAATTTTTATATAGTGTCTACAAACTATTATTGCAATTTCTCTTTGTCGGTCTGGGTGGCTCAGTTGGTTAGACGCTGGCCTACTGTTCCCAAGGTCGCGGGTTCAAATCCGGCCCAGGCCGATGGTTTTTAAGTGTGCTTAAAAACGACAGCTCCATGTCAGTAGATTTACTGACATGTAAATGAACTCCTGCGGGACAAAATTCCGGCACACCGGGGACGCTGATGTGATCCTGGCAATTGACAGCGTCGTTAAACAACAATTATTTTTTTATTGCAATAATGTCTTGTTATCTAACCGTGACACGGATATATTATTTGAACTGGAAGGCTTTAGAAACGGGGATGATGTCTACCCTGTCCCCACTGATCGGCCTAAGAATTTATGCAGTTGAGGCCAGAATCACTAACGGATGTTAAAAGTATTCTACTATGTTGGTCATTAAGATCATATAACATGATGTTAGATCTGTTGCATTTTATTAAACTTTTAGAGCGAGCGAACAAGCGAAGAGCACCTTTGGTACGCATTGCAGCACTCTTCTGTTTCTGAGACGACAGTAAGATGGTGTAGACATAAGGGAAAATAAGCAAGTGCGGCAAGCTCATTGCCATGGCAACAGCCGCCTCGTTGCCATAGCTGCCGACGCTACCTTGTCACGTGCTATTCAGTGCTTTTGGCTTCAGCTTGCCGTTACTGCGTTTTTCTTTTGTCTGTTTTCCATTATTCTCTATTTGTGGCGTTGTTTGATGCTTATTAGTTCCTTGGAGTTCGCTGTGTTATTTGTATGGCTGCGAAAATGTTTTCTTGAAGAGCGACTGAGGCTTCATCCTACTGATGCTGGTAGAGGTCATCTCCTTTTTACTGTCTCTACTAGTAAGTAAAGGAAGTATTGTATTCCACCCAAAAATTCGACGTGATTTCAGCAGAAATATATGTTTGGAGGCCCCTGAATAAAATTAAAAAAAAAAAAAATCTTAGAAAAAGATTTGTGCGCGCACGCCTGTGTGTGTCTGTGTGTCTGCCTGTCTGTGGACAGCATAACTCAAAAGTGAAAAGTCGGTTAAAAACCAAAGTTGGTATTTAAGTTTCATATATTTCAAGGATGCGATAAGAAGATTTTGAAGAAAATTCCTCCATCCTAAACTACCCTTTACATGAAAAAGTTTTCGAAAAGTTTGATTTTTTCAAAAATGGCTCTAAGAATTTTGATTAAAATAACATGTTTGAGATATTTTATGACAAACGAAATGTATATTTTGAATGTTCTGGCTATAGTCCATGTAGTCCTGTTTACTGTGGATGACTTTTGAATAACTGGCTTACTGTAAGAGATAGGCAAAACCTTATTATACAAAAAATGTAAATCTCGTTAAAACACACCATACATTTTTTGTAGAGTGAACTATTTCGGAGATATTGCTTGTTGTTAGTGTCACCTTCGGAAAACAAGATTTCGTCAAATGCTACATCGTTCATTTTTTTATATGTTAGTCATGCAAAGAGAACGGAACCTCAAATCTTTAAAAGATTTGACTATCGCTCAAAGGCTATTGTATTTTCATATTCCCCTATCTTAACCACCCGCTATATTTCACTAAATCAACATTGTGTATTAAATACATACATACCAATTCAGTTTCACCATGTTTTCAATCCAGTCTTTCAGGGTCAGAAGTGTCGGCGACAGGGCGGGTACGATGCAACTGTGGGGTGGTGTTCCCGCTGTGTAACTACTGTTCTGGGCGTAGGGGCGGCATTGTGGTCGGCTGTCCCCGCAGCGGGTGTTGTCTAAATCCGTGGCACGTCATACTGGCGGTGTCACGAAGAACCCTGGCGCCGAGATGAACCTTCGGCACAAGTTAGGGCTCCACCACGGTGGCTTGCGCCTCCTGCACCTGGTTCCGGTAAAACTCTCCTTCCTCCCTCCATCCCTCCCTCCCTCCCTCTCAGAGTTTGACGTACAGTAACCTCACTAAGTGTTCAGCATGGAATCCCTTTCCTTATGTAATTATTTTAAAATGAAACGAGGCTAATTATGCATACTCGTAATAGATTATATAGTCAGTGGTTTACATGCCAAAACTAGTAAACTTTGCACAAATCCTAATTCTAACAAAATATATAGCAATAAAAGTCCGATGTGTTACATTAAAACATTTTTTTCTAGGTACTACTAAAGAAAATACTCTTAAAATGTTTATTCTTCTATCTACTTCACGTTAATACAGATAAACATTTGCAAAAGTGGTGTCACTACAGAGTTCCTGATAAGTACAATGGGAATACGGGAATGCTATAGGGTCAAATCCTTTAAGAGCTCCTCACTACGTGATGACTTTGAAATTACGTTCTCTTTGCATATCTAGGAGAAAAACAAATTGAACAGCGGCTTCCCATTTGGCAAAAGTATAAGTATTTTAAAATTTAAACCAAAATCCCGGAAATGATTAATTGCGCAAAAAATCAATTTGACATAAATTGTATGCTTTAACGAAATCTACCTTTTTATGTGATAAGATTTTGTCAATCGCTTACGGTTTACCAATTATACAAAAGTCATTCAGAATGAAGAGGATTTCCGAGGACACTACCACAAAATTCAAGATATACCTTTCATTTGTCAAACAAGTATCTTAAAATATGGTATTTTAATCAAAATGATCAGAGCCATTTTTGAGAAAATAAACAATTTAGAAAACCTTTCCATGTAAAGGGTAGTTAGGAATGGAAGGATTATTATTATTATTATTATTATTATTATTATTATTATTATTATTATTATTATTATTATTATTATTATTATTATTATTATTATTTTTTTTTTTTTTTTTTTTTTTTTTTTTTTAATGTTTATGTTACTTCCTTGGAAGTTGCTGAACTTAAATACCAAGTTTGGTAATTAACCTACTTTTTCTTTTGAGTTATGTTACACACACACACACATACACACACACACACACACACACACACACATTTACTAAACGTGTTTTTATTAGTCAGGTAGCCTCAAAACGTGTATTTTCAGTGAAATGTCTGTAAGGAATGTTTGAGTAGAGTGCAGTTTTCCTAATGCTAGAAATATTTAAGTAGTAGAAAAAGTAGAACTAGTTTTAAATTACACCAATGCATTTGACTATTTAGTAATGACTCCCTTAGTTTAACATATTGAAAGTAACAGGACGTTTAAAAGCAAACTTAGAGAAGTGTTGCACAGAAATGTTTCTCTTACTCCATTGACGATTACCTCACTCACGAAAATTGTCTATAAATGTGCAAATGTACAAAATAATCAGGTGTAGGCAGTAAATGCACGTAAATAGTTATTTATAAATGTTTCTATCGTTTTAATATGAGCTTAGTATGTTTTGTAGCTTGACATGTCTAAAATATGTATGTTTTAAAATGACAAATAAAGCAGTACCACCAACATCATTATCATCATCATAAACATCGGCAGCAGCAGTAATGTATTCATATCCCTTGTCATTTGCTTCTGGTACAAAATAAGAATGAAAAAATCTGCTACATACACATGACTTTCAATAGCCATTCTTTAACAAATTATTGTTAGAAAAGTTTATTTTTCTATCTATTTCATATTAAATTAGATAAATATTTGTAGACATACTTTTATTATATATTTCCTTGTAGATACAAAGGGAAAGGGAGAATACAATAGGCTTAACTGATTCAAATCTTTTAACAGCTGGTCGTTATGTGTTAGCTTTACACTTCCGTTCTCTTTGTGTAATCAGGAGTTAAAACGAACGACGACTTCCTATTTGAGAAAAATATAAATATCGGAAAATTCAAATCAATAAGAGGCGGTAACAAATGGTTAACTCCACAAAGAAGTACCTATTTGGCACAAATTCTGTGCTTCCATGAGAAATGCTTGTCTGCGTGTTAAGATTTTGTCTATTTCTTACGACTTACGAGTTATTAAAAAGTATTCAGAATGAAGAGGACTTCAGAGGCTATTCCCAGAAAATACTGCTAAAACGTTAATGTTAATGATATTTTATTTTATGTTTGTTTTTGTAGTTTATAGGTATTTTCTTTTAAACGGAAGAAAATTCAATATGCACATTTCAGTGGTGCTCAAAATATATTAAATATACGGTGTTTCAATCAAAGTCGTTAAACCATTTTTGAGAAAATAATAAAATTCGAAACTTTATCCACGTAAAGGGTAGTTTGGGGTTAGCTGATTTTCTTGGCCATCATTTTTCTTAAATTAAGGAAATTGAAGCTATTAACAGTGAAGCAACAAGATTCTAAAGTAAAAACAAATTAGAAACTAAAAAATAAAAGTTTTAATCCTTTTGCACACAAATTTGCTGTTTTCAATAGTTTAATTTATAGGTTAATAAATATACCCCTTAATAAAGAAGAATTTGACACAGAATATAAACACATTATTAACACTGCAGTAATTAATGGTTTTAATACAGATTTTATACATAAAAAGATAGAACAATTTAAGTATCAAAAAGCTGTTAAAGAAGTTTCTACCCTCAAAAAAATAAAAGATAATTGTATTTTTAAAAAATTTACTTACCATCCATGGGCCAATAACAAAATTACAAAGATTTTTAAAGAATATGGAATAAGTTTGGTCCCTCAAAATAAATTTAATATACAAAATTTACTTAATTTTTCTAAAAAAGATAAAATACCAAATTATAAAAAATCTGGTATTTATCAATTTAGCTGTTTAGATTGTGATATGGTTTATATTGGTAAAACTAAACGTCATTTAGAAACCAGAATAAAAGAGCATTTAAAAATATTAAATATAAGCAAACTGATAAATCAGCTGTGGCAGATCATTTTTGGTCATTTAATCATGAAATTAATCCAGAAGTTAAATTATTAAAACAATTAAGTGGACCTATAGATTTAATGGTTTGGGAAAACATTTTTATTTTAAAAAACAGGAACCGTGCTATGAACTTTTAACTACCTTCTATAGATTGTATTTATAAATTTTTGTTTTCAGAGATTGGTAATTAAAATGAATATCAGTATTTATGTTTTGTTTTCAGAAAAAAATGAAGGATTGTAGCTTTGGTAACGAATTTGTTTGTATAGCTTTGAGAATGAGTTGGAGTCAACTTGAAACTTGAGTCAGTGTTTGAAAAAATAACTTGCAACATTACTAAGATAAGTAAAGTTTTTAGATTCTAATTTGTTTTTACTTTAGAATCTTTTTTCTTGTTTTTTGTATATTAACGTCTTTCAAACTAATGTCATATCAGACGGTGAATGAATGAAACGGGTGAAATGATGCTCAAATGAGCCTGAGGTACATAGACCTTAAAGCTAACTGACATTCGTGTTCTTAGGATAAGGGAAAACCTCGGAAAAAACTTATCCGGGCAACTGATACTGAGATTCCAACTTGGGAGCTCTTCAATACGCTACCATCACACTACAGAGGCGGGCTCTTCAACATCTTGGTGTCGCATCCTTCAATAATGCTCAAGCTAAGTACAAAGTTTGGTGTTTAATCGATTTTTCGTTTTTGAGTTATGTTGTTCACAGACATGCACAATCGCAAACGTTTGTCTAAAACGGCTTTTTTGGTTTCAGAGGATCTCAAAACCTGTATTTCCCATAGAGTGTTGGTATATGTTTTGAATGGAATGCAAGTCCTCTGCCTGTGTATGTAGTAGAGGAATTAAAAATTGCAAGTGCTCAAGCATGATTAAGTCTTGTTGGCAAGAAGAGCTCTAATGAGAATTATCTGTGTCAAGGGGCACGGAAGGATATTAGCTTCCTAAACGAAAACAACTTTAATTATAGGTACATGATAATCATAGCTAGAGTATGCTCTATGTTACACAAACAGGTGGACGGTCGATAGCGATTACTGCTTCCCCTTCATGAGGGTAGAGATGAAATAAGTAAATTAGTGAGAAGAGTTGTTTACAAGGCCATGCCATAACTGGCGATTAGGACCCAAGAAGATTTAAGAGCTTCAGCCAGTCGGAGGACACACCTTACCAACCCGCAGTAATCTCTTCTTTCCATTGTATGGTAAACTGGGTACGAGTGAGTCACAAGTGTGTGGGGTCCATAGCCCTTATATGGCAACCTCTTAGGTCTAGCAACGTTTTTGTACCGAAAACAGGACAAAACATCCTGGGAGAATATTCTCATAAACATGACAATCTTCAGCTGTCAGGGGTCTTCAAGGAATTCATTCTACAATCTGCCGCAAAACAGATTCTGCTCCCTGTTGCTAAATTCAACAGAGACGACCAATTCAAAGACTTCAGTTTTCCATACATTGTTGCTCTTTATCTATATGTTCACTTAGAAGGGAAGAATGCAGTGGCTGTGCATATCATGGAAACTGTATTACATAGTGTACTAGCTGAAATACCCGACGTTGTCCGTGGTTTGACGATTTATCCCTAAAACTTTTGGACTTAGATTGCACTTGTCAATACTCTTATTTTACTTTGGAGACATTTGAACAATATCACTTAACATACTTAAACAAATATTTAATTAAAACTCTTAGGATACACTGTAAGGAATAAAAATAAACTAAATAAATAAACAAAAACACCGGAAAAAACACTATGGAAAAGCATAACCACCACAGGAAGAAAAGGCTGTAGAGAAAACACTGCGAATGTAACACGTTGCATTTGTATTTCAATAATACATAAAGTGCACGAATTGTCCATAGAACACTGAGAAGAGAAATATATGTGAATGTGTATGTAAAAGAAAAGTGAGTAGAGAAAACCATGTGAATATCATACGCTGCATTTCTATTTCAATCATAGAAAACTGTACGAATTGTTTTTGAAAGGCAAGTAGAGAAAGACATGTGAATGTGTTACATAAGGAAAAGTGAGTAGAAAAAACCATGTGTAAGTAACATGTATTAAACTGGATATCATAAAAAAACCTTCTCTATGAAAAAACATTTTGATTTGCCAATTTTCATAACATTCGAATCAATGGTATAGCATCCCATAAGGGACAAACAAACAAACAAACGTTCATATATGACAGACGGACAGACATAGATATATAGATTACAGATAACATAGATGGAGTAGATAGCAATGGTGGTTAGATGGAGTGGAGTTTAAGGGCCCGTCGACATCTAGGTCATTTGGGGATTAGATAAGACAGATTATATAGGATGCATAAGGATGCATGAATATCCTTATTCATTTTTTATAGGTTAGCCGTGTAAAGAGAAAGGAATTTGAAAGCTTTAAAACATTTTACTATTGCACAAAGCCTACTGTATTCCCATATTCCCCTTGTATCTACAAAAAATAAGCAATAAGATAATTTCTGCAAATGTTTATCTCAACTAACACGAATAAGATATAGGAATAAGTGTTTGTAAGAATGGTTAGTACAAGGATGGATGGATGGATGGATGGGGTTTAGGGGCCCGTCGACAACTAGGTCATTTGGGCCCTAGGTCAGATAATAAAAAATCTAAAACTCGCCTAAAATGTGAAGTTTAAAATGGCAACTAAAAACGCAGACAGATAAAAACACCAAACGGCACATGAGTGCGCTAAGTTAAAACTTGGTAAAACCATTCATTAAAATGTGTAAAAGATCAAAGCTAAAACACGTTAAAACTAAGTACTTAAAACAGTAAAACGTAAAACACAAAAACCTATGCTAAAAAATTTCACACACTAAAAAGACGTTATACTTGCTTTGCGAACCCAATTTGTGCAACGAACCGCAGCGCCTTACAGGCAGACACAGGGTCATCACCCAAAATTGAGGCATGGTTAGTACAAGAGTAGAGAAAATCATTTGAGTGCAACACATCAGATGTTTTTTTATGTTGACACAGCTGTTTTGTTCGTTGCTAATATGAAAAACTCCATGGTGTCCTGCAGGTAATTTAATTCGCCCTAGAGCGCATCGGTTGAAAACTGCTGTACTGACGCGTTACCTGTGTGTGTATGTGTTCATGTAAACCTGGACTCGCTGCGTTGGATAAGCCACCGTAGCTGGCAGTTTATGCAAACGACCGCTTACTGCCACTTAGAACCTTAGGCCGCAAAGTGTAACCGAGGGATGTTTTTCATAACAATAGGAGATTTTCCCTATAAAAGAAGGGCTCCTAAATTGGGAAAGTGGGTGCCCAAATAGCTTAGGGAAGATAACATCTACTGCTTAAGCAGTTTACAAGCTATTTACAAGAGTCTGTGTTACTCTAAAGTGCCTCAAATAGGGCCAACATATTAAAGAGTGTGCGTTTAACAACCACAATATCTTTTTCCCCTTGTTTTGCTGCACAACTTCTGTTTTAATCTTTATTGCAATGTTGAATAGGAGGTATGCCTAACTACATAAATGTTTCCTATTGTGTAAATATGTATGGGTTACATTACATAATATTCATAATTATAATAATTAATAAAATGATATATGTTTCTTAAATTTTGAACGTTAAAAGTACAAAAAATGTACGGCCATTTTTTAAAAGTTTAACGTCATTTTCCCCAAAATTTAAGGGCGTTATATTGGCCGTTTATCTCTGAATTTTGGGTCAGCTTCCGACTAATGATGATAAAGATAATAATAATGATAATGATAACAATAGTAATAATAATTTCCCTAGGGCGTCTTCCCCTTATTCAGAGGTTACCCTCATCGCCCGGCCGCTGCGTCCTCCAGCCGCAGCCAAGGCCACGGGGGAGTGCAGGTTGGGGGTGGCGGGGCTCAGCACACCGACTCCCCCGACCGTAAGGCGACTACTTTGACCTTTTAGGGACGCTACCTTTCTATCAGGATAGCTCCTCAATTGGCCCCCCAGGGACCTAACGAGGCTGAGTGCACCCCGTACCAGACCTCCCAGCGGGGGAAAAATCCCATGCCGGTACCGGGGATCGAACCCGGGTCCTCCGCGCCACAGGCAGGCGCGCTACCACTGCGCTACGGAGGCGGTCTAGTAATAATAATAATAATAATAATAATAATAATAATAATAATAATAATAATAATAATAATAATAATAATAATAATAATAATAATAATAATAATAACAACAACAACTAGGCAAGTGAAGTAGAAAGAAAAGCTTGCTTGACACCAAAGTGGGAGTGAGAGAGAGAGACAGACAGAGAGAGGGGGGGGGGGAGCAGAATGGAGGTCGTTCTTTGTGATAGGAGCTTGTTTACGTGAAGGTGACGTCTAGGTAAGATGAAACATCGAATATCACCATTCTAACAACAACAATATTTTATAAGCTCTCTTATGGAGGAGAAACTAAAACCCTAAGAAGCAGGGGAAACAAGAAGAATAAAATTGTAAGAGGACGGAAATAAGAGCCCACTTTTCGCTGGCAATTTGTTTCAGGGTCTAAGTAAGTCCTTTGCTGTAAGCTCACCTTAGTTCTAGTTAATGATTGGTTGGAGAGACGGCGAGTTCTTTCTTATACATGCAGCAGAATCAATAGCTCTTAACAGCCTGGGGTAACAAAACCCATAACGTGACGAGAAATGCATCATGAATAGCTTCTGGAAACTGTATCATGTGTTGCTTTCACACTGCTTTCTCTATTCACTCTTCCACAAACTATTCTTATAAAATTTTATTCTTCAATCCATTTGTTGTTAGTGCAGATAAACCTTTAATTCAAGTTTGGGCATTTCGTTGTAAGACACAGGAGGTTAGGTAATGGAATTCTTGGCCAGGGTTGCCAACATTTAAAAGTAAAATTATCGTACCAGCCACTCAAAATAATAGATTTTCATAATTATCGTACATCATAAACCAAATGCTACAATAATAAAAATATCAGCATAACACTTATGAAAATGTAATAGCATTGATGTTTATGGCATCTACTTACAAGATTGATTACCTCAATCAGCATTACAACTTTAGCACTTATGTTTCTCGCACTATTCATCTGAAAGTTCCTTCCTCAACTGTTGCAGCATTATACAAATTTGTTGTTGAGATAAACTTTAGCATCTTCTCGGTGACTTGCAGATTTTCGGACCCAACACATTCTTTCATAAGCTGAGAAGACCGAATAAGTCCATTTATCGTATCTAGCGCCAATCTGTTTCTAACTTTGGTTTTTATTAAACCCAATTTAGAAATAACTTTCACAAGAAGCGTTTCTGCGGGGCAACGAATTCACTGATAATACAAACTCCATTCTTTGAAATCAGTATTTCCACCAAGGTGACATGTGTTTAACAGCACTCCAGAAACTGTCAGGTTCAGGCATGTTCTTTATTTCACACGGAATATCACTTACACTGAGTTTTCTCTATAAATCATCAATTTTCTGAACAGTGCCTTCTTCATTGAGATTACCAGATCTGGGCACACTGGCAGTAAGAGGATAAAGGTGAAGCCGAAATTGTGAACGCCATAATTATGGAAATAATACTGCTTCACATGGCAGAATTAAATAACCGCGAAATATTAAAATCGTCGCATGTATAAAAGGTACAGACCTGGGATCATCGTTCACGGTTAAAATTGTCAGAAGGGACATACAATGGTACAGAGAAGTCATTAGTGGCAATTTCCAGGTAACCGGACTAAAACCCTGTAAGACTAGTTTCGCTGGAAATCGCTTAGTGCAGGTGTGTTGAACATAAAAACAAGGGGTGGTCACGTACGCTTCGGCGAAACCCCGTTGCTAGCGTAGAGCTAATTAAGAAGTGAAAGGCATTAAGGGGAATTTGAGGAGAAGTTAGAATGTGACTTGTCGCCCAGATCCCCGAGCGAAAAGGTTGGTCACAGGACTTGCATTCCGGATCCTCGAGTGTGAGGACACGTTACATTTTACGGTAACAATCTTCGGTCTTAGTAAAGACACAGCAACGACGTAATATTTCGGCAAATCTCAAGCATTGTTTTGATTGAGAATAAAAGTGTTTCAACGAGAGTTCTGGTTTTTATGTGAAAATACCCACGCATACCCAGAAATTAAGGTCCATGCAGAGCAGCCGGAGCAGAAACCACCTGAGAACAGCATTCCGCTTAGGATAGCGGAACAGAGGAGGCGGTGATCCCGCTTCAAAGGGTAGGAGGCTTAGTAGGATATGAAATGGTTGCCTTAGAGGGATGGAGACAGGCCACGAGAGCAAAATTGGTGTCGCTATTTGTCATTAATTTCATTTTGCTGGTGTGACGAACGAGTGAAAATGATATTTCGCCGGCATCGAACTATCATGCATTCAAATTATCGTGCGGGTAGGCAGCCAAGAGTACAAACATTCAAATTATTATATTATCTCATAATTGTCGTACGGGTTGGCAACCCTGTTCTTGACCCCATGCCAAGGCACATCCACTCCTCCACTTCTCGTTTGCTGTTTAACACACAAGTAGTGGAACACTGCTGCATTCCGCATTAATAGGCAGGGTATTAAGGGAAGAACGGACTCTTTCATATTTTGTAGCTCATACAAAGATGCTGCAATGCACTGCTTCTTTGTTTGTTTGTTTGTGTGTGTATGTGTATGTGAGTGTACAAAATTTATTACCAATTTGCTACTGCCTTTCCCCAGGTAAGAGTTCCCATCATAAACAAAGGGTACTAAACAACAAAAGGATATAAATACACAACTGAAATTTTGAGCAATACAAATAAGATGAAACTATACCTATAAAACATTACCTGTAAATAATAAAGTAATACTTAAGCTTTGGACTATACAAACCAATAGAACTCGTAAATATCTAGGGAATCGTTAACTTCATAAAAACGTTTAGAACCCCTAGAGCAACAACCCTTCACGGGTCAAGATTTACCGCCCGGCCGCTACGCTCCCCACCTCTGCCCATTAGAGCGGGGTGCAGAACTAAAGAGTGAGACGTGGCCAGCGCCCCGAGCCCTCCCCGCAGGTTATGCGGCCTCCGCGACCTGGGATTACTACTTCTTTATCTACTAGCTCCCCAATTGGCACCTCAGGCACTTAGCGAAGCTTAATGCACCCGTGCCAGATCTCCCAGCAGGGGAAAAATCCCCACCCCTGTACCGGAGATGGAACCCGGGTCCTACGCGCCAGAAGCAGGCGCGCTTCCGCTGCGCTACAGAGGGCAGTCCATAAAACATTTGACATAAATCACGTGCTTTAACTAGATCTACATTGTTTATTTTCTCTACTACGTATAGTAAGTAGAGGAAGTATTGTATTCCACCAAAAAGTTCGATGTCGAGATTTTACCTGAAATATATGTTTTGAGGTGCCCCGAATCAAAGAAAAGCATTTTTAGAAAAAGGTCCGTGTGAGCTTCTGTCACTCTGTCAGTCTGTCTGTGGACAAAAGTCGGTTAAAAACCAAAGTTGGTATTCAAGTTTAATGTCTTCTAAGGATGCGACACGAAGATTTTGAAGAAAATTCCTCCATCCTAAACTATCCTTTACGTGGAAAATTTTGATTTTCTCGAAAAAGGCTCTAACGATTTTGATTAAAATGCCATATGTTTAAGATATTTTTGTGACAAATGAAATGTATATTTTGAATTTTCTGGCTATAGCCAATGTAGTGCTGCTTACTCTGGATGACTTTTGAACAACTCGTAAACTGTAAGAGATAGACCAAATCTTACTGTACAAAACATGAAGATCTCGCCAAAACACAGAATTTATGTCAAAATATATTTTTTTTTACTTTCTCTATTGGTAAGTACGGGAATTATTGTGTTCCACCCAAAACTTCGATGTCGAGATTTCACCGGAAATACATGTTTTGAAGCCCCCTGAATCCAAAAAAGCATTTTTAGAAAAAGGTCCGTGTGTGTCTGTGTCAGTCTGTCAGTCTGTGGATAGCATAGCTCAAAAACGAAAAGTCGGATAAAAACCAAAGTTGGTATTTACGTTTATTGTCATTCAAGGATGCGACACGAAGATTTTGAAGAAAATATCTCCACCTTAAACTACCCTTTACATGGAAAATTTTTCGAAAATTTTGATTTTCTTGAAAATGGTTCTAGCGATTTTGATTAAAATCTCATGTGTTTGAGATATTTTTATGACAAATGAGGTGTATATCTAGAATTTTCTGGCTATAGTCCCTGTAGTCGTATTTACTCTGAACGAATTTTGCATAACTGGTAAACCGTTAGAGATAGACCAAATCGTACTGTACAAAAAATGTAGATGGTGCTAAAATACACAATTTATGTCTCAATACATTTTCTTGTAGTGTGAACCATTTCGGAGATATTCCTTGTTATATGTGTGAGTTTCGGAAAACTTAGAACTTTAGCGAAATGCAACAACGTTGTTCATTTTTTTATATGTTAATCGTGCAAAGAGAACGGAATCTCGAAGGTCAAAAAGATTTGACTATCGCACAAAGCCTTCTGTATTCTAACATTCCCCATGCACCTACAAGGACATAAGCAGTAAGATAATTTGTACGAATGTTTATCTTAACTAACATGGAGATATAGGAATAAGAGTTTATAAGAATGGTTAGTACAAGAGTAGAGAAAGTCATGTGAGTGCAACACATCAGATTTTTAAGATATGCGTTATTGTTGGTTTGAATTTTGAAATACTGATACTTTTCTCAAATAGGAAATGGTTATTCGGAATTTCAAAGCCGCCACATAGTGACCAGGTCTTGAAAGATTTGATGAACGCTTATGTTTGCCATATTGCGTTGCACCTATAAGGAAATATGTGAAGAAGCATTTGTATTAATAAGAAGTGGATGGAAGAGTGGTTTGTTGATGTGAATGCAGGACATGGGATGTGACCCCCCAGGGTGAAGGTAAGGTTTACGTTGTAGTCGCCATGTGTGTGGGCGTTTGTGTGCGTACAGACGAAGGAAAGAGCACATGCGTGCATCTGGGAAACGTCTATGATACTCCTTTAATTTCTAGGTAAACAGTTCTCGGGGTCGAGAACCTGCTTGACTCACTCTCACTCTCTCTCTCGTCTGGAACACCAAGTGTGTGTGACCTCTCTCGCAAGTCTCGGAGATTGCGATTGCGTTCGGCCCCGGCCTAGGACCACTCTAATCAAATCTACAGCTTAACATGGAAAGCATCTCTCCCCTATGTACAACAGTTGTATTCCTTTCACTAGAAACTGGCTGGAACAAATGTGTTTGACATTAACAACTCTAGCGTTTTCTGAGAAACATTACGACTCGAGTTTCAACATATCAACAAGGCTTAGACAACACGCTCTTGTGCCAGCAATACTGGGATACTAACGTTTCGCCCTCAAACTATACAAAAAATATAAGTGTTAGAATACACAATTTATCTGAATTTTTTAAGCTGGCCGTTTTCCAGATATTCCTCGTCACTTGTTTGAATTTTTGGATGGTGTTTTGTCTTCTTCTTCACTTCATGGCATAGGCGATCAAGTGCCTGTTCCGCCTTCAAAGTCCTCCAGCCATCGTTTCCTGGGTCTGCCCACCGATCTCCTACCTTTGGGATGATATTGCAGTATTTGTTTAGGAAGTCTAATCTCTGGCATTCTTTCAACATGTTCCTTCCACTTTTGTTGGTAATCTTATAATGTTTCATTTATATTAAAAACAATCTGATGTGTTGCACTCACATGACTTTCTCTACTCTTGTACTAACCATACTTACAAATTCTTATTCCTATATCTTCTTCGTGTTAGTTAAGATAAACGTTTGTACAAATTATCTTATTGCTTATTTCCTTGTAGGTGCAAGGGGAATGTTAGAATACAGTAGGCTTTGTGTGATAGACAAATCTTTTAAAGCTTTGGGATTCTGTTGTCTTTGCACACTTAACATATAAAAAAATGAACAACGATGATCCATTTCACGAAAGTTCTAAGTTTTCCGAAACTCACACACATAACAAGGAATATCTCCGAAATGGTTCACCCTAGAAGAAAATTTATTTGGACATAAATTGTAGCAAGATCTACATTTTTGTATTGTATGATTTGCTCTATCTCTAACGGTTTAGCAATTATACAAAAGTCGTCCAGAGTAAATACGAGTACAGGGGCTGTAGGGGGAAAATTCAAGATATACATTTCATTTGTCATAAAATATCTCAAACATATGACATTTTAATCAAAATCGTTAGAGCCATTTTCAAGAAAATCAAAATTTTCGAAACATTTTGCATGTAAAGGGCAGTTTAGGGTGGGGCTATTTTCTTCAAAATCTTCGTGTCACATCCTTGAAAGACATTAAACTTAAATACCAACTTTGGTTTTTAACCGACTTTTCGTTTTTGAGTTATGCTGTCCACAGACTAACACACAGACTGACACACACACGGACCTTTTTCTAAAAATGCTTTTTTTGGATTCAGGGGGCCTCAAAACATATTTCTGGTAAAATCTCGACATCGAATTTTTGGGTGGAATACAATACTTCCCCTACTTACTAGTAGAGATAGTAATTACTAACTCTTCTCTTATACTTTCACTTGTTATTAAGTCTCTCTTAGTACATCCCTTCACACTTGTTATGAATTTCATTTCTGAAGCCAATATTTTACTCCGTCACTTCTTAGTTAGTGTGCAAGTCTCACTTCTGTATGCTAGCATAGGTGTAGCCATAATTTTGTAAAATTTTCATTTTGTTTCTTTACGTATTTTGTTTCTATTAATTGTTCCACACACTCTTTGAAATTTGGATACTCTATTGTCCACGTCATATTTGTTGTCATAACCAACATCAGTTCCCAAGTAATTAAAATGGCTTGCCTGTTCTACACAACAGTTATTTACAACTATTTTTGTTCTAGTGGGCTCTTTCCCAATGAATGCCATTACCTTTGTTTTTATAAAAGAAATTTTGATATTATATTGTTTACAAAGTTCATTAAGTTTAAAAGTAGATTTTTGCAGGGTAGACTCGCTATTTTGATAACAACTAAATCGTCGATAAACAATAAAATATTTAAACAGTGTTATTTGAAATTTTAAAACCTACGTCCATTAGTTGGTTCCATTTGCTCACTAGATCGTCAATATAAATACTAAAAAGAGTAGGTGATAAAGTAAACCCTTGTCTGATGCCCTGATTAGCAAGAATTTTTGTGGAAATGTTGCTATTGGTCCTTACATTTATTTTTGTTTGAAAGTAGAAGCATTGTATCGTTCTTATAAGTTGTTGTGGGTATCCTCTTTCTTCCAGTATTTGGCACATTTTGCATCGATTTACTCTATCAACTTTTTTTTTTTTCAAAATCGATAAACGTTATATGCGTTTCTTTATTAAATTCCCTATGTTTTTCAATGAGCTATTTAACAATAAAGATGTTATTAGCACAGGATCTGCCTCTTCTAAATGCATTTTGTTCTTCCGAGATGAGACATTCAGCTATATTTTGCATTAGTTTGTTATTTTTGAAAATATTTTATAGGCAGTATGCAGTAAACATATTCCTCTGTAGTTGCCACAATCATTCCATTTCCCTCCCTTGAAGATAGAGAGGTTTGGGCCATAAGCCAATCTTCTGGTATACATTGCTTCTTCCAGCACATATTATAAAAATATAGCAGTCGGAGGTTTAGCACTATCCCTCCATATTTAAATAACTGCGTTCAATCCATCCTGGCCTGTAGCTCAGGCGCGGCTCCTCAGGGTAGGCAAAAAACTGCGCTGCGTGTTTGAAACGCGCGGCAGAAATGATACGCATGGAACCTGGGTAGTGGAGAGCAGGCTAGCTTAACCTCTGCCTGCCCGGCCCCGTTTCCTCAGTACGAGGCCCTTGAACAGGGATAAGGAAACATTCGGTCTGTATATGCACTCCGAGCATGCGTAGACGCGTCTGCCAGCAGTCCGAACACTTGCCGGCCCAAATCCGAATTTATGCGACATTTTCCGAACAGCCATACTCCACGAACGAAGATCTCAGAGATCTGAATCTGTCGTTATCTCTGTGTAATACCAGTATGACCGACTTAATTAGTGAACTATTACAAATTTCGCTTTCGCGGCGAACTGACAATGAAAAGAGGAGTGTTTTAGCTATTTAACTATTTTAGTCATGGGCGTCGCGAAACGGGGGCAAGGGGGGCCACGGCCTCCCCTTGGAAGTTGGTGAACTTAATGTGCAGTCAGTTACTGACTTTTAAACTATTATTTTAATTTTGATGTAAAGAGCAATTTTTGTTTAGCACAAATTAATACGGTTATCTGCAACAAATACTATAAATTTTGACAGTAAAATAATGATTTAATATTATATGATTGCAAATTTCCAACAATTCCCCCCCCCCCCCGGAAAAAAGTCTGCCGACACTCGTGATTTTAGTTTTGGCGGTAATTCGTCCATAAGTCACACTCATTCACTCTGCTCTTATTAAACAACCAAACAATATATTGTTTGCGTTATCCGCAATGACTTCGCCCCCTATATTTCGGATAAACTGGGTTTATTATTATTATTATTATTATTATTATTATTATTATTATTATTATTATTATTATTATTATTATTATTATTATTATTATTATTATTATTATTATTATTATTATTATTATTATTATTATTATTATTATTATTATTATTATTATTATTATTATTATTGTTGTTGTTGTTGTTGTTGTTGTTGTTGTTGTTGTTTGTTGTTACTGTTACACTTTGCCTACCCTAAAATTTTGACTGCGAGCCGCCACTGCTGTAGCTTTCCTGTTTTTAATTTTTATGAGTGCTTCTTCTAATTCTTTAATGAAAATTAAATCTCCTTTATATGCGATATTGTCTTCTGTGTTTTCATGGTCTATTTACGCATTTTCAACATACCATAAGGCTTTATAATGTTCTAACCATTTAGACTCAGGTATTATACTTAAATGTGCTGTATCTTTCTCATTTTGGTTTAAATGCTTCAGTAGTTTATATGCATGTAGTGTTTTGTATTTACCGAAACTTCCAAATGGATTTTCGCGCACTTTTAATCCTATATTACACAAGTATTACACACCTTTAGGAACAATAATTTACACACAGTATCTTATTTATTTGTGTAAATGTCTGTAAACTGCACTTAATTGAGGCAAGGTGCACGAACTTAAGGAATTGAACAAACTGGTGGCGACGCGCTTCACCCAAGGCATCGTGGGAGCGATTCTCTTCTGTCGAGCTGTTGCCAACCTCGGCACTCAAAGTACAACCACGTACACCTTAAGTTCGTGTACCTTGCCTCGATTAAGTGTAGTTTACAGATACTTAGACAAACAAACAACATATGTGTGCAAATTATTGTTTCTAAAGGTCTATAATTAATACTTGTGCAACAAAACAGTGCAATATAGTGCTAAAAGTGTACGAAAATGTATTTGCTGACATAGTTCCCTACTTTTCATACGTTGGCAATACCACTTTCCCTGTCTCCCCCTACCACGCTTTAGCTCTTACTACGCCCCTTCTGTGTCTGCTATCTAACAAGGTTCGAAAAATGGTTATTTGTGTGTTTTTAAGAGTTTCAGGAGGCAATATTATGATCTTAAAACAATAACAATGTATTACTTATGTCCCAAGGTACCCAACATTCCCCAACCTAAGTATTTGTGACAAAAATTGGATTTTGGCGTATTTAAAACATTATCCTCCTTTTTTTTTTTTTTAGAGATTGGATTTTTTTCAAAGTCATTTCATGAAAGATTTGACTGTTGCTTTAGGCTGCCGTATTACCCTATTCCAATTGACCTGCAAGAAAATAAGTATGCAATGAAAGTAATTGTTATTTATTTATGCCAACAAACTTGCTCTTGGTGTTTTTAAACACACAAGCCGTGTGTGGGCAATGTTTGAGAGTTGTAACATTGAATTTTTTAGTTCCAGTTCTGCCTCTCATGTAAAGCAAGTTTTTCTATAAATGTTTAACATGCAGTGGATAGAAGAATAAGTGTTTGTAAGAATAGATTGTGCAGCAGTGGGGATGAAAGATCGTCTCCTTTGTGCAGTGGCAATTCCGCTGCTTACCAAGCGGGAGACCTGGGTTCAGTTACTGGTACCGGCGGGGGAATTTTCTCCTGCTGGAAGACCTGGTTCCCGGTGCACTCCACTTCGTTAGGTTCCTGAGGGTCTACTTGATAAAAAGGTAGTGACCCCTGGTTGCGAAGTCCACATGTACGGTTAAGGTCCCTAAATATGGCCCCCTTGTAATTGTTTATAGCTTTCTCGCATAGCTTACAAGAAAAACAATACATGCTTTGTTATACACTCATGTAAACTTACAAGTAGATAATATAAGTCCTCTGTAATAATAAATTGAGTTGGAGGTTAGCAAATAATGATGAAATAAAAAGGTGACATTTCTTTATTTATGTTCCAAATATGGCACCTATCGTGAAATACATATAAAAAGATGACAGTAAGCTATGCAAATAGTTAAACATATTTAATTTTGCGAAAATGAATTAACTTTGGAAAATATTTTAAAACTAACAGTTGCATTTCAAAGAAATAGAGCAAATAAATGCAGTTTTACGTTCAATAGCACTATGGCCATATTAGGAGCAGGGGTTGCTTTTAATATGTCGCTTGTTTGCCGAGGTTTTGCTCACCATGCAGGCCACTAAACTATTCTGCGATAAAGGGAATTGTTATATTTCAAGGTAAAATATGTTTTTAACAAAATATATATGGCCATATATGGGTCCTTAACCTTACCGGTATGCTGACCATATCCCACCCTCCAGAACTGCACCTCACTCATGATGCCTGTGGTGGCAGAGGTGGGCCTTGGCCCGTAAAGAGCTGTTGTGCCGCGGGGTTAGTTATTGAGTATGAGAAAGTGATGTGAGAGCAACACATCAGCTATTTTGATTCAGGGGACCTTAAAAAAAGGATTTATTGATATTGGAATTTGTTACCTTGGTGGTAGAGAAAGTAATAACTTGTGTTTGGTTTTATAGAAAATGGTGAGCATGTTCCAGAAAGTATTGGCCCTTGACAATTGAAAGTGAGATTTATAGCAGCGAACAGAGAGTGTTTTCGCGAGGATGGACGGCAATTGTTGATTAAATCACGCTAACCGGTTCAATGCCCCTCCTATTTCGGAATTGATCGCCACTATCGCGTATTATGTTCCATTCAGATTGAGTTAGTATGCCGTTTAGATGTCATAATAATTCGCTATTGAGCTTAGCGCCGCAGATAAAACGGTCGTGCGCCACGCCTCATGTAATTATTGGCAAATTATTCTACATTCCCCTCTAATGGAGCTATAAATAAGGTTAGTTTAAGGGAAAGCACTACAGGATGCGAGGAATATGTCCTACAGCACGATAAAGTGTTGAGATAGTACAGGCCCTGGCTCTGGCTGATCAAAGGTATTTTTGTAAGAAGGACTTCCTCGCTTTCAGTTGCCAACGCTATATTGTCATCCGTTAATGATACTCGGTACTTAGGGTACCAAAACACCAGATTTAGCCGGGTACTACCCTGGTTTTACATTCTCTACTACATACTTACGTTAAGTGGCGGCAGTATTGTATTCTACTAAAAAAGTCATATCGAGATTTCACCGTAAATACATGTTTTGAGGCCCCCCTCCCTCCCCCGCAAAAAAAAGTAATTTTAGAAAACGGCCCGAACGCGCGTGCGCACGTGTATGTGTGTGTGTGTGTGTGTGTGTGTGTGTGTGTGTGTGTGTGTGTGTGTGTGTGTGTGTGTGTGTGTGAGTGTGTGTGTGTGTGTGAACAGCATAACTTTAAGTGAAATACCAAACTTGATATTTACTTTGCAGAGCAACTTGGCCAGCGGCAACGTGTGCGACTCGCATTTGGGAGGTCGCGGGTTCGATCCCCGATGACCGCACACTTTGACTTGGTTTTTTCCATGGTGCCAGGCGAATGCTGGGGTATTTAATTTCATACCACGGTTTCCTTTCCATCATTTCCCTTCATTCTGTTTCCTTATCATCTTTCAGGCGAGTGGGTTGACGGTACCGTACAGATGGCGCGGATGCTGCTGCTCTCGGCACTAGGAGGCGTTTTGTGGTCACTGTCCTCTCGTGGGTGGGGATACCTGCTGCGGTGTGTGGTAGCTGCACGGGGAGCCTGGGCCGGGATGAAGAGATCTTAGCACTTGTTAGGGACTTCCGCGCGTCTCTGTGGCCTGTGTAGCTGCGACCCTGTGGTACCCTATAGTGCCCTCACTTCGTCCCTACCTCTTGGTGATGTTAGAACCACAATAGACCTGTGTAAGTCGCGATGTACGAGGTATCCCCCTACATTATACCCTATGGTACTTAAGTTCAGTGTCTTTCAAGGATACAACACCAAGATTTTCAAGAAATTCTCCTAACCTAAACTAACTTTTATATGGAAAATTGGTCATCATTTTAATAACGATGTTTATTAAAATGTCATACTCATTTCGCATATGACATTGCTTGTATAACGGAATCACATGGACAGGCGAAGGAAATATTGGATGAACTTTCCAAATTCAACAAGAGGTGGGTCTTGAAACTAACGTACCAAAAACAAAAATAATGACCAGGCAGTGATACTTGGACCCCGATGAATCAGGTTAGGCGTGACTATGTCAAAAGTTCTCAGTGATAGGAGGTGGAGCGAGCGACAAGTGGAAACAATGCGACGCAACACTCGACGTGCCATCAAACTCTGCAAGGTTCGAAATGTTTCAAAAACAAAGTCGGTAGTTTTCATGGCGCACTTATTTTGGTGGAAGTTAGTAATGTAGGGAGGCAAAAGAAGCGTTGATGTGATGTGTTTAAATGGCAATTAGAAGTTTGTGGTCTGGAACTGCCACTGATAGACAAAAGTGGAAAGAGCTATAAATACAGAGAGACTAGAATTATAGTCTCAATACCCCGGAATGGCTGGTCCGAGGCTCTCTGGGTGAATGCACGGTGCATTGCACGGTGTAAGGTGCAAAATGTGACTATGAAAAGCTGACCTTGGTGCATACATCCACTCGCTCTTTCTTTGCGCCTCTCTCTCTCGCTTTGCCGTGTGCCTCTTCCACACTTTCAGCGCTGTTTTTTCCTCATTGCCTAAGTTTATGTGTGGTGCGCGGTGTTAAATTGGTTAACTAGGTTTTAATACAAATCTGATGCTTCATTTTCATGATCTAGCAAGCTCTGGTATAAGCCTTAGTTTTGGATAAAGAATACTCTTCTGCAAGATGCACCTTTTTAATTGTTCCTCCTATGACTTCACCATATATGTACTCTGTTATGGTCTCTTTCAACAGTTGATTTTGACACACACGTAATTGTTGTACTACAAATAAAACATTTCGTTCTATCGCCACGACTTTCAAAACAACAAGAAAGCTCCTACTCTAATTTAAATGGACTTTCGATATTGTTTGGTTTCTTTGGAGCAAGTTGCTCTATTATTGGGTACCTATATTACTCATATCTATACTTTGTTAAGTCTTTTGAGACCGTGGGAGGGGCAGGTAGGCAGCAGGTGTCTCGTGCCGCAGGTCACTTACGCGTGCTGGCACACTGCGATACCAAAATGCACTGTTGCAACATTTACATCCCTTTCAGACTTCTGTTACATTGTTTACATGTTCATCCTTTATTTATTTGTTTATTCATGCACTTAATTGTGATACTTTTTCTCACGCTGGGGCGATAAATACATTTAATATAAAAAACTGGAGTATATGATCATATTTATTTGGACTACATTGCTTTTATTCCTTTATTAATTATTTAAATTTGTATCAACCCAGTTGGTACTACATACGATCCCTAAAAAAGGAACGAAAGAAGGAAATACTAGCAGAACGAAACATTATTTACATAGACATAGATATATACATTGGCACTTACTCAATTTTACTATGTTATAATTTCTTCTTCCTCTTCTTCCACATACTACAAAGATGACGAAGAAGCCATAAATCTTATACTATTCACAAACTGTTTTGTGGCAGTGTGTGCAATCGGCGAGTCACATTTGCCGTTCCCTCCTTTAAAGTAATTGTACACATTTTGAATAATGTGTGCCGTCTGCTTATGCACTGCTTTTCCACGTCCTATAGATGAGGAATTTGCTTTATAAGTGGCAGATGCATTACATGTTTCCCACGGCCGCCACATATTTATACAGGTTTAAGAGTTTTGTGCAATCTCTGTTGTGCGTCACTACTCATGTCAGAATGACTGTATAAACCTTGCAACTCTGCCTGGGTTGTTTTGGTTCCTATACACGCGCCGGCCACGCGATGTCCTTATCTCCACCTTCCGCTGTCTCAAAAGACTGAACAAAGTATACTTTACTGATAAGCAAGGCGTCTATCAACACACGCTTCCTCACTCCTTCGCTCTGTAGCACACGAGTTGAGCCGAGTTTAATCAAGTCACCACGATGCACGATGTAAGTAATCTCTGCACCTTGGATTGCACCCAGTGAGATTTTAAGCTTTGAGAGGCTCTGCTCTTACAGGAGACCATTGCATATATAATGGTAATTAAAATGCACATCTTGCATTTTCTGAGAATATTCTATGAGGCCCTCATTCTCAAGGAATTTTATAGATATAGTTTTGTATAAACCATATGTTCCCAAGCTGGGAGTGTAACCCCTGAGGTCATGCATTTTTTGTGTAGTAAGATGTATACCAGTTATGCAAAAGTCATCCAGAATGAAGAGAACTTCAAAGGCTCTTCCAAAAATATTCAAGACATGCATTGAATTTTACATGAAAATACTTTAAACATGTGATATTTTAATAAAATCCATTACAGCTATTTTTGAGAGTGTCGCTGTTTTTTAAACATTTTTAAGTAAAGGGTAGTTTGGGATGAGAAGACTTTTTTAATCTTCGTGTTGCATCCTTGAAGATGTTGAACTTAAATATCAGTTTTGGTATTTTATCAACCTTTTGTTTTTGAGTTATGTTGTTTACAGACAAACACTCGTGCACGCACACACATACAGAGAGACAGCGAGACATATATTTTTTGAAAATGTGTTTTATTTGGTGGTACAGGAAGTCTAAAACTGTCTAAAAACATATATTTCCTGTGGAGTTTTTGGGTGCAACGCAATAATTCATCTACTGGGAGTGAAATTTGAAAGTTCCACATTTCTTGATAGATTTTTCTGAAATTTTTACTGTGTTTGTATTTATATGAGAATAGGAGGTACACCAAATTTCATTAAAATTGAATAATTCGTTTATGATATATAAATTGTTTTATGAATTTAATAGGCACATTTTCAAAATGTAGCTCGCGTCTATTGACTTTTCAAAATTCATTTATATTGGCAGAACTGATACTCTAAAACATGGGTAACAATTGTATGAAGAGATATATCAAGTACGTTTGCTGATTATACTGTACATATCTTTTTAATATCAAAGAAAATTTAATCTTAAAAATTATTCATTTTTTTTTCATACAAAACATGTTTTTGGAATTCATGTTAACATCAATATTGAATCATAGTTTTGTTTAGCTGCTATTTATGAATACTTTTGGAAATTTTCATTGAATTTGAAGCAAAACTCAGGCGCGACCTTCTTTTGGAATGTGCAGAAATGTAGTTTTGAGAAAAACAGGCTTTTATATAGGAGCATCCTGTGTACGTTAAGGGAAGAGCACTGGGCCGTAATGACCACATGGAGTGGGGGATATGAAAAATGTTAGCTGATCCAAATGCACAGGTGTACCAGGAGCATTTTAAGATAAAAAAACAATTTTCGGCTTTTTGACAATTTTGACCAAAATTTCACTCCCAGTGTCCCTTAATATACGCAAATTCAAGGCAGCAAAAGTAGCCTATAATGTGTAATTTGTGTGCAAACGTACTGCTATAGTTAAAATTCATAAAACATCACTCAAAGCCAGAAAAGCAGGATTTAGTTGTTATTCATTGTTTTGCTTGAATTGTGGCTGAAGCTGGCTTTGATGAAGTGCTAAGACCTCCGTCTCACTAATGTCAAAGAACCTCTATTTGGATTCTAAAACAGTCCGGGCGAGTAAATCAGGAGAAAATAATTCCTTAAGGCAATAAACTCCGAGGTTAACTCAAATGTTTATATCGGTGGGGTGCGCCTTTGTGAAACATGAGTCGGCTTTTCCCTAAAAATAGTCTCAGTGCTACCAACTTTGTCCCCTACAGACAGGAAGGAAGGAAGGAAGGAACAAGCGAGGCAAAACTTCAGATTGCGCAGTTCCACTTCCAAACTCGCACTTCAACTCTTAAAAGGAGACTTTACTTGATTTTAATGCTAACTCCTTCTAGTTCTCCACTGACGTTCTTTTACATCGTTATCATCGTCATCATTTCCTGTTCTTCTTTCTGCTTTTGTTAGATGTTTGAAGATCATTCTGAGAGTAGAAACTTAACAACTGAAGCCACAAAACGTGGTTACCACGTGTGTATCCTTGAATTTCTCTAACTTATGGTTTTACGATGTGATAACTTTCTTTGCTCATTAGCAATGCCTTATATACATTTATTTAATATAAAGTATTGTATTTTGTGTTTCGAAGTTTTAATATATTATTAAGTTTAAAACCAAACAATTTATTATGCTGATCAAGTAGTTTTAAAATATATTAAGGCTAAATAGCAATGAAACTTTACTGCTTTATTTATTGTGAAAGTGAAACAATTGAGTGTGTTAACTATTAGGCAGTGTAAGAATATTACATGCATAAGATAAAGGAAGGTTATAAACTTGAGGATTATGTAATGTTCCTAACCACACTAGGTGGCTGTAATAATTATTGTATGCAAAATATGTTTAATAGAAACAAAATAGTTAATAACAGCGCAGAAATTACTACCGTGAAGTTGGAACGAACCCACCACTGCACGTGTTGTATACGAACAACCTTCGTCACTCGGCAAGACAATGTGGGGTGGGTAAGGCAAGTTCAATCCCTACCTCTCCACTCGTGTCCATGCCTGTGCTAAATCAAAGTAAAAGATATTGGGCAGAGAGAGAGAGAGAGAGAGAGAGAGAGAGAGAGAGAGAGAGAGAGAGAGAGAGAGAGAGAGAGAGAGAGAGAGAATCAGAATCTACTGCATCAGTCTGTTTTGGAGTAGTAAGTGTGTATTCCTCATTTCTCACGTAGCAAGTATGAAATTATAATTCCATTATACAGCGACCCGATTTTTACAAACTTATCGCATTTACCAACGTTTCCTTCTTGTATCTCTCTAGAACGCAATATGTAATAATGAAAGCTTACCTAAGTAGAACATTCTTTTGTAAGAATAGTTCGTACAAGAGTGAGTAGAGAAAGTCAAGTGAGTACGAGGAATGTCTTCTTTTTTATTTATTTCCCCAATGCGTACTTACAGTATAAAGGAAGTATTGTGTTCCACCAAAAATTCGATATCGAGATTTCATTAGAAATATATGTTTTGAGGCTCTCTGAATAAAAAAAAAAGCATTTTTAGAAAAAGGTCCGTGTGAGTGTCTGTGTGTATGTGTCTGTCAGTCTGTGTCAGTCTAACTCAAAAACCAAAAGTCGGTTAAAAACCAAAGTTGGCATTTAAGTTTAATGTATTTCAAGGATGCGACATGGAGGTTTTGAAGAAAATTGTTCGCGCTAAACCACCCTTTACATGGAACATTTTTCGAAAATTCTTATTTTTTTTGAAAATGGCTCTAACGATTTTGATTAAAATGCCATATTTTTTAGATATTTTTATGGCAAATGAATTGTGTATCTTGAATTTTCTGGCTAAATCCCATGTAGTTTTATTTACCCTGGATGACTTTTGCGTAACTGGTAAACCGTAAGAGATAGACGAAATCTTACTACTCAAAAATGTAAAAATGTAGATCTTGCTAAAACACACAGTATGTCGAAATAAATATTTTTGTAGGGTGAACCATTTCGGAGATATTCCTTGTTCTTTGTGTGAGTTTTGGAGAACTTACACTTCTGTCAAATGGAACATCGTTATTCATTTTTTGTGTTAACCGTGCAAAGAGGACGGGATGTCAAACGTTTAAAAGATTTGACCATGGCTCAAAGCTTACCGTATTCCCACGTTCTTGTTGTACCTATAAGAAGATAAACATGCAAATGTTTATCTCAACTAACACGAAGAAGATATAGGAATAAGAGTTTGTAAGAATGGTTAGTACAAGAGTAGAGAAAGTCATGTGAGTGCAGCACATCAGATTTTTATGAATGTTACAGCCCTTCTCTGTATTGTTTCTAATGAATCAATTTAGTTATATATGGATCCCAACATACTGCTCCATATTACATAATTGGCCACACTAAAGACTTGTAGGCAATTTCCCTGGACTTTTCGCTACCCATTTTCAGTATCCTCTCTAAGAAATGTAATGTTTTGCACGCTTTCCCAGATACAGAGTTTACCTGACAGCGTTACTTGCCTAGTGTGCCTCAAATAAACCACACGCTACATCGTGTAAGTTGGTAAACCAATGTGGACCTTTAACTCACAGTTTATTATTGTAACTATTGTGTCCGAATCTTACACAAGCTTTCATAAGATCCTGATTATTTCACATTTTCCTTATTTGAATGGTTATCTTTCACTTTGAAAATATATTACATAAATAAATGTACTCTATTGTTTAAATAACCGAGTTAGGTACATATACTTAGGTTCGATCACGAAAAACAGGTTTTATTACCACCTAACTTACAAAAGTCAATTGTGTCTCTAGAAAATTGAAGTATATTACTAATTGGTACCTAAAACACTAAAATGAACTGCAGTTTGAAGATAAGTGGTGATGAATAAAATAGATCAAAACCTGGGAATCTATGACTTGGTAATTAGACAATTCTACAAATGTTTATCTTGACTAACATGAAATGGATAAAAGGAAAACGTCTGTAAGAACCATTTGTAAAATAAAAGAGTAGGGAAACTCATATGAGTGCAATCCCCCCACCCCCGCTGAGTGTGTTGTCTATGATCTGTAAGGTGTGCGACGAAGATGGACTATCCCTTAACGGTTGTATGAATCCAGAAAACCCTGGGGTCAACTAATTGACCTAGTAGGTAGATCCATAGCAGGAGAAAGATAAAAACCACACAATACAGCTCCAAATTAATTATTGGACGTATATTGTTGTGCGTCTCATAGCTTCAATTATCATCATCAACATCATCATGGTGATTCCATGTCGACGTTTAGTGTAACGACTGGGTATAAACCGTACAAAAAACCCTTCAGTCATGTAATGAGCACACAATGTAACAATAAAGGCCGATTTTATTACACAACGATCTTCAAACACACATGGAGTTATTCA
>CM060962.1:295099700-295104700 GCA_030765045.1 Tenodera sinensis | reverse complement strand
ACACACACACACGCACGCGCACGCACACACACACACACACACACACACACACACACACACACACACACACACACACACACACACACACACACACACACACACGAATATTTGTTTGTCCCTTATGGATTGCTATACTGTTCATCCTAATGCGATGAAAGTCGGCAAATGTAAATGCTTTTTCATAGAGAAGGGTTTTATGGTATCTATTTAGCTATGCAACGTATTACATTCTCATGGTTTTCTCTACTCACTTTTGTTTTACAAAACACAACCACATTTCTTTTATTCCCACCTCTACAAACAGATATAGTTTTCTATATGTTTGAAATAGAAATGCTACATATAACACTCACACGGTTTTCTCTACACTTTTCTTTTACGAAAACCACATTTCTTTCTCCACTCCTATTTCTACAAATACTATTTGAAATAGAAATGCATCGTACTACATTCACACGGTTTTCTCTACTCTTCTTTTATGCAACACGTCCACATGTTCTTGTCTACTTGCTCTTCGCATATACACAATTCTTATAATTTTTATGATTGAAATGCAAATGCAACATTCACATGGTTTTCGTAACTCACTGTCCTTTTACGCAACCCATTCACGTGTATTTCTCTTGTCACTCTTCTACAGAGCGGTTAGTGCGCTCGCCTACCACCTAGGCGGCCCGGGTTCGATCCCAGGGACCCGCATGTGGTATTCGTGGTGGACGAAGCGGCGTCAGGGCGGGTTTTCTCCGGGTACTCCGGTTTCCCCCGCCATCTCATTCCACCGGTGCTCCATCTTCATGTATCATCAGTGTCACCGCCTGCGGTGCCGTAGTAGTAAAAGCGGGCGTTAAACACTACAACAACAACTCTTCTACAAAAAATGCTTACACTTTTCTATATTGTCGAAATAGAAATGTAATGTATTATATTCACAGAGTTTTGGTTTACTGGCTTTTCTTTTACATAACACATTCACATGTCCTGTACTTGCCCTTCAAAAACAATCCATACAATTCCCTATGACTGTAACAGAAATGCAACGTATTACATTCACACGATTTCCTCTACTCAGGTTTCTTTCTCTGCTGCCACTTCTACACACAATTCCCATAATTTTGTATATGTTTGAAATAGAGATGCAACATATTGCATTCACACGGTTTTCTCTACTCACTTTTCTTTTACGTAACACATTCACGTGTATGTCTCTTCTCACTCTTCTGCAAATAAATCATAAGGTTTTCTACATTATCGAAATCGAAATACAATGTATTACATTGACGCTGTTTTCTGTATTCACTTTTCTTCCTGTGGTGTTTGTGGTTGTCAACACTGCTTTTGCATAATGTCTTCCCGGTGTTTTTAGTTATTTAGTTTATCTTTTGTTGCTTACATTATCTTACGAGCTTTAATTAAATATTTGTATAAGTATGTTAATACTTTTTAAATGTCTCCAAAGAACCACAAGGTTATTGGACAAGTGGAACCTAAGTCCCAAAGTTTTAGGGATAAATCATCAAGTTACGGGCCACGCCGAGTATTTGGCCTAGTTGATTATAAGAATATTAAAACCAGTATTTTATAGGGTATTAATTCAAGTGTTAAAATACTGCAAGAGATTTTGATTTGTTCACATATGCACAGAGTGGAGGAACCAGTAGCTAAGCCCATAGAGAGAATGGCGGTGCTTTATGCGTTGCCTACCCACGATTATATAATGATTCCTTGTCTTACCATTTACACAGATGCGTAGGAAGGATAAACATTCCTGTTGGGCGTACTAAGACGTCAGATATATAGTCAGGGCATTCGCACTAACTTCATCCTTCCTTCTCATTATTTTACACATTAGAAGCCTGCTACCATGTTAGACGGCAGCCATGACCAAGACCCGAATGTTTACGACATGTCATACTCGTTGTTTGTGGTTTTTCTCCATGCAAAATATAAGCGAAGCACGATTTTATCAACGGTGATTGAAATCATGCAGTTTTCATGGGTCATATAAAGTCATATTTTGGCTTTTTTAACAATTTTTGTCTTTTCTTGTCATTTTTACTTTCTCTACTGGTAAGTAGGGGAAGTATTGTATTCCACCCAAAAATTCGATGTCGAGATTTCACCCGAAATACATGTTTTGAGGCCCCCTGAATCCAAAAAAAAAAAAGCATTTTTAGAAAAAGGTCCGTGTGTGTGTGTCTGTGTTACAGTCTGTCAGTCTGTCAGTCTGTGGACAGCATAACTCAAAAACGGAAAGTCGGTTAAAAACCAAAGTTGGTCTATGAGTTTAATATCTTTCAAGGATATGACACGAAGATTTCGAAGAAAATAGCCTCACCCTAAACTACCCTTTACATGCAAAATTTTTCGAAAATTTTGATTTTCTTGAAAATGGCTCTAACGATTTTGATTAAAATGCCATATGTTTTAGATATTTTTATGCCAAATTAAATGTATATTTTGAATTTTCTGGCTATAGCCCCTGTAGTCGTATTTACTCTGGACGACTTTTGCATAACTCGTAAACCGTTAGAGATAGACCAAATCATACTGTACAAAAAATGTAGACCTTGGTAAAATACACAATTTATGCCTCAATAAATTTTCTTGTAGGGTGAACCTTTTCGGAGATGTTCCTTGATATATGTGTGAGTTTCGGAAAACTTAGAACTTTAGCGAAATGCAACAACGTAGTTCATTTTCTTATATGTTAAGTGTGCAAAGAGAACGGAATCTCAAAGATCAAAAAGATTTGACTGTCGCACAAAGCCTTCTGTATTCTGATATCTCCCTTGCGCCTACAAGGACATACGCAATAAGATAATTTGTACGAATGTTTATCTTAACTAACATGGAGATATAGGAATAAGAGTTTGTTAGAATGGTTAGTACAAGAGTAGAGAAAGTCATGTGAGTGCAACACATCAGATTTTTTTAAATATTTCTATTCCAGTTTGGCATATGTGCTTGCAGTCGTCCCAATGTCCGATTTTTCACATCTCCTAATTCTTATCTGTAATATTTCTTACAATTATCTTTCTTAGAAACGTGTGTTTCCGTGAATTTGGAAGGTAAGCTGTACGTAATTTTCTAGTGCAATTCTGAGCTGAGGGTGAGCTCTGGATTTAGCAATTAAATAAATTCACAGTGCAACAATAAAATTAATAATATTTCTTTATTTGCTATTGTGAGTGCTAGATTTTAAAAGTAGAATTTCAATATAATGTTAATTCAAAGAGCATTGAATTTTTTAATATTTCGAAAATGCACTCAAAAAACTTTTAGGTCCTATATTCATCGTCATAATTTCTTTCGGTCATAAGTTCTTGCATATTTCTTACATTTTTAGGTCATAAACATCCTGGCCCTGCATATGACTTTGTCTATAAACTCTTCCAAAGACTAAAAAAGTTTCTCCTACTTATCTATTTCCTGTTAATGAAGATAAAACTTTATTTGCACATTTATATACCTTGATGTAAGCATAATAAACAGGAGCCAGATAAAAATGCTTGAACAGTAGACCCAAAATAAAAAAAAAAAAAGTTGCATAGTAATTACAAAAATTATTTAACCTAAACCGAGATTTGTTTAATTTATTGAATTAGTGCACAAAAAGTATAAACTAGTTATAATTTACCTGTACATGTTTATTCATTTAATACATTTCTACAGGTGTAGATGCCGGAGAATAATGGCTTAACAAATTAAGTTGTTGATACGCATTAAAATGGCTAAACAACAGGAGAAAACAAACATAATTGAAAATAAAAATTCATAAAAATAAGAATAGAAACTCATATAAAGCATCATTAAGAGGTGGAGTACAAATGATTCTCCCAAGTTTGTATAGAGCCTTTAAACGCTATGAGGCCAACTACTGTACGAAGCTGCTTGTGGATGGAAAATTGCTTGCAGAAATGCAGAAGCTGTTTTGGGATTGTTCCACGACTGGCAAACATTAGGCCCACTACAACGAAGGTGCTGATTTTACATTTATCTTTAAAATATGGTGTGGTATGAATCTTCTACCGAGGCTGGTTGTTCCAAATCCACTTCGAATCGTACTATGGGATCAATAATGTAGCCTGCTTGTTTGGTTCTATCAATAGCACTGATATTAGCTCTTCTGGTACTCCCATAGCAGCGATGTAATGGACCTCTTCCAATACCTCGTAGCTTCTTGCAGACAAAGCAGCTGGTATTGCAGTTCTGATGGATGATGGCGATTGTTCGGAAGTGGAAAGTAGCCAAGAGCATGATCTAGCTGTACAATTGCTGTACAATTAGATATAAAAATAATGACAATAGTTACTGAGGAAATTAATAATTTAAAAAAATCTGATATATGCACTCACATGCCTTTCTCTACTCACTTTTATATAATCGATTCCTATAAAGCCTTAGTGATTTAATAAAACAATTTCTACAAATATTTATCTTGTTTAATATTAACTAGACAAAAGAACAATCTTTTGTTAGTGAAAAGTTATTGAACAATGGGTAGAGAAAGCCATGTGAATGTAACGCATCAGACTTTTTCCCTTGGATACTGCATCACTAGAGGAAAAAGTGAAACGTAACTGCCGCCGATTTTTTCTTCGCTACATGCAGTCTTGGTTGTAAGTTATCTTTAGTGCAGTCTCGGAGCATACAGTATTTTCTTTCCATTACTTCTAACGTTTTTCCTTGCAGCATCGTGTGGGTTAATTCTCCCTAAACGTTAATTGGGGAGTCAATGTATTAATATAATGATCCAAGTGCTGACACGTAACTTTAATGTATCACTTCAAACCAAAGGAGATTTAACACGTGTAGTGTGAGATTTTGTAGGTGCACTATGATTTTTATAATTTATTTTCAAACTGTAACTTTAAGTCCTCGTGAAAATATTTACGAAGTTTAAAGTACTATTAACAAGTCTCCATTCATAGTCACAAGAAATAACAATACTTACAGCAATTTATATAATTCTGTTGTACTTCTTTTATTTATTTTACAAT
>CM060962.1:295029700-295097200 GCA_030765045.1 Tenodera sinensis | reverse complement strand
TATATGTCTGTGTGTGTGTCTGTGTGTGTCTGTGTGTGGGAGTATATGTCTGCCTGTATGTGTGTGTGTATATGTGTGTATGTGTGTGTGTATGTGTGTGTATGTGTGTGTGTCTGTGTGTGTCTGTGTGTGGGAGTATATGTCTGCGTGTATGTGTGTATATGTGTGTATGTGTCTGTGTGTATGTGTATATGTGTGTGTGTGAGTATATGTCTGTGTGTATGTGTGCGAGTATATGTCTGCGTGTATGTGTGTATGTGTATGTGTCTGTGAGTATATGTCTGTGTGTGTATGTGTGCGAGTATATGTCTGCGCGTATGTGTGTATGTGTATATGTGTGTATGTGTATGTGTGTGTGTGTGTATGTGTGTACGTGTCTGTCAACACCATAACTCAAAAACGAAAAGTCAGTTAATACCAAACTTAGTATTTAAGTTTACAATCTTCCAAGGATGCTACACGAATATAAAAAAACATGACATGTTGAACTCACATGACCTTCTCTACTGACTCTTCTACCAACCATTGTTACACACGTTCCTTTCTCTATTTCATGTTAATACAGATAAACATTTACAGAAATTATCTTATTGCTAGTTTTCCTGTAGGTCCAAGGGGAATATGGGAATACAGTGTTAATAAAATATTTTAAAGCTAGACGCTATGAAATTCCGTTCTCTTAGCATATCCAAGAGTTAGAACAGGAATAATGACGGAGTATCTCCGAAATGGTTCACTCCACAAAGAAATGCATGAGATATAAATTGTCTATTTCAAGAAGGTCTACAGTTTTTGTGTAGTAACATTTTTTCTATCTCTATTAGAGTAAACAGCACTACATAGGCTATAGCTAAAACACTGAAATGTACATTTAGCTTGCCATAAAAATATCTTAAACATGTGGTCTATTTCAAACGTAAGGAAGTAGCCAATCCGAGATCGAATCTCATCACGCGATTATTCAGCATCTCTAATCAAATTCTCCATCTGTTCTCTGAAAGATCACGGCCAGGAGTATCTGTAAAAGCCACAGTAGAACAAGTTGTAAAGTTAGATTATGCTCTTTTCTGAGTCTAACATTCTTTAACTGGGTAGCTAGCTATTGTTCACTTGATACATGGACATAACCTCTATTCTCGTGTGTATTGTCGGTGGTCGGAGGCCGCCATGTTAGCTAAGCTGTTTCACGCCTTCTTATGATTGACTGGAGGTTGTGTTTCCACTTTTGACAACATATCACGTTAACGTTATCCCTTACATCATTATGTTAATTAGGGTAAGCACCTCAATATGTAGATACTCCTAGACTCTCGGTGATATAGAAGTATATCTAATACTTTGAGATAAACCTTCAATACTTTTTCGATAGTTTTACGTTTTTTATACCGCTCGCAAAAGTTAAAGGCATGTGAACGCTGGCCAATGCTCAAGCAGAGCGCTGTTGCCAAGCGTAGTGCGTGTACCGACAGAGGGTCTGTACATAAGGTTGTGTGAGATGCATGCACCACATTCGGCAGCGCTGGTAGGAGGGGCAAGCGTAGGATTTGTTGGAGTCCGCAGTACGTCCCGCCTCCATATGCCTTTAAGTTTTGCGAAGATTATAGTTGTGTTTAATTTCATGCTAGATAAGGAATGGAAGAAATCTAGATTTTATGTTACTGCCTGCATTCTCCAAAGAGTTGTTCTTGATACATTGCAACATTCCATGGACTCTTGTGTATAAATGAAAGCACGGAAAACAATGAGAGTAGTAGCATACAGCGTTAACTGAGTTGTGAATGAAGTTGATTCAGCTGACGCACTAAATCACATTTCTGCAGTAGTCTCCCTCGATGACTCACCCTCGGTCATTACACTTAACTACTCAGTGATCAAAATCCGTTATTCCAGCAGAAATAAATCAGAACTTAAGGCATGAGCTAATACAGCGCATGCAAATATTTGTTCTTTCCTTGAATTTATTAGTTTGTGTTGCCCAAGTCAACCTCGGGTCACGAAGGCACACAGGTACAACGTGCAACTAATTCCCATAAATATTTTATTTTACTAATGTTCTACAGTGACATTGAATAAAACATGAATGAAGTATGGAACTATTTTGAAGTATATAACAGTAATAACAACAGAGCAGTGTGTAAAATATGCAGAGAAACAGTGGTGATAAGTCACACAATACAGAAAATCTAAAGCATGTTACATCCATACATCGAATGAAGTTTACAGAACCTCTATATCAGGGCTGACGAACGTTACTCTGCAGGTGTGAACACATTCCCCTACTTCTCTTCCCTTCGTGATCAGGAAAGCGCATACGCGGGGAAAACAAAGCGAAGAGAGGTTCTAGCTAAAGCGTGCTATGTAGTTATGGAGGGGGGACCCCTCTTCACACTTGCGGAGTAACGTTCTGTTGAAGAACGAGTTTACCGTCGCTGTGAGAAAATGATGCCGCGACATCTGAAAACTGTGAGCAAGAACAAAAATGGTTATGTATGTTTATATGTAGAAAAATACTATGGCTGACATAAAATTTAATGGCGGATGGCTCAACACAAATCCAATCAGAGGCTTACCGCGCCTTGTGGTGTGGTATTGTTAAACACACTGTGAAATCTCACTGTAAAGCTGCTGATGTATATATAATTTACGTCTACAAAATTTATTTCTACAACAGGAAAGACAATAGCAATAGTCAGGTATCGGCTGCCATTAAACTATGTGCCTGCCATAAGCAGAGCATAAGAGCATTGTTCAGTGAACAAGCTGTCACCTTTACAGCTTTTTATAAAGTGAGTATAGGGTATCGAGTGTCAACAAATAGGAGCATCATCCCATCAGTAATGTTAATACTTAAAGGTTGCCCTTACTGGAGGGGAAAGAGAGCACTGCTCTTGTGATGCCAAGTATAGCTGTTTCGTAACCTCCGAAGCGCTCTTCGTGACTAGCTACAGGAAGGAAACGGACTGAAGAGAATAGCTAAACAGTGTCACGAAAAAATGTGATGTGCCATATTCTCATACTTTTCTCTACACACTGTAGTTACTACAAATTACTCTTATCAATGTTTATTACTTTCTCTACTGCGTACAGTAAGTAGGGGTGTATTGTATACGACCCAAAAATTCGATGTCGAGATTTCACCGGAAGTACGTGTTTTGACGCCCTCTGAATCCAAAAAATAGCATGTTTAGACAAAGGCCCCCACGCGCCCACGCGTGTCTGTGAACAGCATAACTCAAAAAGGTCAGTTAAAAGGAAAAGTTAGTGTTTAGGTTTAGTATCCTTCAGGGATGTGACAGAAAAATTTTCAAAAAAATTCCTCCACCCTAAACTACCTTTACATGGACAATTTTTACTTTCTCTACTGGTAAGTAGAGGAAGTATTGTATTCCACCCAAAAATTCGATGTCGAGATTTCACCGGAAATATGTTTTGAGACCCCCTGAATAAAAAAAAGCATTTTTAGAAAAAGGTCCGTGTGTGTGTCTCTCTCTCTCTCTCTCTCTCTCTCTCTGTGTGTGTGTGTGTGTGTGTGTGTGTGTGTGTGTGTGTGTGTGTGTGTGTGTGTGTGTGTCAGTCTGTGTGTCTGTGTGTCAGTCTGTCAGTCTGTGGACAGCATAGCTCAAAAACGAAAAGTCAGTATTTAAGTTTATTGTCATTCAAGGATGCGACACGAAGATTTTGAAGAAAATAGCCCCACCCTAAACTACCCTTTACATGGAACATTTTTCGAAAATTTTGATTTTCTTGAAAATGGCTCTAACGATTTTGATTAAAATGTCATATGTTTGAGATATTTTGATGACAAATGAAATGTATATCTTGAATTTTCTCGCTATAGCCCCTGTAGTCGTATTTACTCTGGACGAAGTTTGCATAACTGGTAAACCGTTAGAGATAGACAAAATCTTGCACTACAAAAAATGTAGATCTTGCTAAAATACACAATTTATGTCTCAATAAATTTTCTTGTAGGGTGAACCATTTCGGAGACATTCCTTGTTATGTGTGTGAGTTTTGGAAACAATAACTTTAGCGAAATGCAACAACGTTGTTCATTTTTTATATGTTAATCGTGCAAAGAGAACGGAATCTCAAAGGTCAAAAAGATTTGACTGTCGCACAAAGCCTTCTGTATTCTAATATTCCCCCTGTACCTACAAGGACATAAGCAATAAGATAATTTGCACGAATGTTTATTTTAACTAGAGTTTGTAAGAATGGTTAGTACAAAGGTAGAGAAAGTCATGTGAGTGCAACACATCAGATTTTTATTTTTATTTTCTTGAAAATGGCTCTAGCGACTTTGATTAAACTGCCACACGTTTAAAATATTTGTATGGCAAATGATATACATATTTTGAATTTTATGGCTATAGCCCATGTAGTCTTGTTTACTCTAGATAACTTTTGCATAACTGGTAAACCGTAAGAGATACACTAAATCTTACTGTACAAAAAAATGTAGATCTCACTAAAACACAATTTATGTCTAAGTAACGTTTTTTGCAGAGTGAACAATTTTGGAGATATTTCTTGTTATTTGTGTCAGTTTTGGAATACTTAAACTTTCGTCAAATGGAAAATCGTTATTCATTTTTGTTTGTATCTTAGCCTGCAAAGAGAACGGAATCTCAGAGCTTTAAAAGATTTGACTACCGCACAAAGCCTACTGTATTCCCATATTCCCCTTGCACCTATACAAAAAATAAGCAATAAGATAATTTCTGCAAATGTTTATCTCAATTAACACGAAGATGATATAGGAGTAAGAGTTTGTAAGAATGGTTAGTACAAGAGTAGAGAAAGTCATGTGAGTGCAACACATTAGATTTTTTATTGGAGATTAATTTATATGGTTAAAGTTGATGAAAATGTTTCCACTCTCACAGTAGTTAATGCAACAGTAGTTTCCTGCATTAACCCAATATGTGACAATGGGCTGATATTATGGTTTGTATTATGTTTAAAAAATATCTGAAGTATTAAATACTACATAAAATATACTAAAAGTATGTTGTTATTCGTATGTTTATCCAAAATATGAGGTAACAGTATAGTATGGTCAAATATGTGTTTGCATGACCCATAAGAGGACATTCATTGTGTTCACAAACATGGAAACATACTTAAATTAACATAGGCATGGAAACATAAGCGAGGATAAACACAAATCCAAGTCCTAGTATTAAGTTAGTAGTAGATAAAGTAGAAAAGAGAGATTGCTTTAATGGAGGTATCAAAAGTACAAAATGTGAGAAGTGAGTGAGTGAGTAGTGAGTGTTTTGTTCTATTGAAATGGTGGTGAGCAGAAGCGCTTCTGCGGCGGCAGCGTTAGTATGAATGGAGGCAGGATGAATCAATATGGTACGCGTGTAGTACAACCTCTGAACTGCATGGCGACTTCAGGAATGCAGTCATTCGTGTGCAGTGGTGGATTCTTCTTCTGAAACCTGTTAACCTTCTATTCAGCTGGGGGTTTTCATCGCAACCATTATATCAATTACATGCTTAGCGAAACATACACAATTCTTACTGCAAAATTTCACAGACCACTGGTCTCTAATGTGCCAATTATATCCATGACTAAAATAGCTTCACTTCTCTTATTAGGCAATGCATCGGCGAACTTTGTTAACAAATCTGATGCATTACACTCACATGTGATAACGTTTTCCAGTATGCGACACTTTTGATGCCTTGTTCGTCGTGCTGCTGGCTGCTACAGTGGTTCATCATTGGGGTTGAGGATAAACAATACCAGTTTAGCTGTCGATATATTTAATATACCCTAATAATAGTCCATTTGAAGTAAGCTGTCGACCTGCTGTGGATAATTGCACCATTTCTTGTCACTCGAAATGGTAACTATTGCTTATATCTGCGAACTTCTCACGTGTCCAGGATTAAGGGTTTAAAGTCGGTGTCTGCGAAGTGTATGCTGCCGGTAGTCACAGAGAGGTTACGCTAAAGTTACCACTAGATCTACATAACTCGAGCACGGCCCTCAAGCACTGGAGCGGCCAATAATATGTACATCAGAACAGATACTTCTCTAAGACTGTAAACATACGAATACACTTTTTAGTCATTTAACTCCCTCCATAATGTTACCAAATCTTAAACTCCTATTATTCGTATCTGAATTCAGTAGAACCCTAATAGCCTGAGGTATGCTAGGAATTCGCCTAGTTAACAATAACTAATATTTATGACCAGGCAGCAAAACTTGGACACCGATGGGAGAGATAGATCAGTCTTCTAGAGTACCTACTGTAGATGGATCCTGCCCCATTGTAGTCCTACATAAAAATCGTGGATATGCCAAATTGTGTCTAATTAAAAATCTGTTGAAAGGAAATGGCCTACCTGAGAATAACAAATTACATAAATTGCATCTCAAGTATCTACGCTTTGCCTCCATCACACCATATGACGTCAAGCACACCTTCTCGCAATACAGACGATGTATAAGTGAAAAATGCAGCAACTTACTTTTGATACTTTTATAAAATATGATGTAGTGCACTGTAATGCTAATTGTACAGCCATAAAAACATATCAAGAAATGGGGCAATAAAAAACTTAAGTGAATTAACATGATTTCAGAATTAACATATGGTATTACTCTTTTGAGTACAATAGTTATAAATTAGTTGTAAGTCTGTCATACAAAATGGAAGTGTTTTCATTTGAAATTAGATCTGTTTAAGGATAAAACACGTATATTTATTATTCATCAATTAATTATACATACAAATTATTTCTCTGTATGAACGGAATATTCAACCAAAGTAAGTACGCCATGAAAATTACTGATTTTATTTTTGAAACATTTGGAAGTGTGAACTGTGAAGTACTAGGTCGAGTGTTGTGTTGCATTCAAATTGGCTTGTTTTGACTTGCCGCTCGTCTCCTCTGCACTGCTGACCCTGACACACTGTAGTATACTTGGCAAAACCAAGAAGCATATCAGAAAGAATGTGAAACTGTTTACGTGAGCTTATCGCACAAATACGGCGAGGCACTGTGTGTACACTCTGTTAGATGCAATCATATCTTCAGGACAGTAACGTATCATATACCAGCAGGCGCGAGCTATCATCCATTTGAGTTTTATCACTGACTATACGCCAAGTTACAATCATTTCGCTGTTGTAATAAATTAGGTAAGAAGCGATCATAGCGCTCGACAGCCAAGGCCAACACGCCTCAACGCTTTGCCAAGTAGTATAGTACACCTAACCTGTTTCATCGGTTTCCAAGTTTCGCTGCCTGCTTATGATACTAAGGATTACTGTTAACATATGGAAATTATTTATTGCAAATCAGTGGCGTATGCTAGGGTTGTGACTTGGTTTATCACTAGCCCTGACATGGCTGCGCCGTAGCCGAGTGGTTAGACCATTTGCTTCTCACCAAAGCGGCCGGGGTTCGATTCCAGGCAACCACATGTGGGATTTGTGGTGCACAAGGCGACATAGGAGCGAGTTTACTCCGTGTTCTCTGGTTTCCCTCACCATCTCATTCCACCAGTGCTCCTTCATTCCATGTATCATCAGCCTGCGGTGCCGCATGTAGTAAAAGTGGGCGTTAAACATTACAACAACAACAACAACAACAACAATAATAATAATAATAATAATAATAATAATAATAATAATAATAATAATAATAATAATAATAATAATAATAATAATAATAATAATAATAATAATAATAATAGTAATAATCTAGGCCTACCAGATCCAGACAATAATGGGTTGTTGATTATAAGTTAACTTCATTAATAGTGCATCTATATATATATATATATATATATTTTTTTTTTTTGAAACAAGCTAAGCAAGCATTATAAAACTAAAATAAACAGTTTTACTATACCCGTTTATATATGTGCAATTTGTGCACACACACACACACACACACACACACACACACACACACACACACACACACACACACACACACACACACACACGAATTCCAACCGTCTTTCCTTACGGGTAAACTGCTTTGTCACATTATTAAAAAACAATTCCTCGTGGTGTCTTCTCAACAAAACAAGTATATCTTCTTTTACCGATAGAAGAGCCAAGTTGTTCAGATGAATTTGTTCTTGTGTGACCCGTAAATAAGACTTTAATCGTTCCAAGGCTGTAAAACTCTTTTCTGCGCTTGCAATAGTGAAAGGAAATGTTAAAATAAATTCACATAGTTTATAAACCTCACTGTACACAACATCAAGTCCATTTGATTACATATAATTTGCGATGGTTTGAATGGACATGTTACACAATCTTAAAGTGAATATAACACTTTCAGTTCGTTTTTCAGGGACAGTATGCCGAAATAGGAAATATATGGATCCCTCAGTTCACAATACATTTGTTGGAAAACTTTTATCATAACTCCCAAAATGTTTAGAATCCAGTAAGATCAGAAATTGCAATTGTTTTTGTGACTCAACCGTTAATTGAGTTTGATTGATTAATATGTCCAGGACTTTACAGAAAATTCTTAAGTACGAAGAATAGGTTTCATCATATGGACAATTTCTCTTTCTAGATCTTTCTTCGTCCTTTTCATTAGCAACGCTCAAGTCTCTGGAAATATTTCTTCAAATCCTATGTTTCTAATTGTTGATCCCTTATGTTTATCAAAGGTGTGGTAAATACTCTAAAATTGCAGAACTCGTCGTATTTCAGGGCGTTTTCTCAGCTGCAAACAACAAGCATGACAAGTAATAAAGTTTCTTTAATTCGCATGGACCAGTCACATATTTTGATTTTCTTGAAAATGGCTCTAACGATTTTGATAAAAATGCCATACGTTTAAGATATGTTTATGACAAATGAAAACCAAATCTTACTGCAGAAAAATGTACATCTTGTTAAACATACAATTTATGTTGAAATAAGCTTTTTGTAGAGTGAGCCATTTCGGAGATATTCCTTGTTATTTGTGTCAGTTGGAAAACAAGCTTTAGTCAAATGTAACATCGTTATTAATTTTTTTATATGTTAACCATGCAAAGAGAAGAGAATCTCAAAGCTTTAAAAGATTTTACTATCGCCCAAAGCCTACTGTATTCCCATATTCCCCTTGTACCTACACGGAAATAAGCAGCAAGATAATTTGTACAAATGTTTATCTGAACAAACACGAAGCAGATACAGGAATGAGTTTGTAAGAATGTTTGGTATTAGAGTAAAGAAAGTTATGCGAGTGCAACACATGAGATTTTTTAAAATTTATTTTCTCCATTTACTTATGATACATAGAGTAGTAAGTATTGTATTCCACTCATACTAGAATAAACAAATTTCATCGCAAATTCACGTACGGAGGCGGCCTGAACCACAAAAAACTATCTTTAGAAAAAAGTACACGCACGCCTGTTTTATTACTTCAAACATGAATCGTTGAACCCATTGTAATCTTTAGCAAGAAATTTGAAGCAGATTCCAAAAATTCAGTACTACAGCTGGAACTATGGATGTACGACTCTCCAAGCCTTCTTACCTCTTGAGCCACCGCGGCGAGTAACCTTACCAGCATTAAATCCTTTCAGGTGGTTCAGAAGTGTGTCACTTATTAATTATTAATTTTTTTAAGAATGGTACAGAACAGAAACGTTTACGAACTATGTTTTCATTAAAATACAATCATTCCTTACCAATATTTGTCTATGTAAACCAATTACTATGAGAAATACTACAGTTTCGATCAAATTGGAAGCATAAGGAACATTCAGAGATTTATGAACTGTTAAACCTTTTACTGGTGTTTCAAAAAATGTGATAAAAATATCTTCACACCACTTTCTCCGCCCATTTCTCAACTAACGAGTCTTAAATAGCTTATTCTTTTATGTACTTCAGTTAATCCAGATGAACATTTAGGGAAATCCTTCAAATAAATCTTTCCTTTTAGATAGAGTGGAATATGAGAACACAATAGTCAAATGTTTTGAGAGCTCATCACTATGCGATGACTTTAAAATTATATCCTCTTTGGATGAGTAGGTCAAAAATGAGTTTCTATTTGGGAAAAGCATAATACATATTTTAAAATTGAAACTGGCATACCTATATATCAGGTAGACCATAAATACCGTTCTTTGCAGTTTGACATTTCTCGTATACTTTACTGCAAAAGAGGTTACTGCCTCGCTGATTTTTAAAAGGGGCAGTGCAGTGCTTCTCCACTCTACCTATGTTTCCTTTGTGGTTTCGTACTGATAAGCGTCAAGTGGTCGTCCGCTTGCAGTTCGAGCCAGGTCTTTCAGGCAAACAGGTAACATGTACAGAGAAGTAATTAAGAACTGATGGATCACTCCAGGCAGTATTATTTCTTAACCATTAACTTTTCTCATCGTAATTAGGAGAAAGATACAGATAAATGTAAAGTCTTTGAAGGTGTCTCCTGTTTAACATATTTTGGTTCCTTAATTAACTCTGATAATAGATTAAGCTATACGACAAGAGAAAGAATACAGGTAGGCAATAGAGCTTATTATGCAAATAAAACATTTCCTGCAATGTAATATAACCATGAATACTAAACTTAAAGTTTATAAAGCATTAGTAAGGCCAGTAGTAACCTCTAGGTCTACCACAATGAACGATGAGGTCCTTCGAGAGAGGAATACTCGGAAAAAGTTTTGGACCTTTACATTGTAGTGAACAGAATTGGTGAATGAGGAACAACCAGGAGACAGCTACAAGATGGAATAGGCCAAGGTATTGTTTGATTTATGAAATCCCTGAGACTTAGATGGTTGGGACATTTGGGAAGAATGGGAGATGAGTGGAATCCAATGAAAATGTGGAACGGAACAATGTTCTGACAAAGAAGGATAGGCAGACCGAGAACAACGTGGATGGAAGTGTGGAGGAAGATCTTGCTGTAATGGGAGTCAGAGGCTGGAGAAGGAAAGCGTATGATACAGGAGAATGGAAGAAAATAGTAAATAAGGCTGTAGGGCCTTAAGAAGAAGAATTAGCGGAAAGAAGGGCTATGGCTGACCTGGGGGTTTAAGGATTTCAATACAACGGATTTTGAAGAAGTGAAAATAGCATAGCGTTTTCACCAACAGCTTTATAGTAATAATTTCCAGAATCGCTTATCGGTTTTCATAAGACTCTTAGATTAAAAAATCTGATGTGTTGCACTCGCATGACTTTCTCTACTCTTGTACTAACCATTCTTACAAACTCTTATTCCTATATCTTTTTCGTGTTAGTTAAGATAAGCACTTGCACAAATTATCTTTTTGCTTATTTCCTTGTAGGTGCAAGGGGAATATTAGAATACAGTAGGCTTTGTGCGATAGTCAAATGCTTTAAAGCTTTGAGATTCCGTTCTCTTTGCACACTTAACATATAAAAAAAATGAATAACGATGATCCATTTCACGAAAGTTCTAAGTTTTCCGAAACTCACACACATAACAAGGAATATCTCCGAAATGGTTCACCCTACAAGACAATTTATTGAGACATAAATTGTGTATTTCAGCAAGATCTACATTTTTATATAGTATGATTTGGTCTATCTCTAACGGTTTACCAGTTGTGCAAAAGTCGTCCAGAGTAAATAAGACTACAGGGGCTATAGCCAGAAAATTCAAGATACACATTTCATTTGTCATAAAAATATCTCAAACATATGACATTTTAATCAAAATCGTTAGAGCCATTTTCAAGAAAATCAAAATTTTCGAAAAATTTTCCATGTAAAGGGTAGTTTAGGGTGGGGCTATTTTCTTCAAAATCTTCGTGTCGCATCCTTGAACGACATTAAACTTAAATACCAACTTGGTTTTTAACCGACTTCTCGTTTTTGAGTTATGCTGTCCACAGACTGACAGACTGACACAGACACACACACGGACCTTTTTCTAAAAATGCTTTTTTGGATTCTGGGGGCCTCAAAACATATATTTCCGTTGAAATCTCGACATCGAATTTTTGGGTGGAATACAATACTTCCCCTACTTACCAGTAGAGAAAGTATTGTATTTATGGGAAGATTAATATATTTCGTTACTGACTCAAATGCAAACGATCATAACCCCATTGTTGGGTTTCTGAGAATCCTAATGGTTACGACCACATAGCATGCAGGCTCGGTGGAGTGTTAAATGTGTCACGTGGTATTCTGGGAGACAACAATGGGCCAGTTTATTTGGGTTCTAGACATATAGAACAAATTAATTTGCAATACTCCCAGAATGAGCTGGCCATCAAAAACTTCTAGAACACGTGGCACCTTAGCTTTAAATTGCTAGTCAGCACAATGGTACACATCGCATTATTGTAGAGGAGTTAAAGAACATTTCAAGAATGCGTACCCCGGACGGTGGATAGGTCGTGGTGATTCCATTCAGTGGTCCGCTGAACATTTTTCTTATGGGAATATATCAAAGCTAGGCTTTGCGAAATGCAACCAGATGATTACAAACTTTAAAAGAAAGGATAAGTGATGCCTGTCATGGTATAATGAATATTGTGCTAATATAAAATAGCTTAATTCTGAGTAGCTTTAAAGGGACATTAAGACATAAAAATGTCATTTTGTTTCTTCTAATAAACCTGGCATATTGTTATACTGATTGTGGATCAACTATAATGTAAGTATATTATAATGTAATTCATTTTTTGGGGGGAGAGAGCGAGTTGGTTATTAAATAACTTGCAAAACACACACATATGGACACGCACATGTGCATACTCAAGTTCAAACACCATACCTTGACGTACTGTGAAACGTGTTTGATTAAACAAAACTTTCTCGAGTCCAGGAACCGAATTGATGGCCCCTCAGGTGCTCTAGCAACTCATTTACGGGGCCAGTCATCGCACTTAGTGTTTGTTTCTAAGTATTGGTCTTTCACTTAGCAAGATCTCCTATCTGTCGGAATGGACTCCCCATTGTTATAATAAACAGCATGAACTACATCAATATTTGCTTCAATTTGCAAGCTTACAATGTTACTTATTAAGGGTAATATGTTTTAGGTTTGGTTAGTACCTCCGAATAGGCCTGTTACAGAAGGCATGACGGCCTCGTGATAACGAATTGCGTACCGGAATGGAATTTCAATGCTTTCTTCAAGGCCAATGACCTCTCACTACCTAGTCCAATAGGTGACATACTGAGGTGTAAAGTAAAACGGGTGATCTATACGACAGAATATCATTTCGAGGCGCAGTTACAACCATGCGAAGAAAATCAGATAGTGGGCTATGTGATTGGTTTGTGAGAAATCTGTTAGACGAGGAGAAGAAATAACTCAGTGAAGTGGATATATATTAAGGTAACAATTATTGCTTAAACCTCTAACAGCATATCCCTAAATTATAATATGCACATTTATTTATTTACTTACTTACTTACTTACTTACTTACTTACTCACTCACTCACTTATTTGTTTGTTTGTTTGTTTATTTATTTATTTATATTTATATATTTTTTGTATATATATTTTATATATATTATATATACATATATATTTATTTGTTCGTTCGTTCATTCATTCATTCGTTCATTCATTCATTCAGTCACTCATTATTTATTCATTCATGCATTCATTTATTTATTTATTGTCTCCTTAGCGGGTGGTAGCACTACTGCTTACTAAACTAGGGACCTAGGTTCGATTCCCGTATCGCAGTGGGGTCAATTGAGGAGCTACTTGATTGATGCCTGTGGTGGGTAGAGGTGGGGAACGCAGTGTTCGGGCGGTACAGCTTGGCGCGGTTGGGCTGTTGTGCTACGGGGTTATATTATATTTATATATTTTTGACATATGTAGTAGATAATGCTTTAACAAGATCTACATTTTTGTGTAGTATTTTATAAATCAAATCAATCTCTCCATATAGTTTGGGATGGGCGATATTTTTTAAATCTTCCAGTCTCATAGTTGGAAGAAATTGGAGCTATGTTTTTTTGTTATTCTGTTCACACACACACACACACACACACACACACACACACACACACACACACACACACACACACACACACACTCACACACACAGACACACACTCACACACATACACACACACACACACACACACACACACACACACACACACACAAAGTGGCATTTTCAGTGATATCTTGGTATCCAATTTTTGGATGGAGTGCAATAGCTTCTCTATTCACATACTGTGTACTTGTAGAGAAAATAACACTGTAATTTCATTACCGGTTTTCAAGACATCACATATCATGTAAGTCCTGAGATGCAGCAAGAGTACTGAGAGTGAGAGAGGGACGGTGTCAGAGAAGCATTATGTGGTATTACATAATTATGTAGGTGGACCAAGTGTGTGTAATTTGCTAGCGAGAAGTGCAGATTTAGCTGTAGTGCGTCAGTAGATAGTAGGTACAACAGGTAGGTAACAGCCGCCACTGCACGTGCAGCCCGTCCCTCAGATGAGTCACTTTTTCGTGTCCTAGTGGCTAATTGTGGTTCCATACATGTTTGAAACGACCGGATCCGGTAAGTTCCTTGCTGTGATTGGGGGAGTCCAAGATGAACTTTTTGCGCGCTTCGCATTCCTTTCTAAACACAACACTCAACATCAAGATAACAGCCGAGCAGCGTTTTACATGGTTAAGAGGTGTCTGCATTTTAAGGCACTCTTCTCTTTCCATTCTTGGTGTACAAACTGACGTGAATTCACAAAAATAAAATTATTACGTATGCTAATCTATAATCTATCTATTACTGCTAACCAGGTCTTTACATACGTTTAATCAATTAATCTAATTTATAATGCTAAGACAAACTCGGAAATTCCACATACATAGCTCAAATGTGCGAAGAACGTATGCAGCTATCCTTCGCTGAAGAAAGGGGATATCATCATCATCATCATCATCATCATCATCATCATCATCATCATCATCATCACCATCACCATCATCATCATCATTATTATTATTATTATTATTACTATTACTGGACTGGCCTCCCATTCAAAGCAGAACGTTGAGTTCAATCCCAACAAGTGCAATCAATTGTGGTTATAGCAGAGGATGGGGAGGTTCCACGTAAATTAACAGTGAGATGGTACGCGTGGATGATGACAGGGTTACAGCAGACTACAATTGCATTTTTTCTTTTGAAAAAAAAAGAAGAAAAGAAACTACAATAACATTGCAACAAAGTGATACACTTGTGACATAAATAGCTACCAATATTTTTATATTATTGTTCAGCGGCTATACAATACGAAAAAAAAAAGAACAGTGCTGTAATATTCTAAAACTTTAACCAAACATCCTTGCTGCCAAATGGTAACAGTTTGCATTAGAGGGTTAAAAATCTGATATCTTGCATTCACATGAGTTTCTCTATCCTCTATCGTTTATTAGTGTGTACACCTTTTATTCTTAAGAAAGTTTATTTGTCGATTTCATCTTAATTGAGATAAATCCTTGCAGAAATAGCTACATTGCACATTTACTCTTTCCATATTTGTATAAGTAGAGAAAGTATTGTGGTATTCCAACTCTTAAATATTTCGCTATCGCTTAAGCTATTCCTCTGTTCCCATTGTACCTACAAAGAAATATGTACTAAAACAATTTCTACAAATATTTATCTGGAATAAAATGAAGTAGATAGAAGAATAAGGTTTGAGAGAAGAGTCTGTGTGGTACAGAAAGCCATGTGAGTGCACACATCAGAATTTGTTCCAATTCTCGGCCCTGTAGAGAGGATGGAAGTTCAAAAGCGTAACATAACCATCAGCTTTAAAACATTTGACTATCGCTTGAAGTCTACTCTATTCCCATATTCCCCTTGCACTTAGCAAGGAAATACATCTACAATAAAGCCATTTCTATAAAGGCTTATCTATATTAATATGAAACATAGAAGCATACGCGTTTGTAAGAAGTCTGTGAAAGACTGAGTAGCTGCCAGTCTAGTTCCTAATCCACAGTCATTTGTTTCGTTCAGTATTTTTCTGTGGTTGATATATTTTATCAAGTTGCAGCAAACTTGTAAATCCCAGGAGGTGTCAATCCTCCATACGGGGAGGGTAATCAGAAGAAGAAGAAGAAGAAGAAGAAGAAGAAGTAGAAGAAGAAGAAGCAAAAGCAGAACCAGAAGAAGAAGCAGAAGAAGAAGCAGAAGCAGAAGAAGAAGTAGAAGCAGAAGAAGAAGTAGAAGAAGAAGCAGAAGAAGAAGCAGAAGAAGAAGCAGAAGCAGAAGAAGAAGCAGAAGAAGAAGCAGAAGCAGAAGAAGAAGTAGAAGAAGAAGCAGAAGCAGAAGCAGAAGCAGAAGAAGAAGCAGAAGAAGAAGTAGAAGAAGAAGCAGAAGCAGAAGAAGAAGCAGAAGAAGAAGCAGAAGCAGAAGAAGAAGTAGAAGAAGAAGCAGAAGCAGAAGCAGAAGAAGAAGCAGAAGAAGAAGAAGAAGCAGAAGAAGCAGCAGCAGAAGAAGAAGCAGAAGAAGAAGCAGAAGCAGAAGCAGAAGAAGAAGAAGAAGCAGAAGCAGAAGAAGAAGCAGAAGCAGAAGAAGTAGAAGAAGAAGCAGAAGCAGAAGAAGAAGCAGTAGAAGAAGCAGAAGAAGAAGAAGAGGCAGAAGAAGCAGCAGCAGAAGAAGAAGAAGAAGAAGAAGAAGAAGAAGAAGAAGAAGAAGAAGCAGAAGAAGCAGCAGCAGAAGAAGAAGAAGCAGAAGAAGCAGAAGAAGCAGAAGAAGAAGCAGAAGAAGCAGAAGAAGCAGAAGAAGCCGAAGAAGAAGAAGAAGAAGAAGAAGAAGAAGCAGAAGAAGCAGAAGAAGAAGCAGAAGAAGCCGAAGAAGAAGAAGAAGAAGAAGAAGAAGAAGAAGAAGAAGAAGAAGAAGCAGAAGAAGCAGAAGAAGCAGAAGAAGAAGCAGAAGAAGCAGAAGAAGCAGAAGAAGCAGAAGAAGAAGCAGAAGAAGCAGCAGCAGAAGAAGAAGAAGAAGAAGCAGAAGAAGCAGAAGAAGCAGAAGAAACAGAAGAAGCAGAAGAAGAAGAAGAAGAAGCAGAAGAAGAAGAAGAAGAAGAAGAAGAAGAAGAAGAAGAAGTTGCAGTAAGTAACATACGTTGATTTTGACCTTATGTAGTGTTCGAGCTTAGAGAGCAAGTCAATTTTGGACGTTGGCGATAAAACTAAAGCAATCAATTTGTTGTGGCCAGTGACGGGAGAGAATGCACTCGCCGTTCCAGATGGAGCCTTTGGGTGCAGCAAGTTGCTTTACAGAGTCCGCCACTGGCGCTACACGCTGTCACGCACTACTCTATGCACGTGCTGTCATGGAATGGCATACACTACACCCTTCCACGTTCCTACATAAACTTCTTTATTGCTTCTTTCATCCCCGACTCTACGGTACACTCGCGGAATTTAACATTCTTCTACCTGTATACAATTGTACCTGAATTACCTACCTACTGTGCCCGGCTGCTCTTCTCTTTCCTTCTTTCCACAAGGTGAGGGACTAAGGAGGATTTCAGCCCTTGCGCTGATTCCGGACTGGTATTTACCTGGTATTATATATTAACTGGTATTCTTATAAATAAATGGTAGGGCAATATATAGCTAAAGCCTTGTGATATCAAAGGGCTAAGTGCCGAATACGAGGGCAGTTCGTAAAGTAATTTCCGATGTTTTATAGACATCAAACCATGACAGATACTTGCAAACCCGGTTGTTCTATTTAATCCCTTTCATCTTTCTCCACTTTTCTACATAGTTGTATTTGTTTAAACATTTATCACAACGTTCTACATCAAATTCCGACGTCATAGAAGTTTGTCGCCTGTGATGATAATCAGTAGAAATTGTCACTCGCCGATCATCACGGATCTTTTCATCGCGTATTGAGCAAATGATCTGTGATATCAATGGCCGGCCAAATCGGGGTTCATTGTGGACATTGTCCCCTTGGCCTTGAAAACTCACCTACTTGCGCACTTTGCTGTCACTCACTGTATTGTGACCACACATCTCACTCATCTGTCAATGAATGGCCGCTGTTGAAACGTTCCTTGCTGTCAAAAATAGAACTATAGACATATTTCACAGTCGGCAGGCCCATCGATTGTTTTAACCATTTTGAATCGACACTGTAAACAGCACACCCCAACTGCAAATGGCGTCGTCTTACGCACAACACATGTCGGGACTCAGTGGGCATTCGTGAATAAAAGCAGAAATAAAATCTGCACATCTATAGTCCGGGCATCTACAATCTACACCAGGACATAGTATCCAACGGTTTTCTTTTTATTCAATTTATTTTAAGTTTTATACATATGAGCACATTTGCAGATCAAATAACTACTAGATTGGGAAAACAAACAATTAAATCTAGATAATAATTGTACATTTATATCAAGCTATGGTGATTCTTGAAATTTAACTCGAGTCTCACTTGTTCTTCCCGCTGCATCTAATCTTCCCATTGAAGTCCAGCATTGTATTCTCCTGTTCACTCTAGATGTTCCATCTTTTTCTCGTGGTTCCATTCCTTGTCCGACTTCTTGATCTTGAACAACTGCCAAGGATGGATGGTTCTATTTGATCTTCGAGGTTATCGTTTCGGACTATAATTATTATTAATATCTTTGAAAAGCATGTCTACCAACGATCAAACTACCTTTATAAAAACGTTCAAATTCATTTTGTGAAAATGGCTAAGTTCCATAACTTAACTCCTACAAAAATGTTATTTAAAGTAGTGCAATGTCTTTAGATATGAAACACAGGACGTCATTTTTGGTAAAAAATAAATAAATCAATAAATCAATGAATCAATGAATGAATGAAAAGAATGAATAGAATGAATAGAATGAATAGAATGAATAGAATGAATAGAATGAATAGAATGAATAGAATGAATAGAATGAATAGAATGAATAGAATGAATAGAATGAATAGAATGAATAGAATGAATAGAATGAATAGAATGAATAGAAGGAATAGAAGGAATAGAATGAATAGAATGAATAGAATGAATAAATAAATAAATAAAAATCAACGAACGAACAAACAAACAAACAAACAAACAAACAAGTAAATAAATAAATAAATAAATAAATAAGTAAATAAGTAAATAAGTAAATAAGTAAATAAGTAAATAAGTAAATAAGTAAATAAGTAAATAAGTAAATAAGTAAATAACTAAATAACTAAATAACTAAATAAATAAATAAATAAATAAATAAATAAATAAATAAATAAATAAATAAATAAATAAATAAATAAATAAATAAATAAATAAATAAATAAATAAATAAATAAATAAATAAATAAATAAATAAATAAATAAATAAATAAATAAATAAATAAATAAATAAATAAATAAATAAATAAATAAATAAATAAATAAATAAATAAATAAATAAATAAATAAATAAATAAATAAATAAATAAATAAATAAATAAATAAATAAATAAATAAATAAATAAATAAATAAATAAATAAATAAATAAATAAATAAATAAATAAATAAATAAATAAATAAATAAATAAATAAATAAATAAATAAATAAATAAATAAATAAATAAATAAATAAATAAATAAATAAATAAATAAATAAATAAATAAATAAATAAATAAATAAATAAATAAATAAATAAATAAATAAATAAATAAATAAATAAATAAATAAATAAATAAATAAATAAATAAATAAATAAATAAAATAGAATAAAATAAATAAAATAAGCTGTTTTTGTTTGTATGAAAAGTTGGACTGAAAACAGGTACTCGTACACTGACACACTCTTGTGGTTTATATTATAAGAATGTATCGACTACATCTTTCTATTTTTTTTTTAGGTTAAAGAAAGAATTTAAGTGAGATGTTCTCTATTTCTTAATCATATTTCATATGAGTTAAGTGTAATATTTGAATGCTACTTGCGTCAATGGCAGCTATTTTAAGAAGCGAAACCCGTTGCTCCTTCAATGGTTGTTTTCCAAGAAGAGGACACGTATAATGCAATAAAGAACCAAGATGGCGTGATGCGTGACGAGGTAGCCGCCATTGTGAGTTTATCACTTTAAATGAACCTACCGCAGGAACACGCGATTCCTTCAATCTCGAAATAACGAGTTCTCCCTCCGCTTTACAAATTAAGACAAATTGTCCATCTGAAGCCACATCAAGTCTCAGTTCGCTGCTCTTTCTGGAAAGTAATTTCTCTACCTTTTAGGTCAAGAGAAGTCCACTCTTATAAATCTTAAGCAACGCAACCGTCTGGAAGTGTGGTGTCGAAAAATAACAGTAAATGTGCTTCTTAACAGGACTTGTGGCTCTACAGTAACGGCCGAGGCTCGCATTCGGAGCTCCCGGGTTTATTCTCTTAGAATACTCGCTGTTCGGCAGGCGATTACTGGAGTCATTTCTCATGTACCACACCCTTAATTTCGTTTCCTCCTCATAATTCAGCTGTGCTTAAGGTTTTGTGGCGTATGGTGGTGCCCGTGGACGCGGGCTCAAAGAAAGAGTACTCCCTGTGGGTAATGAAGTGTGTCGAGGCAGCTCCATCAGTGAGACGGGTCTTCGAGTGTAAAACTCTTAGGGACCTCCGAGCGTCTTTGTGGCCTGTCTGCTTGCGACCTATATCTTGCTGTGGTTTCTTCATTTCATCTCTTCCTCTCGAGTTCGTATGGTAGCTACAATATATCTACGGTCGGTGACAACTGTGGTGTGTTATTTGCTGACGGGGGCTCGCTCGTTACTAAATATTGATGGAATATAGAAGAGAGGTTTATTTGATTTACATATGTAAGTTTGATGGGAAAGAGATTTTCTTTTCAATCATGCTCTCAGTATTGTTGAATATTTCTTTCAGAAAATGACAAAAGATGAACACTGCTAAGGGCAATTCTGTTTAAATTTAGTCATATTTTAACGAATTTTACAATATTCGTTGGGTTACATTACCAGATCTGATAGTCACGCTACGCCTCAGTGCACAGCATATGCATTTGGTATGCGATAACAACTCAGTTTCAGTAAACTGATTGGTTTCTATTGGCAAATAACAGTGAACATGTGGCATATTGCAATGGAATCATCAAAGGATTCCATTAACGCATTTTGAAAGAAATAACAAACAAAAGGTGGGATCTAGGAGTATTTCCTACTTAGGCTAGGTGCTGCGGTAACGGGCTAATTAGAGCATTCGCTGCGGCTGCGCACTTAGGAATGCCTCACGGATTTGTTTACCTCAAGTGTGCTTCTTATTTCGGGAAGAATATAGTTATCCTGTTAATGGTTATGACATGAGTTTAGATGACCGCTGGTATCGCTTGTGAAGAACAAGTTACGCCAAATGTTACGCAGTACTAATCCCTTCAGCAAGAGGTCGTTAGTGGCTTGTGGGTCCAATACACCGTCTGGTGAGAAAAATGCCTAATAAATATCAGCTTTACTACACATATACAACCAGCTGAGATTATCTATATAAGTTGTGATGTCAGACAATACTGTGTGTTTGGGCATTAATGTTTCACTTCTCTTTCAACATTGCCTTTCAAAATGCCATTACCATGCAAAACATTTGGCTTATTACTGCTTAACTTTAGTCGTGCTAATGTTGGCAATAGTGACGTATTATCCTGTGCTATATCTGCATCACGTGATGTTCATATAGCTAGCTCAGTTTATCTGTACAAACTGTATTCATGTGTAGGAATATAGAAGCAATTGTGATTATAAACCACATAATAATCAAAGTGTTGACACAGCTTGACAAACTTCTGTTTAGATTGAAACAAATAACAAACTAAGTCATATCGAAACGAAGTTACAGCTAATAATAATTATTAGTGATAACCATGGCCCGGTTATTTATGACGTCATAGTTTTTGTTCGTGGTTTTTTCCATGAAAAATTAAAGCAAAGCATGATTTTATCAATGGTGATTAAAATTATGCAACTTCGGTGGGTCTTATAAAGTCGTATTTTGCCTTTTTTTAACGTTTTTGTCATTTTATTCTCATTATTCATATTTTTTTATATTTTCATATTACTTTCTCTACTACGTATAGTACAGGAAGTATTGTATACCATCCGAAAATTCGATGTCGAGATTTCACCAGAAATATATGTTCTGAAGTCCCTGATTCCAAAAATAAAGCATTTTTAGAAAAAGGTCCGTGTGTGTGTGTGTGTGTGTGTGTGTGTGTGTGTGTGTGTGTGTAGGTCTGTCTGTCTGTGTGTATGTCTGTCAGTCTTTGGACAGTATAACTCAAAAACGAAAAGTCGGTTAAAACCACAGTTGGTATTTAAGTGTAAGGTCTTTGAAGGATGCGACACGAAGACTTTGAAGAAAATAGCCCCACCCTAAACTACCCTTTACATGGCAAATTTTTCGGAAATTTGTATTTTTTTTTTTTTTTTTTTTTGAAAATGGATCTAACGATTTTGATTAAAATGGCATATGTTTGAGATATTTTATGACAAATGAAATGTATAGGTATCTTGAATTTTCTGGCTATAGTCCATGTAGTCCTATTTACTCTGGATGACTTTTGCATAACTGGTAAACCGTAAGAGATAGACCAAGTCTTACTGTACAAAAAATGTAGATCTTACTAAAACACCCGATTTATATCTGATTTTTTTTTTTTTTTTGTGGTAGAGTGAACCATTTCGGAGATATTCCTTGTTATTTGTGTAAGATTTGGAGAACCTATACTTCTGTCAAATAGAACATCGCTATTTATTTTTTATATGTTAACCGCGCAAAGTGAACAGAATCTCACAGCTTTAAAAGATTTGACTATCGCTCAAAGCCTACTGTATTCTCATATTCCCCTTGTACCTACAAGGAAATAAACAATAAGATAATTTGTGCAAATGTTTATCTCAACTAACAAGAAGAAGATATAGGAATAAGAGTTTGTAGGAATGGTTAGTACAAGAGTAGAGTATCTCATGTCAGTGAAACATCAGATTTTTGGGTTCGTATTCCCTATTCATTTTTTACGCAACACTATTATTAATTAAATTATTTTTAAATGATTAATTTCATATCCATACTTTTGGTATCAGTGCAGTTAGTTTTTTCCTCACTTAGTTTCTATTCTAAATCTGAATCACAAAAACAGGGTTCTCTGTTAGTTATATCGTTAACACAGTTTATAATTGTTGAACTTGGAGTTCTGAGGTGTTTTGTTCTGTCATAAGCCTGACCCAAATACTGCTAGCTTCATAACGAACTACTCCAAAACTGTCTTGACAATACACTCACCCAAACTGTCTCAACAGTTACAAATTGCCGTCCATGATTGCACAAATTCACGTAGGTATATAACCGAAAACTGTATGCCACTGATTAAACTGGAAATGTACATTTTTCTCGTAACTTCTGCTAACAAGCTGGCAGACCAAAGCTAGCAGTCTAGAAACGGTCTTTGTTACCGCTCGACTATTGTTCTTCCTGTTTACCGGCCGCGCGTTTTGAGATAGTTTTACTTTGAGGGTTTTTTGAGGGATGCGGCCTCTGTCACACTGTTTAATTCCCTCTTATCTTCATTTCTCCACTACGTATATATTACTGTATGCCCACGACAAGATGGCTAGAGGGGAATGAAGGGCAGAGGGGGCTTGAACTGTATATCTACTCAGGTAGCGGACCTGTTTACTAGGAAATGAGTGTATGAGAGTGCATATTTCTAGCTATAGGTGAGTTATGTGACAACACTGTGTATTTTAAACGAGCATAGCATCCTTGTCATACTCGGAAACTAAGCATAAACACCGTGCGGGAAGCACAAAATGATTTCGCTACACATTCCTAAGACTTGCCTTCTTGTCGTGGGCATACAGTAGGTAGGGTTAGCATTGCATTCCACCCAAAAATTCGATGTCGAAATTTCACCGGAAATATATGCTTTGAGACCCCCTGAATATAAAAAGCATTTTTAGGAAAAGGACTGTGTGTGTGTGTGTGTGTGTGTGTGTGTGTGTGTGTGTGTGTGTGTGTGTGTGTGTGTGTGTGTGTGTGTGTGTGTGTGAACACCATAACTCAAAACGAAAAGTCGGTTAAAAATCAAAGTTGGTATTTAAGTTTAATATAGGAAGTGATACGTAGATTTGAACGAAAATTGCTCCAACCTAAACTACCATTTACATGGACAATTTTTCAAAAATTTTTATTTTCTCGAAAATAGCTCTAACGATTTTGAGCGTGTTTAAGATACTTTTATGGCAAATGAAATGTACATTTTGAATTTTCTGGCTATAGCCCATGTAGTCCTGTTTACTCAGAATGACTTTCGCATAAAAGGTAAAACGTAAGTAATAGGCCAAATCTTACTACACAAAAAAGAACATCTCGTTAAAACACACACATTATGTGCAAATGCAGTTTTCTATGAAGGGAACCATTTTAGAGATACGCCTTGTTATTTGTGTGAGCTTTGGAATACTTAAACTTTTCTCAAATGGAAGGTCGTTATTCACTTTTTTATCTGTTTGGCCGTGCAAAGAGAATTGAATTTAAAATATTTCACCATGTCTCAAAGTCTACAAAGAAATACGCAATAAGATAATTTCTGCAAAAGTTTATCTCTACTAAAATGAAGAAGATACAGGAATAACTGTTTGTAAGAATGGTTAGTACAAGTGTAGAGAAAGTCATGTGAGTACAACAGATAAGATTTTTATATTTCTATCCAGTTTCGCATATGTGCTTGCAGTCGTCCCAAAGACATTTTTCACATTTCCTAATTCCTGTCTGCAGTATACTTACAATTATATTTCTTGGAAATCCATGTTTCCATAAATTTGGAGGGTAAGCTGTATATAATTTACTACTGTAATTCTTCTTTCTGATCGCCCTTCAAAATGTGACATTTATTTCAGTACAGAGCTGAGGGTTAGCTCTGGATTGAGCAATTAAATAAATTCAAAGTGCAACAATAAAATTAATATTATTTGTGAGGTAGAACTGGAACTTAAAAATTCAATGCCACAGCTGGGATTTGAACCACAGACCTTCCGCTTACCAGGTGGCTGCTCTAAAATGAGCTACTGTGATAAACTGCCAGAATGGCATTGAATTCTCAAACCAGTTCGTATTTCTCCTGGTAAACCACAAAGGCAGTCTCACATCAGAGACAAATTACCCCAATGGTGACTTACTATTGCAAGTACTTTATATCCCAGGATTAAATAACCTTCAGATGGTAATTATTATTTATTTATGCCAAAAAACTTACTGTTGGTGTTCTTAAACACACAAGCCATGTGTGGGCAATGTTTGAGAGGTAGAACTGGAACTTAAAAATTCAATACCACAACTGGGATTTGAACCACAGACCTTCCGCTTACCAGGCGGCTGCTCTAACCATTGAGCTATTGTGACAAACTGCCAGAATGGCATTAAATTCTCAAACCAGTTCGTATTTCTCCTGGTAAACCACAAAGGCAGTCTCACATCAGAGACAATTACCCCAATGGTGACTTACTATTGTAAGTACTTTATATCCCAGGATTAAATAACCTTCACATGGTAATTATTATTTATTTATGCCAACAAACTTACTGTTGGTGTTTTTAAACACACAAGCCGTGTGTGGGCAAAATTTGAGAGGTAGAACTGGAACTTAAAAATTCAATGCCACAACTGGGATTTGAACCACAGACCTTCCACTTTCCAGGCGGCATTGAATTTTTAAGTTCCAGTTCTACCTCTCAAACTTTGCCCACACATGGCTTGTGTGTTTAAAAACACCAACAGCAAGCTTGTTGGCATAAATAAATAATAATTAATATTATTTCTTTGTTATTGAGTGTGCTAGATTTTAAAAGTAGATTTTCAAGATAATGCTAATTAAAACAGCATTAAATTTTAAAAAAATTGTCATGTTTATAGTCATATTTTTTAATTTTTTCGGTCATAAGTGGTTGCATATTTCTAACATTTTTAGATCATAAGCATCTGGGTTCTGCTTATAACCATGAAAACAAATACTTTAATGGTTTCTGGTAACTGTTAACGTACTACAACTGCGACTATTATTGTAACTGTTACCGAAAAATAACTGTTTGTAGCATCCCTAATGGGAACTGTATAACAGAATCAGGGAAATCGAAAACACCAGCTTCTTGTTCGTTGATCTCTTAAAACAGTTGCCATCCTATGCCGCATGGTTGTTTATCGGTTTGGCCGCATGGTGGCGCGCCGGTCGGCCTCAGGTCGCGTGCCACACGACTGCGTTAACGAGCTCTTTTAATGATATAATTGCTGTACAAACTGCGAGAAAAGAAAAATGCTGGGCTTCCAGGAGATAAGCGCTCGGGAGGAAGAATAAAAAGTGCTCCTGGAACGCGATAATCTGGGAGTTGGCACGAGTTGGAGTGTGACGTCACGCTTCCTTGATTAATAAACCAGGTTACGTCATTTAAAATGTCGTTCTTCTTGCTCCGCTGTTAGACTCCGTAACAACTTTTAAATTATACGTTGTCAAAGACCACTAACAAGAACTGCCCTAGTTGTTGGAGTTACAGACCCATCAATATTTAAGTTTGCTTTCCCTCTTTAAATTATAACTCTATTCGGTTTGTTTCCACAAACTGCAAATAAGGAAGAAAAACATCACCAAAAGCTTTCTCTTTTTCTGTCTTCCTTATAAAACTATTCACATGACCGAGCGAGTTGGTTCGGCGGTAACGTGTGGGAATTGTATTTGGGCGATTGTTGGGTTCGACTCTCGTCTACAGCTCAGACTAGCCTTGGGCTTCTTGTAGTTCTACCTGGTCGGTAGGCGAATGCGGGTTCCTGAACTTCAGAAGTCTTATTTCCTGACAACCACAAATTTTAGTCAATTTTCTCCAGAATAAGCTAAGTAAATATTATTTGCTTATTTTGTTTTCCCTCATGTCAATTTTTCATATGTACTAAAACTGAAGCAATAGAATAAAAATATGATGTTACGCTCACATGACTTTCTCTACTCTTCTACTAACCATTCTTACAAACTCTTATTCCACTATCTTCTTAGTGTTAGTTGAGATAAACATTTGTACAAATTATCTTATTGCTTATTCCTTGTAGGTGCAAGGGGAATATGAGATTACAGCAGGCTTTTAGCGATAGTCAAATCGTTTAAAGATTTGAGATTCCATTCTCTTGCCACAGTTAGCATATAAAAATGAACAACGATGTTGCATTTGACGAAAGTTTGTTTTTGGAAAACAACAAGGAATATCTCCGAAATCTTTCACCCCACAGAAAATTTATTTGGACATAAATTGTGTATTTTAGCAAGCTCTACATTTTTTCTATAGTAAGATTTGGTCTATCTCTTACGGTTTACCAGTTATGCAAAAATCATCCAGAGTAAATACGACTACATGGGCTATAGCCAGAATATTCAAAATATAGGTTTCATTTGTCATAAAATATCTTAAGTAAATGACATTTTAATCAAAATCGTTACACCCATTTTCAAGAAAATCAAAATTTTCGAAAAAATGTCTATGTATAGGGTAGTTTAGGGTGCAGGAATTTTCTTCAAAATCTTCGTATCACATTCTACTGTATTCTAATATTCCTCTTGCACCTACAAGGAAATAAGCAATAAATACTTTGTAACAATGTTTATATCAACTGCACGAAAAAGATATAGGAATAAGTGCTTGTAAGAATGGTTAGTACAAGAGTAGAGTGCAACACATCAGATTTTTAAACTTATATTCTTGAAAGAATTTGCAAAAAGAATTTTGTTAAAGAAATTTTGAATGTACTGAAAAGTATTGAGGCACCCTCTTTTCTAGGCCGTCAGACATTGAGAAGTTCAGATGGTATATAAACAGCAACGAGTTTTACGAAATTTAACGATTTTATCTAAAGTATTGTGTATAATAGTGTAGTTAAATTATCGTCTGACTTGTGAAGAGTGCTACGAGAAAATAATACCAATTACAATATAATTTAAAAATACCAATTATTAATGAAGTTCACATCGATCCATCACCGCGACCCTTTGAAGATCAAATAGGAAGGAATTCTACAGCTTGACAACTGTACCAAAAGCAAGGCATTCAAACATCAGGTCTGCTATAAATTGCACCTTAAGGGACACTGGGAGTGAAATTTTGGTCAAAATTGTCAAAAAGTCGAAAATTGTTTTATCTTAAAATGTTCCTGGGACACCTGTGCATTTGGATCAGCAAACATTTTTCATATCCCCCACTCCATGTGGTCATTACGGCCCAGTGCTCTTCCCTTGACGTACACAGTGTTCTTACATAAAAGCCTGTTTTTCTCAAAACTACATTTCTGCACATTCCAAAAGAAGGTCGCGCCTGAGTTTTGCTTCAAACTCAATGAAAATTTCCAAAAGTATTCACAAATAGCAGCTAAACAAAACTATGATTCAATATTGATGTTATCATTAACATGAATTCCAAAAACTTTTTTTTTATGAAAAAATCAATAATTTTTAAGATTAAATTTTGTTTGTTATTAAAAAAATATGTACAGTATAATCAGCAAACGTATTTGAAATATCTCTTCATACAATTGTTACCCATGTTTTAAAGTATCAGTTCTGCCAATATAAATGAATTTGGAAAAGTCAATAGACGCGAGCTGTATTTTGAAAGTGTGCCTATTAAATTCATAAAAAAATTTATATATCATAAACGAAGTATCCAATTTTAATGAAATTTGGTGTACCTCCTATTCTCATATAAATAGAAACACAGTAAAAATTTCAGAAAAATCTATGAAGAACTGTGGAACTTTCAAATTTCACTCCCAGTGTCCCTTAAACGCGGGCCAATATCAAATAAGAAGGTGAAGTAAAACAGTAACGCATTTTATAAAACCATTGGTAAAACCCGCTTGTATGCATATATTTAAATGAAGCCAAGAGAAAGCTGAAGGCTTGCATTAAGAAGTACAGCTAGTTCACCTTATGAAACTGAAATGTGAGAGAAAACAGGCCGGATGTTACCCGTACAACTGCGGGTCTGTATTGGGGGTATCGAGTTTCTCGCCACCCACGCTCATAATCGCAACCCTCCAACATCGATAAGTCACGATTGTCTTTTATGGGCATATTCTCCGCCGTATTCGTCTCAGGTGGCGTCCCAGGCACATATCGGGTTTCTTGCTCTAATTCAGAACGCGTTGCCATGCGCACTCCTAATGTTTCAGCACGCGCATCAAAGTAACACGATGAGCGTGCTGCGTGCTTCACTGCTATTTCATTCTCAATAGTCATTTGATACACGCATTTCATAAACACTAAAATAAACACTACATTAGTTAGCCACAGTTAGACTAGTCCGACTGCGCAGCGATCTTGGACTAACTGGGTTCTATCAATTCCTACAAATGCAACATTTTCCCTCCCGTATAGCTCGGAATTGGAACTAAACGATCTTAATATGGACAAGTGCGCTTAAAACATTCTTTTCACACCCTTAAGGGGACAAGGTAGTGATTCGTACACGATTTCAGTATTTCAAAACATAACTTTAGTTGAGGATATCTAAGCTTCTACTGCTCAGAGCAAAATTTAATTTGGGATGAATATTTAGTGATTCATTGTGATTACATTGATATAGAGAACATCAAAACAATTATTTAAAATGGGCATGTAATAAGGCAAAAACTGATAACATGTTTTTGAAAAAATATAATATATATAGTACTAACGGTACAAATTCCTTCTACAACATTCAAGCATATGTGTTGAAACTTTTGTAGTGCACTAGGCAATATGTATTCATAACTGTTAACCTAAATTTACTTAAATATCTCTAGCTATATTCAAAAGAAAAAATATTTAGCTTTTGTAATTAAAAAAAAAAAAAAAAAAAAAAACCCTAAATTTTTTTTGCATAAATATTTTTTTTTTAATTTTCTGTTTTGGATTTTTCCAAAATCAATGGGTTACGTTTGTAGAGTACCTGCTTCTGGAACTACTGTAAAATTTTCATTCAAATAGGTTCAGTGGTTTTGAAAAAAGTGTACCTGAGTTTGAAAAATGTCAAGTTACAGAAAACTACATTTAAAGAAAAGTGTCATCTCTGAAGCCCTCTTTACCCAGTGTGACCCAGCACTCCGCCATATTTAATGGGGTAATTTAAAGCCTTAAATATGCCGGTACCGTTACAATGTATATATCATTTTGAAGAGGAAGATTTCTACTTTTTTTAAAGATGAAAAAAAAATATATACTTTTTGAGCCCAAATCACCACCCTGTCCCCTTAAACTTAGCAATATTTTGATTAATACAGATCTTCACTTCATGGCATAGGGAATCAAGTGCCTGTTCCACCTTCAAAGTCCCCCAACAATCGTTTGCTGGGCCTGCCCATCGATCTCCTACCTTTAGGATGATATTGCATTATTTGTTTAGGAAGTCTAATATCTGGCATTCTTTCAATATGTTCCTTCCACTTTTGTTTGAAATCTTTTAATCTTTCATTTATGTTAAAAATTCCTATCTCTTCTCTTATACTTTCATTTGTTATTAAGTCTCTCTTAGTACGTCCCTTCACATTTGTTATGAATTTCATTTCTGAAGACTGTATTTTACTCCGTCGCTTCTTAGTAAAGTCCATGGTTTAATACAGATATAAAATATAATCAAACCTACTTGTTGATTTTTACCACCTTAATGATAAAATTGTCCTTTTACTTATATTGCATACGTTATAATTTAAAAGAATAAAGCACCAACTTTCGTTGTAGTGATGATCGAAGATATGCAGAAAGTCGCCGAATGTTAATACACGTTCTGTGAGATAAACAGAGTAGGCCGTGCTCAAATCAATAATTACCTAGAGTAATCATGGCGGTCAACTTGAACCAGTGTATTGATTTTGAAATCGAAGAAGATTGGAAAATAGGCTGTACTTCTTTCATACCTGAAAGTCTAGAAGTATGAAAGGTGCTATAGCATATTTAAAAATGGGATGAATGTTAGGTTTCAAGGTTGGCATTTCACATTTCATTCATACGCCATGTTAAATTATTTACCGATTATCTCCCAAAAAATTGTATGCATTACACATGTGTTAAGTGTTTACTAATCCTCGGACTCGACTGCGTGTCATCAGTTCAGACTTTTCCTCGGTCCACTAAAAACACCTGCCATCTTATACCCCAATATCAAATCAATAATGTAATGAAATCTTGCAATACGCTCACGTAAACATTCATTCATCGTCTCTTAAACACATTTTTACTTTCTCTACTACGTACAGTAGGTAAGTAGAGGAAGTACTGTGTTTCACCCAAAACTTTGACGTCGAGAATTTTTAGAAAAAGGTTCATGTGTGTGTGTGTGTGTCTTTGTGTGTGCGCGCCTGTCAGACTATGAACAACATAACTCAAAAACGAAAAGTCGTTAAAAACCAAAGTTGGTATTTAAGTTTAATGTCTTTCAAGGATGCGATACAAAGATTTTGAAGAAAATTCCTCAACTCTAAACTACATTTTACGTGGAAAGTTTTTCGAAAATTTTGATTTTCTCAAAAATGGCTGTAACGATTTTGATTAAAATGAGTTATATTTGAGATATTTTTATGGCAAATGAAATATATGTTTTGAATTTTCTAACTATAATCTATATAGTCCTGTTTACTCTGGATGACTTTTGCGTAACTTATAAACCGTAAGAAATACAACAAACCTTATTACACAAAAAATGTAGATTTTGCTAAAACACAATTTATGTCAAAATAAACTTTTTTGTTGAGTGAACTATGTCGGGGATATTCCTTGTCACTTGTGGAATCTAATGGAAGAACGTGATTTATTTTTTATATCTTTGCCGTGCAAAGAGAACGGAATCTCAAAGCTTTAAAACAATTGACTATCGCTCAAAGTCTATTGTATTCCCATATTCCCCTTGTACCTACAAGGAAATAAGCAATAACATAATTTCTGCAAATGTTTATCTCAACTAGCACGAAGACATTAAAGGAATAAGAGTTTGCAAGAATGGTTAGTACAAGAATAGAGAAAGTCATGTGAGTGCAACACATCAGATTTTTCTCATTGTATTTATAAGGAAGTGTGTAATAAAGCAATTTCTATTAATCTAAAGTATAGTTTATTGAAGAATGAATAGAGAAAATTATGGACATGTAATAAATACATACGATTTTTGACTCTAAGATTGCAAGAGGCAAGAATGCCATACAGTGTTGCTGAAAGGGTGTGATAGAGACGCTTTAAGATGGGTTTCTACAAGCCTACAATGTTCCGACTGCGCAGCGACCGTATCTGGCCAAGTGCTGTGTTTAGAAGTACCTTCCATATAATTTGGGTAGAAAGCTTTTTGTTCATTTCCACATGACCTACCTTGTTCCGACTGAGCGTCCACCATGATGTCGACAGTCAGTCATGAGAGTCATTTCATGAAGATGAAGGGACTAGTCGCGACATGTTCGGGATATGCAACACTATACGAAGATAACCAAACTGCGACCTTACGCGACACATTCGGGACACGGAGACTATATGAAAATAACCAAACTGCGACCTTACGCGACACATTCGGGACACGGAGACTATATGGAAATAACCAAACTGCGACCTTACGCGACACATTCGGGACACGGAGACTATATGAAAATAACCAAAGTGCGACCTTACGCGACACATTCGGGACACGGAGACTATATGGAAATAACCAAAGTGCGACCTTACGCGACACATTCGGGACACGGAGACTATACGAAAATAACCAAACTGTGACCTTACGCGACACATTCGGAACACGGAGACTATACGAAAATAACCAAACTGTGACCTTACGCGACACATTCGGGACACGGAGACTATACGAAAATAACCAAACTGTGACCTTACGCGACACATTCGGGACACGGAGACTATATGGAAATAACCAAACTGTGACCTTACGCGACACATTCGGAACACGGAGACTATATGAAAATAACCAAACTGCGACCTTACGCGACACGTTCGGGACACGGAGACTATATGGAAATAACCAAACTGCGACCTTACGCGACACGTTCGGGACACGGAGACTATATGAAAATAACCAAACTGCGACCTTACGCGACACATTCGGGACACGGAGACTATATGGAAATAACCAAACTGCGACCTTACGCGACACATTCGGGACACGGAGACTATATGAAAATAACCAAACCTGAAAACTGTGAAGTGACTTCACACTGAAATTGTGTATCTTATGATATCTGGCCGATACTTCATCCTTCTCGTCCAGAAGCTTATAGGTGTGTTGGCCGAAAATTGTGAGATCTCGTAGGTTCCTCTATACAACAAGTTCATTCTCCAATATAACTTCTGTGCATTTGAAAGGCAGGAGTTTTTCACCAACACTTCATCTCCTATGCTTGGGCTCCACTCATGTCTCTCCTCTTAATCTTCTTTATCCTTCCCTCTGAGCTCTTTAGCAATCTTGCAAACGCTCGCTTACACTTCTCCTCGTCCTAGAGAGCTTCATTTTCTTCTTCTATTGTGGCAGGTACTTTTAACTCGAGTTGTTCAGGTTTGTTGCCCGTCATGAGCTCATAGGGTGAGAATCCAGTGCTGGGGTTAGTTGTGCGATTAATAATGTTGCAATACTTAGACCAGCCCTTATGATTTGCATGGCAGAGTTCTTTATATGCAAACCGATATTCCGAATGACACGCTTGCAAGGATTTCCCTGCACAAAAATTGTACACTTTCATAAGATGCTGCTCGAGTGCGGATACGAACGCTTTACTTTTGTGCACTGTAGTATTGTCAGAGATCAATGTCTCAATATGTCCAAAATTAGGTATCCATTCTTTAATAATTTTTAGGCATGTTTGGCTGCTTATATTTCTAACAGGGAATATTATAATAAACTTCGTGAATACACCATACATAACAAAAATATATTTGAAATTAAAGTGCCCTAAGGACGTCTCCCCGTGTGAATCTAGTGTGACTAATGCATTTTTCTATCCCTTATAATCGTATGTGGTTCGAAGTCATATCTCACATTAAGGGGTTTCGCTTTCTGGCAAAGCTCACACGCAGCAGCAATAGCTTTCCTAACTTTCTTCCTTAAGTGGTTTATATATAGTACAGGCTCTTTCACTCCTTGGGTGCGCTAATTGTCGGTGGAAAAAAGTAATCACATCATTTTCCAACATTTCTAGCACCATTACTTTCCATCTTCTCCCCATCTGTTCATGAAGCTGAGGTATACAGAATGTTTTGATTTTTTGCTACCGTACCACACGTTTCTTCTGAGATTTGGGGAGCATTGCTGAGTAAAATCTTCAGCTTTGGGTCAGAATGTTGCCATACTTTTAAATTTTTAAATTTATTATTTAATTCCTTACTCTGTTTCATTTCAATAGGCAATAATTTTACTTCCTCTGTGGATGTTTGTATCAGTTGGCTAAACATAAATCACTAAAGATATTTTCTCTTCCAGGAATGTGCCCAACTTCAATTTGATGTGACATGATTTCATAGATATAACGCGAAATTTTCGAATTTGTGAGTTTACATTTTTGGTTAATTTATAAAATTACGCGGTCTATGTATATATATTACAATTTTTCTATTATAAAGATATTACATAAACTTCTTCAATGCAAAATAAATTTCTCCAATTTCTTGCTCACTAACGCATGCATTTGCCTCTGCATTTGACAAGGTTCTGGAGGCTGTGGCAATTATGTCCTTTTCCCTTGTAGAATCGATCTGTGCCAACAGAAACATCTTATACTAGCATCAATATACGTCTTTTGGAATAAGTATTTCTAACAATAGGAAAAGTGGTTTTATATTCTCAAAAGCTTGCTGCATTTCCCCAGGTCATTGTCATTTTACATTTTTCTAAGTAAGGCTCAGTGGACTAAGCTCGTTGGCATAGCTTATTAGGAACACACTTTCATACTGCAATATGCCCAGAAAGCTTCTTAACTGTTTCAGATTTTTAGGTGATGTAATGACCTCCATTGTCTTTATCTTATCTTCATTAAGTTTTGGAGTAACATATCCTAAAAATTCCACTTTTTCTGTGAGAAACGTGGATTTGGACAGATTTATTGTCATTTCACTTTGAAACATTTTTGATTAAATATAATTTATATGTTCTAAGTGATCATCATAATGAATGTCAAAGATAAGAAAGTCATATACAGGGTGTAAAGCAAAATGATCTATGTAGTCCCCGAATATCTGATAGATAGCTCTAAATAGTGCACTTGCACTCGTTGATAGACCGAAGCCACATCTCTTAAAGTGATACATTCTTCTGAGAAAATTGCACCCAGTATATATTCTAAGAGTTTGATCCAATTTGATGTGCAAGTATGAGGACACTAAATTTGTTTTCGTAAAACACCTCCCATGTCTCAGCTTGAAAAAGGTTTCTTCACTTCTTAGAGGTCGGAAATGATCAGGTTGTGTCTATGCGTTTACCTTCCGCGCATCAATTGTTACTCTTGTGGATTCACCATAAGGGATGGAAGTAAGGAGAATTTGAAACTTGAATTATATCGTTTTCAAACATGCTATTTATTACCTCTTTTGTTTGTGACCGAATGGCGTTTGGGATAGGTCTACTTTTGTGGGAAAATGGTTTCATTCCTATTATAATAAATATGTGTGTATTTGTTACACAACACAGGTCTCCAACTAGACCTTTCCTTAATTTTTCTCTTTGCGCTACAATTCTCTTCAATTAATCGAATTCTGCGTTTCTCTTTCCTTATTTTTGCACTCTTCCTTTCACGTGCAGATCGTTTGCTTCATAGCACACTGCTTGAGGGGAATTAATCTTACTTCATGTCTTGTTTCCCTTCTCCTATTACGCCTACTTTCGCACCTTCATTTTCTTCTATAACATCAAAACGTAAGTCTTCTACAAAAAAATGTTTCTTCGTGTATGACATCATAATTATCATATTCCTTTTCAACATTTTCCTGTAACAGCTTAACCCAAACAACTTTGTTACTCCTATGTAATCTAACCTCGTGCGTATGGAAATCCAATTCTGCTCTCCAACTGTACAACACGTCGTTGCCAATGATTATTTCTAAAGCAATATAATCAAACTTCCATCCCTCTGCGCATGCTCTAATTATTGCCTGAAACTTCACCCTTTCTTTGTTTTTTCCAACTGCGGTGCTACAATATACATTGTTGACTTGGAGATATTCTATTTTCCGTGTCTTTATCAAATTCTCAAATAACTGCACAAATCACAGGCATGAAGCACGTTGAAACTGAGGGATCAGTACAACAGTGGTCTAGCCCATCTTTTTTAAAAATGGAGAAAAACTGGGCTAAAGTTAAAGACACCTGTTTTAGGATAAGCAAAAGGTCATTTGGATCACACTGATATCTTCTCAGCTTATTAAGCAACAATGCACTGATCAGTGCTAAAATATTTTTGATGCAAAACACATTCTGTGGTGTGCTGCAAATCTTTTTCTGGGTCGAACCACTGTTGCACTGACACGTTTTCTTCTGTCTTACCAGGAAAGAAAAGATCTTGCAGTAAATATGTAGGTACCTTTTTTAATAAAATGAAACATGTTTTATGTATTTAATTGTTAAAAGCTTTAAGGTGCCTATTGTTAAATGGTAGGACATATTAAAGTACATTAAACGTTTTTAATTCATATACGCTGAACAATCAGGCATATCAAAAAATTCACCATCCATCTCATTTTCACAGTCATGAGTAACATTTTCAGAAATCAAACTATTGTAAAATGTATAATAAGCTGGTAGGATGTATTTTAAAAGCTCATTAATATCCTTAAGTGTGTCTCGATTTCTTTGTCTGGGTTTGGTTCAAGCTGAACATTGCTAAGATCTAGGATGTGCTTATCCTTTCTTTTTTGCTGGGTTCTCATTGGCTATTATTTTATGGTTAGACTACGGTTGCACTCAACGTAGATTTTCGTCTTGAGGGAAAATATTAGTAGCTTCATATTAAGATAACAAATGGGTTTTGATCCAAACCATATAGTGGCAAGATAGTTCACTTGAAAATCTGACAGATGGCGTCAATATTGCAAATTGTGTATCGGGGAGGGTTAGACCACTGTCGCGCTGACCCCTCAATTGTTAACCCATATAGTCACTTTTATTTGTGGCAGGTTCACTAACTGATCATTCTGGGAGTATAAACCACGATACATGGATTCCAGAGACGTAGTTGCTGCTACTCTGAGTTTCTCTAACAATACCACCACTTTATAGGACACTAAAATGGCTGGTTTTTAGTTTTCCTTCAATGTTGCTGGTAAGTTTTCGTTTATAGTAGTACTATTTTCTGGTGAAGAATTGAGATAATTTTAGATTTCCCTACCACTACACTCACTTGGCTCATTCGTTTCATTTCTCTCAAATTCAGGACTGTGTCTACCAGTCTGATTTATGGAGGAAGGATAATCTCGACTTGATCGTGAATACTTAGTGCCCCTTCATGTATATCCACTGTAAAATCTCCGGTACTTCACTTGACTGTCATGACTACAACCCCTATTGGCATTGTTGCTGCCAAAAGGTTGGCTTTCTTGGTTCCGAGTGTTGCCCGATACATATTGCTTGCGTTCATTGATCTGGTGTTCCTGTTCAACATCCGGTCTCACATAGTGCACATGATTTTGCCTTTGATTATCACTTGGCAAGCTTCTTGCGTCAGAATTCTGTGTGTTGTCACTGAGCTGAGCATTGTGGGTAAACCTGGGTGTGGTTACCTCATTCATGTTATTCGTTTCCAATTCAGTGGGGAGTTCACTCATGTCTGTAAAGTCTGCAAGCTAAACTCAAATGGTTTATTATATTTGGTAATGTCTAATAAGAGTGCTGATTATTTCGTTTTCAGTTAACTGAGGGTTTACGAGCTTACTCTTGTTAGTTAACTTAAGGGAGTATTCGGTTATAGTAATTCCTTGCTTAGGTTCAAATCTTTCGGTAGCAAGTTGGACATTTACTCTATTCCACTTTCCTGGGTCCCAGAATCTCCCTATGAACAGATTCCGAAAAGAATTGTGCGTCCCGTGGGCAGTCAACCTTTGACCCCAACCACTCAAGAGCGTTTTTCTTCAGACATTTCTTAACTATTATCTTTATTAATTCATTTAGGATCCGCTTTATTTTCAAATAATCCTCCAGCTCTCTAAGAAGAACTTTTGGGTTATCACCCATAGTTTCGCCGAATTGGGGAGGAATGAGACAAATTAGTAGGTGGTTAGTATAATATGCATGACCTTGACCTCGACCTTGATCATGTGTATGCAAGAGCATGCTTCGTGTTCACAAATTTTGATTTGTTTGCAAACCTGATTCCAAAATTTCGGTCACATCTCTGACATCATCTTCAGTTACATTGCTGTAACTCTCATGTAAGTTATTTTCCAGAACTTTGCTTTTATTCCGGCAAGAGTTATTTATTTGTTGAGCCTGTAATGCAATCACAACCTCAGTTAGCTTTCCCAGATTTTCTCTTTTTTATGTTGGCTTGTAAATTGTGCATTCGAGCGTTAATTTCTTCATTGAATTTATTAAGTTCATCACGTTGAAATTGCATATCAGATGCTTAATAATGTCATTCACACTACTTATCTCTTCAGCAACCTTACTTTGTAATATTTTGTTTAGCTCACTAACTTTTTCTATTTCAGCCTTAGCCACTATCATTTCTCGCCCTATTCTACTTTCTAGTTGTTCCATGCATTCCCTCTGTTTTATCATCTCCTCACTTTGTCGTCTTTTAAATTTGACTAATTCTTTGCTGAGCTCTAACCTTACTTCTTTTATTGCATTTTCTTGTCCTAGTTTAATTTCTGTTACAAAATTCTCTATCCTGCTTTCATTCTCTTCTATTTTCCAGGCCAAACTAGTAGCTAACAATTCCATACTTTCTTTATATTCTTTCTTTCTCAACTCAACCTCCTGTTTCCAATTACGCTATTTTTTATGTTTCCCATCTCCTGTCTTAATTGTCCTACATTATTCTCAATTTTTCTTATCTCCTGTTTTAAACTACTGGCATTCTTTTCCATGTTACATTCAAACTTTTGTATATCTTGCCTTAAATTAGTTGCATACATTTCTATGTTGCATTGGTAAATGCTGCATTATTTTTTACTTTCTCTACTGGTTGTCTTCCACCCAAAAATTTAGAAAAGGTCCGTGTGTGTGTGTGTGTGTGTGTGTGTGTGTGTGTGTGTGTGTGTGTGTGTGTGTGTGTGTGTGTGTGTGTGTCTCAGTCTGTCAGTCTTTGTACAGCACAACACAAAAACAAAAAGACTGTTAAAAACTGTTTAAGATATTTTTATGGCAAACGAAATGTGTATTTTGAATTTTCTAGCTATAGGCTGTGTAGCCCTGTTTACTCTGGGTGACATTTGAATAAATCGTAAACCATAAGAGATAGACAAAATGTTCGTGTACAAAAATGCAGATCTTGGTAAAAGACACAATCCATGTCCAAATAAATTTTTTGTAGAGTAAACAATTTCGGAGATATTCCTTGTTATTTGTGTCAGATTCGGAAAGCTTACTTTCGTCAAATGCAATATTATTCATTTTTTCATATGTTAGTTCTGCAAAGAGAACGGAATTTGAAAGCTCTAAAAGATTCTACTGATGCCCAAAGCCTACTGTATTCAAATATTCCCCTTGTAGCTACAAGGAAATAAGCAATAAGATCATTTCTGCAAATGTTTAACTTAACTAACACGAAGAAGATATAGGAATAAGAGTTTGTAAGAATGGTTAGCACAAGAGTAGAGAAAGTCATGTGAGTGACACACATCAGATTTTTTCTAAAATATGTTTTGTTATTTAATTCAAAATATGTGCATATATTTCTGGTGATATCTAGATAAAAATATCATTGGTCAGTTGCGAACGAGTAACATCTCAAAGCTCAAAATCGACTTTTCAGTTCGCTATCGATATGATGATCGATACCTACGCATTGTCGGGATATTGTGACGCAGCTTTGAGATTACAGGATTCCGTGATAAGGTGGAGAAGCGAGTGAAGTGTCTAATGGCCATGTCTATGTCCAAGTCACGGCACGGTATTAGAGGGCGTTGTGGTTCATCATGCGTTGCCAACACACACCTGTCTACAGCAGCCACGTGGACCGTGACACCCTTCTCTCCTCGCTCTGTTTACTCTACCGTATCAGACAGACACACCAAACTCTTCCTTCCCTCCATTCACTGCACTTTGTGTGCTATTTCACCTAATAGACTGCAACAAACTTACGGCCATAGCAATAGCTGGTGTTACATATGGTTGGACCATTTCAGCGAATAAAACAAGCACAAGCTAGCAATAAACCCAAAAAATCTGATGTGTTGCACTCACATGACTTTCTCTACTCTTGTACTAACCATTCTTAGAAACTCTTATTCCTATATCTTCTTTCTTGTTAGTTGAGATAAACATTTGTACAAATTATCTTATTTCTTATTTCCTTGTAGGTGCAAGGGGAATGTTAGAATACAGTAGGCTTTGTGCGATAGTCAAATCTTCTCCCGTTCCCTTTGCACACTTAATATATAAAAAAATGAATAACGATAACCCATTTCACGAAAGTTCTAAGTTTTCCAAAACTCACACACATAACAAGGAATATCTCCGAAATGGTTCACCCTACAAGAAAATTTATGGAGACATAAGTTGTGTATTTTAGCAAGATCTACATTTTTTGTATGGTATGATTTGGTCTATCTCTAACGGTTTACCAGTTATGCAAAAATCGTCCAAAGTAAATACGACTACAGGGGCTATAGCCAGGAAATTCAAGATATACATTTCATTTGTCATCAAAATATCTCAAACATATGACATTTTAATAAAAATCGTTAGAGCCATTTTCAAGAAAATAAAAATGTTCGAAAAATTTTCCATGTAAAGGGTAGTTTAGGGTGGGGCTATTTTCATCAAAACCTTCGTGTCACATCCTTGAAAGACATTAAACTTAAATACCAACTTTGGTTTTTAACCGACTTTTCGTTTTTGAGTTATGCTCTCCACAGACTGACACACACACGGACCTTTTTCTAAAAATGCTTTTTCGGATTCAGGCGGCCTCAAAATATGTATTTCCGGTGAAATTTCGACATCGAATTGTTGGGTGGAATACAATACTTCCCCTACTTACCAGTAGAGAAAGTAAAAATCATATGTGTTGCACTCACATGACTTTCTCCACTCTTATACTAACCATTCTTACAAGCTCTTATTCCTATATCTGCTTCGTGTTGGGCCCTAGTTGTCGACGGGCCCATAAACCCAAATCACTCACTCACTCTGCTTCGTGTTAGTTGAGATAAACATTTGTTACAAATTATATCTTGTGTAGCAAGATTTTGTCTCCGTCTTACAGATTATCGGTTATTTAAAATTCCTCCAGAATAAAGAGGGCTTCAGATGCTATGCCAAGAAAATTCAAGACATACATATGATTTGCCATGCATTAGAGCCGTTTCTGAGAAAATCAAACTGTTCTAAACATTTTCCATGTAAGGGGAGCTTGGCGTGGGGCGGGATGTTTTTGAAAACCTCATTGCTACATTCTTGAAATATGTTGAACTTGAATACTAAGCTTGGTATTTAACTGGGATATACGCGCGCGCGGACCGTTCTATGTGCACTTCCCCTTTGAACAGCAGTGACTAGGCAACCCTTCTTGCACTAACGTATGCGGGAAACATAAAACTACAGAAGACGGCTTGCGTGGGCCACCAGGTATAAACCAGATGTTTAAAAAAAGTGTCTGATATTAGAAAAGGAGCTGGGATTGGTCAAAACTAGAATGAATGTTCTTTTAACTTATGTGACCGCCTCCGTAGCGCAGTTGGTAGCGCGCTTGGTTCTGGCGTGGAGGACTCGGGTTCGATCCTCGGTACCAGGATGGGGATTTTTCCCCTGCTGGGAGGTCTGGCACGGGGTGCACTCAGCCTCGTTAGGTCCCGGGGGGATTAAATGAGGAGCTACTTGATGTAGAAGTAGCCATCCCAGGTCGAAAAAGCCGTATAACCGGCCGGGAGGGATCAGGGCGCTGACCACGTCCCACCCTCCAATACTGCAGCCCACCAATGGCGCCTGTAGTGGGCAGAGATGGAGGACGCAGCGGCTGGGCGGCAAGCCTTGGTCCTACATGGGTTGTTGCGCTGGGGTTTTGTTTAGTTTAGTATAAACTTATGTCCCGAAAGAAATACGTGTTGACGTATGACCCATTTTACTTGTGTTGAGTATTTACACCAGACAATAACTTCATCCAACAAGCGCATTATAGTAAACACTTAACTCTCACAATCGGTGAAGGTAACATTTGTTAGATAAACATCCATAAACACCAAACAGAATTTGTGATGATTCCTGCCACCCTGTCCTCTGGTAACATCTGCACGTTATGTTGATACTAGTACAGAAGATTCACTATGCATTCATACACAAGATTCATCTCCTCTTTTCAAACCCTTTCGAACCCACCTGGTGCCCTAGGATTTGAGCACACGCATTGGTCACACGCTCTTGTAACGTATACACACTTTCAATGGGTTTAGCATACACCAATGTCTTTAAATGTCCCAATAGTCCAAACTCTAATGGATTGAGGTCCAGCAAACAGGGAGACCATGCTACTGGACCTCCTCAACCAATCCGTTGGATAATGTTGGATAATGTTCATTGCCTCGTTTAAATACTCAAGTCAAGTGAAATGGCTTATATCTTGACAGGTATTTGTTTTGGGACATGTGTTTATGGGAGCATTTATTCTAGTTTTGCCCAATCCCAACTTCTGTTGCAGTTTCAGACACTTCTTTTAAACATCCTGTATATATTATAAGCGAAGTACGGCATTTTAACCAAAAATTTGAAGTCGAGATTTTACCGGAAATACATGTTTTGAAGTCTCCAGAACACAATAAAAGCATTTTTAGAACGGCCCACGCGTGTCTGTGTATGTATAGTAACGAAATTAATACACTCAAACGTTTGCGTTTATTAAATTATTTTGTTGTTTTTAACGACGCTATCAATTGCCAAGGTCACATCAGCGTCGCTGGTGTGCCGGAATTTTGTCCTGCAGGAGTTCTTTTAAATGCCAGTAAATCTGCCGACATGGAGCTGTCGTTTTTAAAAAACATCGTTCTGGGCCGGATTTGAACCCGTGACCTTGGGATCAGAAGACCAGCGTCTAACCAACTGAGCCACCCTGGCCGACTCAAATGTTCCTATTTGTGGACTCTTAGGTACCTGGGTCCCCTAGAACTGGGCAAGCAAATGAGAATAGCTCACTCTGAGCACAGAGAAGATTGAAGATAAAGGCAATTTCATATGACCGTTGTTTTAGCCAGAGCTGGACGTTAGCATGGAAAGCTATCTGCGTCAGCTCGCGCATCAAATCGAAATCCTGATTCAATCCGTCTGTCTGTCTGTCTGTCTGTCTGTCTGTCTCTGTCTCTCTCGCTCGCTCTCTTGGCAAGCACCAGGAAACCTACAGTCCCATAACATGTAAAGCCTTTCATCGCCTGCAGCCCTAAGTGCTTCAAGAGCATGGCTTCCACCTTCTTCGCCAACTTTGTGTTTACATTTCTCATTTATAAAGGTAATAGATATTACCTTTTGTGCAAAAATGTTTTAAAAAGCTTGTTTTATTCAAATGATTTTAGGAACCATCTTTATTACTTTCTCTACCACGCTAGAGGCGTCGCATTCTACCAAAAAACCGATTCAGACATTTCACTGGAAATAAATATTTTGAAGTGTCCTAAATTCAAAACCAAAAACATTTTTAGTTTCTCTACAACGTATGGCAAATAGGGGAAGTATTGCATTCGACACAAAAATTTGATGTCGATGTTTCACTGGAAAAATGTTTTAAGGTCCCCTAAATGTAAAAATAGCACTTTTAGAAAAACGTGCGCGCGCGTGTGAGCAGTATAGCTTAAAAATGAAAAGTAGGCTAAAACCATATGTTGCTATTTAAGCTTAATACCATTCAAGGATGTGACACGCTGAACTACCCTTTACATAGAGAATGTTTAAAAAGTTTTGATTTTCCCAGAAATGGCTCAAACGATTTTGATTAAAATGCCATATATTTAAGATATTTTTATGTCTATAGCCCAAGTAGTCCTGTTTACCGTTGCTGACTTTTGCATAACTGGTAAGCTGTAAGAGATAGACCAAATCTTACTATAGCAAAAATGTAGGTCTCGTTAAAGCAGACAAATTATGTCCAAATGCATTTTTTGTGGAGTGAAACATTTCCGAGATATTCCGTTATTTGTTTGAGTTTTGCAATACTTGCAAATGTTTATCTCGAGTAACATGAAGAAGATAGAGAAGTAAGAGTTTGCAAGAATAGTACAAGAGTAGAGAAAGTCATGTGAGAGCAACACTTAAGATTTTTTACTTTCTCTAATATGTTTAGTAAGTAAGGGAAGTATTGTCTTCCACCCAAAAATTCGATATCGAGGTTTCACAGAAAATACATATTTTGAAGTCCACTGAATTAAAAAAACATTAAGAAAAAGGTCCGCGCTCGCGCGCGCGTGTGTGTAGTAAGATTTTGTCTATCTCTTACGATTTACCAGCTATGCAAAAGTCATCAAGAGTAAACAGGACTATATAGGCTATAGCCATAAAATCCAAAATATACATTACATTTGGCATAAAAATATCTTAAACATATGACATCTTAATCAAAATCGTTAGAGGCATTTTGGAGAAAGTCAAAATTTTCGAAAAATTTTCCATGTAAAAGGTGGTTTAGAGTGGAGAAATTTTCTTCAAGATCTTCGTACCGCATCCTTGAAAGATATTAAACTTAAATACCAACTTTAGTTTTTAACCGACCTTTCGTTTTTGAGTTATTCTGTTTACATACAGCCACACGCACAGGCATACACGGATCTTTGTGTAAAAATGCTTTTTTGTATCTTTAGGGCCTCAAAACTTACTTGAGGTGAATTATCGACATCGAATTTTTGGGTGGAATACAATACTTCCTATACTTACTGTACGTAGTAGAGAAAGTAAGAAGAACGAATAAGGACTTCTCATCTGAGAAAAAGCATAAGTAGCGGAAATTTCAAACAAACAAGGAATACCTCGGAAAAGGATTGACGTTTTTCCATTTAGATGCCGCCTTTAACCTCTAAGTCATATTGGCGACATTTTATAGTTGGAATAATGAGTCAACAGCAATGATGTTAACTCACAGGTGTTAATCTTTGGGTCGTTTTAGTTTTTGTTACTATATTAAATTTTCACAAACATTCGTATTAGTAGATTCTAGAGAAGATGGAATAATCCTGGCTAAAGAAAAATTCCAACACAACAGCAGAAATCGAACTCGGGACCTCTAAGGTTGAAGGTTAGAAAGCTAATCACCAGATTACAGAGGCGGGCAGTGTCATCAAAAATAAAGAGAGCTTGTGAGGATATTCTCAGAAAATTCAAGATATACATTTTATTTGGCATAAAAATGTCCTGAGGATAGGGTATTTTAATCAAAATCGTTTGGATCATTTTTGAAAAAATAAATAGTTGCAAAAAGTGTTCCATGTAAAGGTAGTCTAGGGCTGTGGTATTAAAGCCTTTTTCTCCTCGTACCCCCAAGGACAATTTTCCATTTCAGCTTGTACCCCTAGGTCTTCCCTAGAGTCATCTTTAATTCAAATTATACATAACCTTGTCTAAAATAGATTATAATATTTATAACTTAGTTAATACTACACCAAGAATGATTAAATTAAATTTTGTGAAACTTCTAAGAAGTTTTGGCGAACCCCAGGTTGAATATCACTGGTCTAGGGGGATTTTCTTGAAAATCTTTTGAAGGTACTGAACCTGAATTCCAAGTGTGATATTTAACCGAGTTTTCAATTTTGAGTTACGTTTTTCACACACAGACCTTTTTCTAAAAATCTGATGTGTTGCACTCACATGACTTTCTCTACTCTTGTACTAACCATTCTTACAAACTCTTATTCCTATATCTTCTTCGCGTTAGTTGAGATAAACATTTGTACAAATTATCTTATTGCTTATTTCCTTGTAGGTACAAGGGGAATGTTAGAATACAGTAGGCTTTGTGCGATAGTCAAATGTTTTAAAGCTTTGAGATTCTGTTGCCTTTGCACACTTAACATGCAAAAAAATGAACAGCGATGGCCCGTTTCACGAAAGTTCCAAGTTTTCCGAAACTCACACACATAACAAGGAATATCTCCGAAATGGTTCACTCTACAAGAAAATTTATTGAGACATAAATTGTGTATTTTAGCAAGATCTACATTTTTTTTGTATAGTATGATTTGGTCTATCTCTAATGGTTTACCAGTTATACAAAAGTCGTCCAGAGTAATTACGACTACAGGGGCTATAGCCAGAAAATTCAAAATATACATTTCATTTGGCATCAAAATATCTCATATGGCATTTTAATCAAAATCGTTAGAGCCATTTTCAAGAAAATCAAAATTTTCGAAAAATCTTCCGTGTAAAGGGTAGTTTAGGGTGGGGCTATTTTCTTCAAAATCTTCGTGTCGCATCCTTGAATGACATTAAACTTAAATACCAACTTTGGTTTTTAACGGACCTTTCGTTTTTGAGTTATGCTGTCCACAGACACACACACGGACCCTTTTCTAAAAATGCTTTTTTTTTGGATTCAGGGGGCTTCAAAACATATATATGTCAGGTGAAATCTCGACATCGAATTTTTGGGTGGAATACAATACTTCCCCTACTTACCAGTAGAGAAAGTAAAAATGATTTCTTTAATTTTATGTTTTATTTATTTTTAAACTGTTCTTTAAGATTAAGGGAGTCTCAGAACATTTCTGGTGAAATCTCGGTATCAAATTTTTGGGTGGCATGCAATCCTTCCTCTACGAGTAAGTAAATATCAGTATACATTTTATATTTTTCAGTGGAGTTTTCATCGCATGCTTTTTTCTCCATCTCGTTAAGGGAAAGTAACAAAAGCTTCCGGCATTTCGTATTCCGGCGCTGGTGGCAGTGAACAAAACACTATCGCAGAGCGCATGAATTTTCGAGTAGTCACCTCAATTGGGTAGCAGCCCGCGAGGAAATGAACATCGCGATAACATACAAGATACAGAATGCCAAACGAACATTCTTGTTAACAACCAGGTTATGGAATATCAAATAACTGGTGTAGAAAATAAAATATTTTAATGTTTTATGAAATAAAAAGCTGCAATTTACATAGCATATACTCGATACTAATACTGCTAATGTAACAAATTTCATCCGTAGGTTACATGAAAATATCGTCAAAGTATTCATAACATAGTTGCAATATTATATTTTCGTGGCTCTGGTACCTTTCTAATTATAATTTTCAAAAATATATTATTAATGGATATAGTCATCTATATTAAAGGTGATATTTTATGCATTATAATTTTACTGGCAGAAATCACATCTAGTGTAACAATGTTAATTTATAACATCAATGAAAAACTGAAGCTCTTAAAAGTGAAGCAACACAATTCTAAAATATAATAAATATCTAGAGATTATAAGTTTCACTTATCGTAGTATTTGCTGCAAGTTCTTGAAATTATGCGTGTTTAATTTTAAGAACTTGCAATAAATACTAAGATAAGTGAAGTTTATAATCTCTATATATTTGTTATATTTAAGAGCTATTATATTTTTGAAATACTAAATCCAGAATTATGCTTGATATCTAGAAAAACCTCTTTAAAATTCTTCGTCTTCCTGCAAATTAGATAGGGGCACTGCAACTTTGAAAATAATAGAACAAGAACTACATTGTGAAGAATATTCTCAATAGCCAGAAAACAAGATCACAAGAAATCAATATTTAATATTGCAGAAGCTTTTGCACACATCCATGCTCGTCCATTTAAATTGCAGGTCGTTTAACTGAGCAAAGGAAGAGATACCGATCCAAACCTAACTACAATATTTAAAGACTTTGTCTATGTCACAATTAAAAATCTAGGAGTGACTAATTATGAATAAAATTATCTTAACAATGATTTGACATAGCTCGTTAAAGTGTTGCGTGCACTACAAGTTTTTGTATTCTGAGTATATGGCAAAAACGTCAAAGTAATGAGAAGAACACAGTGACTTTTTATTTTTTTCATAGATACATTGCTTTAAAACAGACTGTTCCAAACAGACTGTAGGGGGACGTGATAGCCACTTCATTCAGCCGTGACGGCAGCTTGCTCCTACTGCCGAGCTGTATTGCATGCTGCAGGTAGTGGGGAGTACCGCACTGCACAGCCTAGTTGGAACAGCCTGCTTTAGAGCTTCCGAGGAAGTTCGCATGGGATTAAACTAAGCAATGTAAAGAAGATTCACTCACCACATTGACAAAAGCCTGGAAGGTGATAGCGCTGGTGCAACGGGCTTGAGCCCTTTCCAGGAGAATCTCGCGTTTGTTAGGATCCACTTCTGCCATGAACTCTGGGGTATTCAGCACTTGCACGAAATCATCCCAGGGGATCTCCCCGAATCCTTCTGGGTCGTACTGAAATAAAACACACGCGTCAAAATAACAGAGAAATTAAAAGAAGTATGCTTTCAATGCATTTACGCACATATATTATAAAAAGAGAATATTTGTTTTGTGTGTGTGTGTGTGTGTGTGTGTGTGTGTGTGTGTGTGTGTGTGTGTGTGTGTGTGTGTGTGTGTGTGTGTGTGTGTAGGATTATCTATTGTAATACTACGAGAGGCTTTCATATAAAAACCTAGAATGGTATTTGTTTAGAGTACTCCGCTAAATAACTAATAACTCATTTATTTAAACTTGTTAATATTAATGAGGATTTAAAAGTAAACAATTTACAACGTAAAATAACATTCATACATTTTAATTAAGATTTATTTTCACAATTGCCACTACAACTAATCCAGTACTCTGTTAGAATAACAAGAATAATAAGAATATTAGCGTTTAATCCAGGGAAATGAGGCATTAGACATATGATGAATATAAATGAGCGAATTAGCGTTGTTAGGTTATTCATTAAGAGTTAAAGGTACTATTTCCAAAAGTAAATGAAGACATTACATGACTTAATTTATTTATTTTACTGCGCATGCATACTTCAGATGTTCAGAAACGTAAGAAAATGTTCAAGTTGGCGGAACTGCAAGGAGGAGGTGATAGTACCACCAACAAGAGGTGATAGTTGCGCAAGAATAATTGCAAGAATAACACATGTTAAGGAAGTTAAAAGTTTCATATGCTTTTGTGTGATTATCATCCATTATCTGGAATAGTCGTGACGAAACGCAATTATAATAATATGAATAATATGAAGTAGTAATCCTAAATGTTAAGGTGGTTATCAGGAGCAATGGTGGAATAGTTGAACACATGTGGGCAGAAGTATTCTAATATCCAATCTTTAAAACAAAGGAAAATTAAGATTTGAGAAAACCTTTAAACGTTTTCAATCATTGTGTTACTGTTCATTGCAATCAGTGGTATTAAAACTAATTAAACGTTCCCTTTATGACATTCTGCTGCATAAACTTTAACGATTATACTTTATTTAACCGCTATCATTATTCTACATTAGATTGAATCCATATGGATTTATATCACAACAATATGAAACTCCAGGACTGAAAAATTAATATTTTAAATTAAATATGACACAAAACTGTGTTATTACCAGAAAATAGATATTTTACTATTTAATCACATAATAATATTAAGGTTAAAGAGGTACACCCATGGACAGAAACGCCTGGATGGCAAATTCGTCTGTCGTACACTTCACAGCGCCTTGTTTACACCATCTCAGATATAGTTGTGTAGCGGCAGCAACAAGTTGTCACAAGTTCCAAATTGTAATATTACTAACCCATATGATGAATCATGCCACTGTGCCTTGTAGGACTCGGCTCCTTGTTTTTGTCCATGGGGGTGCATGTGACAGAGGGGCCCCCAAAACACTACACGTAGAGAACTGAGCAATCGTATCCTTCATTGGCTGGAGCGGAATTCACTGCTACTTCGCTTCTCACCAAAGCGGCCCGGGTTTGATCCCAGGCAACCGCATGTGGGATTCGTGGTGGACAAAGCGGCGCTGGGCGGGTTTCCTCCGTGTTCTCCAGTTTCCCCCGCCATCTCATTCCACCGGTGCTCCATCTTCATTCCATGTATCATCAGTGTCACCGCCTGCGGTGCCGTAGTAGTACAAGCGGGCGTTAAACAATATGAAAAAAAAAGACACTTCCATCCGTAGGAATCGATTCATATCTAATTTTACCCAATCACAGACATCAGAATATCTTCCCCATATGGAGCAAATCACGTAACAGGAGCTGATTCCATTTCACTGTTTCACCCTAGTTCTAATGTCACTATATTTTATACAATTCCGTCTTTTTACTTTCTCTATTATGTACCGCATTCCCACCCAAAAATTCGATATCATAATTTCACCCAAAATACATGTTTTGATGCCCCCTGAATGAAAACATTTTCTGGAAAAAATCTGGTTGCATTCACACCACTTTCTCAAAAGCTTGTTCTTAAAATCCCTTATTCTTCTATCTACTTTATGTTAATCAAAATAAACTTTTGTAGAAGTAGTTTAGTTACATGTTCCCTTGTAGACACAATGGGAATATGAGAATACCTCAACCTTAAGCGATAGTCAAATCTTTTAAGACCTGGTCGCTATGTGATGGCTTTGAAATTCCATTTTCTTTGCTTGGCTAGGTCATAGAAGAACGAATAAATTCCTAGTTGAGAAAAGTATAAGTATTGGAAAATTCAAGTCAATAAAAAAAATGTTATAGTACATTGTGTGCTTTAACGAGATCTACATTTTTGTGCAGTAAGATTTTGTCCATTTGTAACGGTTTACCAGTTAGGCAAAATAATGGAGAGATCTTCAGAGGCTTCCCCAGAAAATTCAAGATATATGTTTATTTTTCATGAAAATATCTTAAAGATTTTAATCAAAATTGCTACAGTGATTTTTGAGAAAGTCAAAACTTTCTAATATTTTTTCAGGTAAAGAATAATTTGGAGCGGGGGGATTTTCTTCAAAATCTCCATGTCGCATCCTTGGAAGATGCTGAACTTAAATACAAAGTTTGGTATTTAACAGAGTTTGTGGAGTATAGAAAATTATTCTTGTTAAACAGAATTCCCAGCTCCTGCTGGGAACAGAACTCAGGACTTTCGGATTGAGAAGCCAGAGCGTTTACGTCTCACTCCGGAGAGACAATGGCAGATTTCTTGTACAATTTGGAAGTGCAATAGCTCACAGGTGTACCAACAGACCACCTATTCCAAACCAAATTCGATTAGAGGGAATTCTGCACGTAGGTTCCACTAGCATGTTTTCCAAAGTCGATCACAAAGTAGTTTGCAGTTAAAACTTGAGGAAGTCTTGTAGCTGCGGCCTGGGTGTTGGAATGGTGGTTAGTGGCGGCATCTGTGTGCAACTCCCAAACTAGAAACAGCCGGTTACTTCACTCGATGGCTGTCCTCTTCGGGGTAGGAAGCACTGCACGACTTAGAAGCACTGTTCTACCAGAAAAGGCTTTCTAATTCCCCTCTACAGGTTTTGAGGTTCATGAATCCAAAATAAGATTGTGTCTGTGCGTAAGTCTGATGTTCAGCTTCTTTCGAGCTGCGATACGGCGATTTTTAAGACCTTCCCCGGCCCCATCACCTCAAACTAGATTCTTACATGGAACATTTTAGTGATTTTTTTATTTTCTCAAAAAATGGGTCTAACGATTTTGATTATAATACCTTATGTTTAAGATATTTTTATGATAAATGAAATGTGTATCTTGAATTTTCTGAGAATAGCTTCTGACGTCTGCTGGCTCTCGTAGCCCTGGTCACAGGGGCGTGTCTTTGGCGCTCCGTCGCACAGAAGGTGGCGGGTTCGAGCCCCGCCTCGGGCATAGGTGTTTGTGTGTGTAACATAATAAAAGCAGTAAAAATCAGAAAAGATAGGAAAACAGAGAAAATAGCAAACTCTGTATAAAAAAAGAAGTTCGTCTTCATTCTGAATGACTTTTGCACAACTGATAAAGCATAAGACATAGACAAAATCTTACTGCACAGAAAATGGAGATCTTATTAAAGCGCACAATTTAGTCAAATAAATGGAATTAACCATTTACGAGGCATTCCTCGTTATTGATTTAAATTTTCCAGTACTTATACATTTCTAACAAGGAAGTTGCTATTAGTTTTGTTCCCTCCTCGTCATGGAATTTTAGAGCTAATGATAGACACATTGAGAGACTTAATTACCCCTTAAGTTATTCCCCTACCCCCATTATACACACGAGGAAATAATATGTAATAAAACTATTTCTAGACAATGTGCTTATCTTATTTACTTGAAGTAGATAGAAAAATAACCTTTGTATGTGTAGTTTGTTGAAAAATGGGTAGAAAAAGTCATGTAAATATATCACATCAGAATTTTTATTATATAACGTCCACACGTAGTTCTTACGAAGGCTTATTCCTCTAGCGACATCGTGTTAATCTTGATAAACATTTGTAGAAGTTATATCACTACTCATTTTGTTATAGATATAAAGTTGATGTTCCTATATTCCGTTTCTCTAATGGTTGCAGTCTGTTGATATTTTTAGCGTTCTTCTATAATTCATGCTTTGAGCATTGGTGTGTCCAGGTTTCCTTCTTTTCAATAATTCTTCCTAAGGACAGAAACGTTTTAACCTATTCCTTATTTCTTGAACGTATTTGCAATCCAGCAACAGCAACTTTACTTCTGTGGATTGAATATTTCTTTTCTGCTTCCTGTTAAGGAGCAACATCTTATTTGAATATATAAGTATAGGAACTGACATTTCTTTATAAAATAGGACTTTTTGTCTGTCTTAGTACGCTTCTTATTGTGCCGCACATAAGGCAGAATTTATGAATTTTATTGTTTACATCTGTTTCTTCTAATACAGCAGTTAAATCACATCTCAGTACCTTAATATTGGAATTTGTTCCATAATTTTATCATGTATTACCGTGTTCCTTGCAATGTGTTCTTCACCTCTTCAAACTCTAAAACTTTGCTATTGTATCCCACCCAAAAATTCGATGTCGAGATTTCACCGAAAATATGTTTTGAGGACCCCTGAACCCAAACAGCATTTGTAGAAAAAGGTCCGTTTATGTGTGTATGTGTATGTGTGTGTGTGTGTGTGTGTGTGTGTGTATGTATGTGTGTGTAAGTATCTGTAGAGAGCATAACTCAAAAACGAAAAGTCGCTTACAAGCCAAATTTGGTATTTAAGTTCAACGTCTTTCAAGGATGCGACACTAAGATTTTGAAGAAAATGCCTCCACCCTAAACTACCCTTCGCATGGAACATTTTTTGAACATTTTGACTTTCTTGAAAATGGCTCTAACGATTTTGATTAAAATGTCATATGTTTAAGATATTTTTATGACAATTGAAATTTATATTTTGAATTTTCTGGCTATAGCCTATGTAGTACTATTTATTCTGGATGACTTTTGAATAACTCGTAAACCGTAAGAGATAGACAAAATCTTAACATACAAAAAACGTAGTTCTTCCTAAAACACATAATTTCTGTCCCAATACAGTTGTAGAGTGAACCATTTCCAAGATATTCCTTGTTATTTGTGTGAGTTTTGGAAAACAAACTTTCGTCAAAGCAACATCATTGTTCATTTTTTACATTAACCGTGCAAAGAGAACGGAATTTTAAAGCTTTAAAAGATTTGACCATCGCTCAAAGCCTACTGTTTTCTAATATTCTCCTAGTATCTACAAGGAAATAATTAATATCATAATTTCTGCAAATATTTATTTCAACACGAAGAAGATATAGGAATAAGAGTTTGTAAGAATGGTTAGTACAAGAGTAGAGAAAGTCATGCGAGTGCAACACATCAGATTTTTTCAGGTTTTAATGTGTCCATCATTTATTTAATATTTGCACTTTGATTTGTAAGTTATCTTCTAACTCTCCTATTATTACTTGGCCGACAGTCTATAATATGTGTCCATTTTGGTACATTATAATTTTAAAATTTTTTATCAAAGCTATAAAGATAATGTCAATTAATTGTGCACTGAGGTTTAAAAAGCTAACTGTACAACGTTAGATAAGTCACGTAGCTGCTTATATTTGAATCGAATCAGCTCAATAGCACGGTCCGGAATTATTCACTGGTAGATAAATAATTTCCATATGTTTAAATCAATGAATAATGTAAGCAGTGATAGTTACAGTTTTGTCAGAGAAGTTATTGGCCAATTTCCGTGTTAAGGAAAAGCAAGTAGTACAAGTCAGTGTGGTTAGGGCAAATAATGTTCAGATATCTGTAATTCAGTTGTGTTCAGAAATCAGTACGTATGTAGACGTGCGTAGACAAAGTTCTGAAATTTAGGAAGGGTGCAGAATCTTTAAAATAACAAGTCACGCCTTTTCCTACGTGTTTTACAAAGGAGTTTTTGTGTGTGTAATTGATTATCTGAAGTTCGTAGCGCCTAAAGACCGCGCTCGGGTAATACATACTTGGCGGTCGCCACAAGAGACTACTCCGATTAACATTTCAGCGACTTACAGCAACTTACGTTTCTCCTTGTTATTACGGAAAGTTATTTAAACCGTAAACCTATTGATACGTCAGAAGTTACATTACTTAATACTTCAGTAGGTATCATTCACTGCTAGGGCTAATATTTAGAAACAGTATTGTACATTTTCAAACGGTGGCAACTAGCTTCAAATAGATCACTTATTAGACTCTATTAAATTTATTAGTCAACTTAGGTATTCTCACTCCACCCACGCATACCTTGAAATAAAGATAGTTCACAACTGCAGCAGCCGGCAGCATATTCATGATCACCGAAATATTCAAGACCGCATCAAAAGAGTGGCCAAAACGGGGAGACTGTTAATTCAAACACCTAACCCATTTCTGAGATTCTTTGCAAATGTCAACCCGCAAAACCACATCTGTAAATTAAAAGAATGCAGTTTTTCTATTTTTTGTGGCATTAACACTGAAAGCATTGTGACGCCGTCCGACGCGCAGCTGCAACACAGCAAAGGCTCGGGGCCGGGCTGCCTCAGAGCACTGGCGGTACATGCATCAAAGACGCTCAAGGTCCTGCTGCCTCGCGTAACTTTGTGAACACGTGACAACAATCGGAGCGGGGTTTTCGAGGATATTCGAGGAATATCTGGCGGCCGGCGTATTTGTAGAAGGCCAAGAAAAGCTTGTGTTGCGTCATCCTCGCTATATAAGGAGGCGAGGCAGCGAGAGTGGGGAGTGAGTCAGATTTTAGTGTGTGTGTCAGCTGATGGTACGGTCACGTCGAAAGGAATACAGCAAAGCAGTTAATGAGTGTCGGTTGATTGTATCGTCGGTCAGCTGTTTGAGACACAGAGAAAGAAAGACAGAAAGGAGAGAGTCACTGTTACGAGAAGAAAACAGTTGTGAGTTGTAATACCACGAAACACTGTAGACCATGTTAACTGTGTTATTGTGCACTCAGAAGAAAATAAAATGAGAAAAAGTAACTGGACTGGTCAATTGTCATTTTGTCAGAGTATTATAAACGTGTAGACTTATAAGTTTCACACATTTCTGTTACAGTTATTACATTTCGGACATTTCAACATACCAAACTACGGAAGTTTTCAAGAAGTGAATTACAAAAGGGTAACCTTAATGGAGCTATTTCTTCCAGAAAGTTCGTCTCTAAACGTCATTAGCTCCCTCTCCAATGAACAGTCTTTCCTTACATGAATGGAAACTGCAGAGAGGATGATATCAAATTAAAGCAATCGCAGCACTGCTCCATCAAATAAAAGACCATCACTGAAATCTCTGCCAGTTGCACCAAAACGTTTACACAAAAGAAGAGAAATTTATCTTTTTCCGTCAGAGAAAAAAAGCGAAGAGTGGATAGGAAAGAATGGTGAAGTGGAGAGGCACTCGAAAACAGCCCCATTGCAGGATTCTCAAGACGTAAATAGTAAGTTATCTTTATTGCTAAAAGCCAAGTCTAATTGCTGAGCTTTCCTTTTTGAATAGGGAGTGTGAAATCATTTTCCTCAGCACAACTTGATACCGGGATTGATTCATAATTTTGTAAAGAAATGATAGGAAGATAGATAACAAATTTCCATGTGATAAAACAAATACATAATGTAAGAATATGAGTTAAATTTTGGCAGAGAATAGAATTCATTACCAAGTTCATGTTGAGCAGAAATTATGGCTGACACAAAATTAAATGGCGAGTGGCTCAACACAACAACCAATCAGAGGCTTGCCACGTATTGAATAGTTAAGCACGCTGTGAAATCTGAACAACGTGCAACGTTACAACGTTCTGAAAGTTAGAGCAAAATTAGTGTTTCAGATGCGAATCAGAATTAATATTTGGCAACATATAAGTAGGATGTGGGGGGGGGGGGGGCACACGAAGTAAGTGGGGCGTATGTTGATAAAAGAGTGTGAGTTTTCTAAAACTTGCTACCTTTCCTTCTTGTCTTACAGCCCTACAGTGTGTAGCGTCTAAAGACCGCGCTCGGGTTATACAGACTTGACAGTTGCTGACAGAGGATTTTCCGATTAGTATTTCAACGACTCAGGGCAACTTTCCTTCTTATTGTAGGTAATTCTGGAAACAATTATTTTTAAATCATTGATACGTCAGAAGCTAGAGGATATAATACTTCAACATTAGCGATGAGATTAAAAACATAGTCATTCTTCATCCTCAGATATTCAATAACTTACAAGCATAACTAGTGTTGTATATTCTCACCACTAGTACACATACTCTAAGACAAAGATCCCATAAGGGTAAAATCAGACTTAAAAACGCCATGTCGACCGACATATTGCCAGGGTAGTTCTGTTGGCTAGAACAACCGAAGACCGGAAGATCCATGGTTGAAATCCAAGCAATGACATTGTTCTTTTAGTGCGATTCTACCTTTCCAATCCTGTCCTACACATGGCTAGTATATATTTTTCAAAAGATCCCTTGTTTATGTTTAATTGTCATTTTAATTATTGTATTTTATATAATTATGCATGAGTATAATTGAGCTGTAGTGTGGAGTAAAGGAAGTTAGGAGTGAGTTGGTGCTGGGTACCAGTACCAAGATGGCCGCCGGATTCCGGCGGTCATATTTTGTTTTGTTATGGATTTTTGATATTTGTAGATTTAGTTTTAACTGGTTACCAGTTATTGATTTTATTACTGGATACCAGTAACAGTTTTATTAAAATTTTTTTGATTTTTATAAATTTTGATTTTGAAAGATAAGAGTTCTTATAACTTATAAGAGCTTGTGTTTAAAGAGGTGAGGTTTTAAATTTTTTATATATATTTTTTTATTAAATTTATAAAATTTTTGAATAGGTATGATTAGGGATGACATGGAATGTTTTTTAATTTATTTTGGTAATTTGTTGTTTTCTTCCCTTTAATTTTAGTTAGAAGAGGTGTGGTTTTAGGATGTTAAAATTTTGTGTTTTAAATTATTTTATTTTTATTTTATTAATCTGTAAATTTTTTGAAGTGTATATTTGTTTTACATTTCTAATAAGATAATAAAGATCTGAATATTGACCCCGGTTTAAGAAATTAGGTGCCGGGGTCCAGTATGCAGATTTTTATTTTTTTTTTTCAAAAGATCCCATATAAGCCGGCAGCAGATTAATCAAAGACCGACGTATTGCACACAAATAGAAAAGGTGCCGTGCACTTTAGAGCCCGTCAAAGTGCAACTGCCCTTTTAAGTCACTCTCTCGTAAAAGCGTGATAGTGGTTTCTGTTGTCTGTAGAATTAGTGAAACCATCGCGGTGCAATTGGTCGCTATCGATTGCTTCCAACTTCCCTTTTACTTCCTCTATCACTATTACAAACCTTTTGATCCGAGAATAGATCCTAAAATAAACAATGCACATATATGCTAGTGTGCGAAACGTTGTACTATTTGTATTTCGATTTTACTGAGCATTACACAATATACACTTACATTCGCATATGAGTATATTCATCACAAAAGCAGTTGCTTCCAATACTAGCTTAACGAAAACCTTAACAGTAATGGGACACATTCAAAACTGTCCTTTTTTACTTTCTCTACTGGTAAGTAGGGGAAGTATTGTATCCCACCCAAAAATTCGATGTCGAGATTTCACCGGAAATATATGTTTTCAGGCACCCTGAATCCAAAAAAGGCATTTTTAGAAAAAGGTCCGTGTGTGTGTCTGTGTGTCAGTCTGTCACTCTGTGGACAGCATAACTCAAAAACGAAAAGTCGGTTAAAAACCAAAATTGGTATTTAAGTTTAATGTATTTCAAGGATGCGACACGAAGATTTTGAAGAAAATAGCCGCACTTTAAAATACCCTTTACATGGAAAATTTTTCGAAAATTTTGATTTTCTTGAAAATGGCTCTAACGATTTTGATTAAAATGTCATATGTTTGAGATATTCTGATGACAATTGAAATGTATATCTTTAATTCTCTGGCTATAGCCCCTGTAGTCGTATTTACTCTGGACGACTTTTGCATAACTGGTAAACCGTTAGAGATAGACCAAATCATACTACAAAAAATGTAGATCTTGCTAAAATACACAATTTATGTTGCAATAAATTTTCTTGTAGGGTGAACCATTTCGGAGATATACCTTGTTATGTGTGTGAGTTTCGGAAAACTTACAAGTTTCGTGAAATGGGTCATCGTTGTTCATTTTTTTATATATTAAGTGTGTAAAGACAACAGAATCTCAAAGCTTTAAAACATTTGACTATCGCACAAAGCCTACTGTATTCTAACATTCCCCTTGTACCTACAAGGAAATAAGCAATAAGATAATTTGTACAAACGTTTATGTCAACTAACAAGAAAGAAGATATAGGAATAAGAGTTTGTAAGGATTGTTAGTACAAGAGTAGAGAAAGTCATGTGAGTGCAACACATCAGATTTTTAGAAAAAGGTCCGTCTGTGTGTCAATCTGTGGATAACATAACTCAAAAACGAAAAGTCGGTTAAAAACCAAAGTTGGTATTTAAGTTTAATGCCTTTCAAGGATGCGACACGAAGATTTTGAAGAAAATATCCCCACCGTAAACTATCCTTTACATGGAAAATTTTTCAAAAAAATGGCTCTAACGATTTTGATTAAAATGTCATATGTTTGAGATATTTTGATGACAATTGAAATGTATGTCTTTAATTCTCTGGCTATAGCCGCTGTAGTCGTATTTACTCTGGACGACTTTTGCATAACTGGTAAACCGTATGAGATAGACCAAATCATACTGTACAAAAACTGTAGATCTTGCTAAAATACACAATTTATGTCTCAATAAATTTTCTTGTAGGGTGAACCATTTCGGAGATATTCCTTGTTATGTGTGTGAGTTTCGGAAAACTTAGAACTTTCGTGAAATGGATCATCGTTGTTCATTTTTTATATGTTACGTGTGCAAAGACAACAGAATCTAAAAACATTTGACTATCGCACAAAGCCTACTGTATTCCAACATTCCCCTTGCACCTACAAGGAAATAAGCAATAAGATGATTTGTACAAATGTTTATCTCAACTAACAAGAAAGAAGATACAGGAATAAGAGTTTGTAAGAATGGTTAGCACAAGAGTAGAGAAAGTCATGTGAGTGCAACACATCAGATTTTTTAGTTTTTCTACCACGTACATAATTAGAAGGGAAGGTGTTGCATGCTGAGAATATTTTGTACAACAGTGAGTAGAAAAAGGCAAGCGAGTGCACAGATAAGATTTTTGCAATACTTATAAAGGCTTTGCCACTTTTATGTTTATTATACATCTCTGACCTGCCACTCACTTAGTCATGATTGCAGCATAAGCATGCCCAAAGTTAGTTATTTAAGTTGCGTTTAAATGAAATGATTATTAAAAACCTATAATTGTTTACTGTCTTTATTAATTGAAGCACAAAAGCATAAGTTGATATTGCATGCAGCGAGGCAATACCCTATTTTTATTTGCCTAAAAGGTATATTGCGACAGAGAAACGTTTATTTGTTTACACTACGACCCTTTCTTGGGCTGGATAAAACAAAGGGAGAGTGTAGCTTTCCAACCACTATTCGATATAGACGTTTTACCCCGAAAATATACTAAATAAAATATTCTAATAATAATTATATGGATTTCTTCTACAAGCTAATGTTCCACATATTTTTTCTGAAATGAATTTAATGCACATTTTCTGGTAGATCATTTCCTTGTAGAGTAACGAACGTTACTCAGCAGGTGTGAACACATTCCCCTGCTTCCCTTTCCTGGTGGCTACGAAAACGGAAAAATGGGAGTAAACAAAGCGCAAAAACCAGTTCTAGATAAAGCACGCTACTATAGTTGTGAAGGGGGAACTACTCTCTTCACACCTGTGGAGTAAGGTCCGTCAGCCGTGCTGTAGACAGAAGGGTTAAACCGGGAGAGTGATCCATAGTCAAATCTGTGGCTTATTATCGGCTGACTTTGAAATTCCACTCATTGCATGACATAACTGGAAACAAAAGAAGATGTTTAGCACTTCAAAAATCATATATGTTGCATTCACAACCTTTTGCAGGGTATTACTTTCACTGGGTATTTCGTTAGTGTCACATTGTTTTTATATTTTGATAGAACTTTGTATGTTGTATTTCTTGAACAATTTATAAACAGAGCACTGTAGGTTTTCTGTGCTATTTTGCACTATTACGTCATCTAACTATATCAATATATTTTGAATATGACTTCTTATTTAATTCTAACCCTGGATGCATTTGTTTTCCCCGTGTGTATATAACAAATCACCTACTAGATATTGAACAAAATGGGTGAAAGTCTCCATCCTTGTCACACTCCTTGATTTGTTGTTGTTACTTCCAATTTGGATGCGCCTAAATGTATAACTTTAGTATTTGTATCCGGCGGCGCCGTGGCCGAGGGTTAGACCGTTCACCTACCACCTAGGCGGCCCGGGTTCAATCCCAGGGACCCGCATGTGGTATTCGTGGCGGTTGAAGCGGCGTCTGTTTTTTTTTCTGGATTCTCCGGTTTCCCCCGTCACTCATTCCACCAGTTGCTCCATTATCACATTTCCAATCATCGATTTCACCTGTCATTTCATATCATTCTCTTCCTCACTATCATACCTGGTGTTAGGCTGACCACCCGCTTCCAGCTCTTCACTCTGTCTGGTCCAGAGGTTCCCCTGCTCCCCGACAGGCGTCTGACCGTAGGCACTGGTTTGTAAGTCCCAGGGGGCGTCAGTCCTACATAAAGGGAGGGTAATCAGGAAAAGAAGAAGTGTTTGTATCCATACTGTAAAGTACCACTAAAATGTGATGTCCCAGTTTTTTCCATATAACAGTTATGTTCAAAATATCAAATTCCTTTTCAAAACCAATAAAAGTAACACCAGTCTAAATATTTTCTATACATAGCCAGATGATAAAGCGCTGGCATGTGCAATCATATGACTTTCTCTAATCACTCTTGTACAAACTATTCTTACAAACGCTTATGCTTGTATATACTTCATGTTAACAGAGATAAATATTTGTAGAAATTATCTTATTACATATTCCTCTGTACATACAGTGGGAGTAGGGAATACAGTACGCTTAAACTGATATTCATTTCTTTTAAGGGCTGGTCGCATTTGATGTATTTAAAGTTCTGTTCCCTTTGCATGATGAGGAGAGAGAGAGAGACGAATAGCGACATGAAAATTTGAGAGAACTATAACTAGTTAAATACGCAGATCAATAACAAGAAATATATTGCAAATGCCATGAATTGTGTACTTAAAACGACATTTAGCTTTTGTGTAGTAAGATTTTGTCTGTCTTACAGTTTAGTAGTTATGCAAAAGTAATTCAGAATAAAGAGGACTACAAAGCCTCTTTCCAGAAAATGCATTATTCGCCATAAGAATATTATAAACATATGACATTTTGATCAAAATCCTTAGAGCTATTTGTGAGAAAATAAAAGCTTTCGAGAATTTTGAATGTAAAGGGTAATTTGGGGTGAGAAGTTTTTTTGAAAATCCTCTTTTGTCATGTTTGCAAGCTATTGAACTCAAATACCAAGTGTGATGTTTATCGGATATTTCGCTTTTGAGTTATGGTGTTCACACACAGACACACACACACACACACACAAACACACATACACACATACACACACGCGCGTGCGTATGTCTCTTTTTGTGGAAGGGTCTTTTGTAGAGTTGTGCTCTTTTAAAACTACGGTTTGGTAGTTTTGGTAGAGTACATAAATGACGTAGTAAATAATACAATTACCAGTAGTATTGGTAGGGAAAGAAACAGTACGAACTACAACAAATTAAGAAGTTTCATGAAAAATTCAAACATAATGATCACCTAAAAAACGTGTTCATGAGTTTGGTCACTGTGATCAAACTGAAAATTGTACTGTTTGGTTCAAAATAACATTGCTCGTGATCTCTAAATGTCTTTAATCTGAACGGTTTTGAAGACACTAATGTTCTGTAGGTTAAGCAGCTCTTTGTATACCCTCTCTCAGTTTCGAGAAGGTTCAAAGTTCAACGTTTCCAGTTTGTAGAGAAATCTAGTAAAACATGATCTAACTAACTAAACCCCGGCTAGACAGCCCACGAAGGGCCAAGGCCTACCGCCCAGCCGCTGCGTCCCCCCCCTCTGCCCACTACAGGCGTCATTGGTGAGGTGCAGTACTGGAGGGTGGGACGTGGTCAGTGCCCCGAGTCCTCCCGGCCAGTTATGCGGTCTTCTAGACCTGGTAAACATGATCACGTAACGTAAACAAAGTGATCAATATGAGGTAATGCCTGATAGGTATGCAACACATCTAACGTGCAGGTAACGTGGGTAGGTTCTTAACTGACCAATTCTACAAGGTAAACTACCGTAGTCTACACTCACTTATGATAGTCTGCGGTAGTTTTACAACTCTAGTGTCTTGTATTTCGATTCTTCCTTTTAAATATCGATATGAAATTTTGTAAACAAATACAACATAGGTATGTGTCAGAGGTGAATATAAATTTAAAATAAATAAAAATAATTGCGTGCTGTGATTAATATTCAATGCGGTTTTCACTTGAAACTTAATGGGTTAGTCTTTCAAGGTATTTTAAATGTCTATAACACAACATTCTGACTGAGATAAACAAAAGAATTTAAGTTTAAATTTAAAAATTAAGTTTAATATTTCTAGCATATATAAGACATGAAATGAATGATTCTTATAGATTTTCCTGGCTAGTGCAAACGTTTCTTGACGTTTCAAAGCACGTGCTGTGTTTAAACGCTTTAGTGGAAAGCTGTGCATAAAAATATTACGTGAATTAATACATAAATGTATGACAATAGAAGCAGAGGTGACTTCTAGCACAAAAGAAAATGCACAACGGCCCTCATGTGAGCAATCTCACAGTATACATGGCGGAGAGAAAATTAAATGCAGATCGCGATAGCGTCAAGTTGTCCCGCATGCAGCAAGCACCCGGTTATTAGGCCTCCCTGCAGCGCAACGCTGCTGAAGAAGTTGCCTATACATGCAGGGGAACAGCAAAAGTAAGCTGAGCCCTGTTTCACAACGCTTACAAGGTCGTCTAGCAGTAGTGACACAATGCCCATAAATGACGAAGATAGTGAACAACACTGCACCTGAAAATAACCGTCATGAAAAGCGTGTAAAAACCAACCATTCTGTTATGAAACCAAAAACACACGATCAAAATACTGAATTGAGTGCCAAGCTGACACCTATAAAAAAGTAATAGAAAACGATCCGGATGGCTTTGCCCTAAGCTACGTACACGTTCACAATTTATTTGAAAACACTGTGGGTGTGAATGACATACAATTGCTCTCAGCTATATCGATGCTCTACAGGGTTTAGCACAAGCACTACGAACACTTACACCCGTTTTATACAGACAAAGCAACTAAACCCTGAAGTACGCGTATCATTAAGAAACTACTAAGTTCCATTAGGGAAAACGAAGAAATAACAAACTACAATTCAATGCAATATAATCTAGAAAACTAATTTTCCCCTGAATCGTCAAAGTATTCAACATTCACAACATGAAGTCCAAATTAATGCAATGGAATATCAATGGATTCCGACCGCAATTTGAATACTTACAACTTTTGATTAATAAACACCAACCTGAACAGTTATATCTGTAGGAAACGAATTTCCGAGATAATTCCGTCTATAAACTAAAACAGTTCAAAAATACCCCAAAAATAAAATCAGTGCCAATTATGAAGGGTAGCAATTTATGTAAAAAGTGATTTATATCACAGGGAAATACCTTTAATTACAGAATTAGAAGCAGTGACAGTTTTAGTAAATCTACCAATCAGCTGTTTGTATCTGCAATATCCATCTTCCAAATAGTGCCACACTATTTACTTTAAGAATCTTATACGCCAAGTAACTAAACCTTTTAAAATAGGACAAACCACCAATCTGGCAACAGTATAAAGTACAGTGACTCTCAAGCATTTAATACCTTAACTAGTTGCCTTGAGTTAATTCAGTTCTACAAAAGTATCAATTTGTACAAAAACATATATTGTTATATTTTAATTCCAATGATAAATGTACAAAAATTGTAAAGTCGAGATATGTCTAATTAAAGTGACTATAAAAAATGTCCCCAAAAAGAAAAGTAAATAAAAAGAAAAAGATTGTAGGTGACATGTAAATCTTGGACAGTGCTGAGAGAATCCGAATGTTTCAAAAGGGCCAGAGGAATGATCCAAATACTTGCATAGGCTTACGTCTTTCGAACTCTGCTTATCAATGGTATGATAATCTCATTATTAGTAAACGTTTAAAACTTCTAACAGAAGTTAGTTTAGAGGAATAAACTGAAATGGACATTCATTCAGCGATAGGATTACTTTCTTTACTTCGCGCTTACAGTAGCTAGAGGAAGGTTTGTATTACATGAACACAACAAATACCGAGATTTTTCTGGAAATACATGTTTTGATGAGGTAAAGGTCCCATATATGGTCCCCGCCCCCTTTCTAATATGGCCACCGGATGTAAACCCTCTTCTGTAAAGGTGACGGGCATTTATTACAAAACCTTCAAATATAACTATTACAAATCAGCCTTTTGCACCGCAGAAGCTTGTGATTATTTATTTTATCGTACAACAGTTTACTAGCTTGAATAGTAAACAAACCTCGGCCATATTAAAAGCAAGCCCTTCTTCTAATATGGCTCTCATAGTGTAGCATACCAAATATGATGCTATTCCACATGAAACTGCATTTATTTGCATTATTTGTTCGAAAAGCAACTGTTAATATTGCAATATTTGCCAAAGTTAATTCGTTTTTGCAAAATAATATATATTTAACTATTTACATAGCTTACTCTCACCTTTTTGTATGTATTTTACGATAGGGATCATATTTACAACCTTTTCATGAATAAGCGGTCCCACTTTTTTATTTCATCAGTATTTGCTAACCTATAAATCAAGTTATTATTAAAGTGACCGTATTATATCTAATTATAAAGTTACATGAGTGTATAACAAAACATGTATTGTTTTTAATGCAAGCTATGTGAGGCAGATGTCAATAATAACAAAAAGGGGGAACATATTTCAGGAGGTTACCCATAATCTTAATTCTCCTCCCCCAAAAAATGTCATTTTTAGAGAAAGGTCTGTCTGTCTGTCAGTCAGGCTCTGAACACCATAACTCAAAAACGAAAATTTGGTTGGATACCAAACTTGGAATAGAAGTTTAGCGTCTTCTAAGGATGCGAGACAAACATTTTCAAGAAAATCTCCCACTCCAAGTTATCCTTCAGATGCAAATTTTTCGAATCTCTTTTATTTTTTTCAAACGTGACTGTAACGGTTTTGCTTAAAATGCAATATGTTTAACATATTATTACAACAAATGAAATAAAACTATATCTTGCATTTTCTGGGAATAGCCTATCAAGCCTCCTCATTCTGGATGATATTTTCATAAACGCTAAACCGTACGAGGTTTTTGAAAACATTTTTTTCACCTTATTCTCTTTTTCAAAATGTTTCACACGATACACATTTCATCCAATTCTATTGCAATTTTGTGATGTTGGTTCCCAAAACATAAACAATTAAATCTGTCACATATTTTTTTTCTTTTTAACGGTTTTTAAATTACTACTTTTTAAAGCTGTACAAAACTGAAATAAAACTAGAAATTTCAAATGACATAATTTATAAATTACTTTCTTTTGAACTAAGGCTGGTAAAACAAAATTATGTCATATTTGTACATTATAATTAGATAAATACAATAGTATTTTTAAAAACGGTATTTTTTTAAATTGCATCGTGTGGAACATTTGACATAGGATAATAAAATCCATATTGAACACTTCGAAACGCGGAAACTAATTCAGATATGGCACTGAAATTTAAAATCTTCTAATGTTGATATAAGACAACATCGATAACAAATTTTCAGCTAAATTGACTGAAAAATTTATAAATTTACATTTTCAGTTGTGTATTTCGTTAAGATAAATTAAAATAAAATTGCTATTTTAGAGAAAACTAGCTGGTTTAATCAACGCTGCACGGTTAGACTTTTCCTCAAATTCAAATTAATTTGACTTACATCCCAAGTTATTTTTTAAATTACTGTCTAATCATGTAGAGGATTATATTGTGGGTTCCCCTCCTAATTGTAATTTCGGAAATTCCGAGCTACTCCATATAACGAATGAAAACTCCTCCAATATTTACACAAAGGCTGTGAAACATTCACACAACGTTGAATTGCTTAACCTCTTCCAAGTTGTGGAAATGCTGTATAACCTATAAATAAATGGTGTATAAAAATCCTGTGTAGGAACGATCGAGTAACTTTTAGAACTTCAAATTTAAAATATTGTACCTTTATTTTGGTGCAATGATTATTTAATAACAAAAGATGCAAACTTTTTACATAAGGCAGGCATCGTTAGCACATGATTCCGTATTCTCACGTCACTAAGTTAACCTCTTTGGAAAATACACATAGTCTCTGACCATTGAGAAAAATAATATTCAGTTAATATAAAATATCGATTCCCGTATTGATAATGTTAGCAATTTTCTCTCCTTAAACAATTATTTAGAATGCCCTGTTATCGAACTTGATTACAGCATAACTGCAAAGGTAATAAAGCAAAACTTTCGTACATAAGAAGTCTTGGCATTTTGAAACTTCAGTGCTACATCTATAGCACTCAAATGAAGGTTATTAAACATTTTTCACGCTGTTTCATTACTTACACATCTGCAGTATTTGATAAATGGCAATTAAACAATCAAGTATAACACAGGATCATTTGTCCTTTTTTAAACCTTATGTTTTGAAAGGATAGAAT
>CM060962.1:294852200-295024700 GCA_030765045.1 Tenodera sinensis | reverse complement strand
TATCTATCTCTTACGATTTACCAATTATGCAAAAGTTATCCAGAATAAATAGGACTTCATGGGCTATAGCCAGAAAATTCAAAATATACATTTCATTTCTCACAAAAACATCTTAAACATATGTCATTCTAATCAAAATCGTTAGCGCACGCACACAGACACACACACACATATACACACAAATTGAGTCATGTGTGGAACGCAAACATACTTCCATGCACATAGGTATATACACACATTCATGACAGACAATCAGAAATGCCAATTGAAAACTGTGGGTGTTATTTGGTACTCGTGGAGTTGTTCGCTGGCGCTAAGGCAGCTTCGCGTTCCAGACATGACATTTCTTTTTGTCCACGGCTGTACATGCTGGAGAAGCCAAAAAGGAATAACGACTTCCCATATGAGAAAAATATAAGTATTGGAAAGGAATATCTCGGAAATTCTTAACTGCATAAAAAGGACATATAGGTATAACTTGTGTTCTTTAACGAAATCTAAATTTCTACTTTCTCTGCTACGTATAGTAAGTAGAGGAAGTATTGTATTTCACCCAAAAATTCGATGTAGAGATTTTAAAGGAAATGTATGTATTGAGGCCCCCTGAATACAAAAAAAGCATTTTTAGAAAAAAAACGTCCGTGTGTCCGTCTGCCAGTGTGTCTGTCAGTCTGTGTACAGCATAACTCAAAAACGAAAGCTCGGTTAAAAACCAAAGTTGGTATTTAAGTTTAATGTCTTTCAAGGATGCGGTACGAAGATTTTGAAGAAAATTCCTCCACCCTAACTACCCCTTACATGGAGAATTTTGATGTTCTCGAAAAATAGCTCTAACGATTTTGATTAAAAGGTCATATGTTTAAGATATTTAATAACAAATGAAATGTATATTTTGAATTTTGTAGCTTTAGCCTGTGTACTATTTACTCGTGGTGCCTTTTGAATAACTAGTAAACCGTAAGAGATCGACGATATGTTACTGTACAAAAATGTATAGTTGGTCCGCTCTTTGCGTTGCCATTTCGCCTTCTTTGATTCTGGCTTTACGGTAACTTGACACATAAATAAAGCGGTCGCTTTGTAAGGAAGTGGAAAGCAGATTTTCGCTCGAACTATAGATCTCCTTACACACAATTTATATGCGAATCAATTTTTTTTGTGGAGTTAACCATTTCGGACATGATCCTTGTTACTTGTGTGAATTTTGGAATACTTAAACTTTCCTCAAATGAAAGATCGTTATTAATTTTTATACCAAAGGGAACGTAGTTTGAAAGCTTTAAAAGATTTGACTATCACTCAAAGCTTACTGTATTACTATACAAGGAAATAAGCAGCAAGATAATTTCTGCAAATGTTTATCTTAACTAACACGAACAAGACATAGGAACAAGAGTTTGTCAGAATGGTTAGTACAAAAGTACAGAATGTCATGCGAGTGCAACACATCAGAGTTTTTGTGTAGAAGATGTCGGTCTGTTATGGTTTATCAATAATTGAAAAGTAGAATTTAGAAAGAAGAGGACTTCAGTGGTTATTCCCAGAAAATTCAAGATATTAAATACGCTAATTTAATCGAAATCGTTAAAATCGTTTTGGGGAAAATCAACATAAATTTTCCATGTAAATACTAGTTTGGGACGGGCTTTTTTTTTAAATATTATTGTCACATCCTCGGAAGATGCTGAATTAAAATACCAAGTTATCTATTTAACCGACTTTATTTTAGTGCGTTTTCACAGAGAGACATGCAGCTTTTTTGCTAAAAACGATTCTTTTATTGAGTGTTTCTCAAAACATGTATTTCCGGTGAAATCTCTGTACTGAATTTTTGGACGAAATACTATACTTCCTTTGCTTATTCTGAGTACGTAGTAGAGAAAGTAAAAACATTTATATCATGTCACGGAGCTTACAGTCGTTTTAAGGACCGGTATTTACTAAAGAATGTGGCAATGTATTCAGAAAGTCTGTCGTTGGGTTACTTCTCGGAAAGAGTGAAGCTACAACAATATTCTTGGTTAAATATTTAATAATCCCATTTTATCAAGTAATGGAATTTCCTAGTTTACCTGAATGCAGAGTTAATCTTATATATTTAAACGAGCAATTCTTGTATATATATTTATATTTATTTATTTATTTATTTATTTATTTATTTATTTATTTATTTATTTATTTACTTATTTATTTATTCCGCGCAACTTGGAAACGGCTCTAACGATTTCGATCAAATTTTGTATTCAGATAGAGTTTTGCTTTTTAAGTTCATCTATATAAGCGTAATTCCCGAAAAAACGCAATTTTACATAAAAAATAACATTTTTTTATTCCCGCTTCTACAGTGCAATTCTTGTATATATATATATATTCCCGGTATTTCAGAAACGGCTCTAAAGATTTGGTTAAATTTTTGTATACATGCATATTACATTCACAGTGTTTTCTCTACTCACTTTTAGGTAACACATTCACATCTCTTTCTCTACTCAGTCTTCTATAAACAATTTTCCATAAAAAAAACGTGATTTTGCACCAAAAAAACGTTTATCCCCAATTTTAAAGTAAGTCAAACCATGTTCTGCACGGTTGAAACAGAAGTGCTATTACATTCACGCTGTTTTCTCCTCTCACTATTAGGTGATACATTCACATCTCTTTCTCTACTCACTCTTCTACAAATAAGTCATGCAATTTTGTGTATGTTTGAAATAGAGATGTTGCATATTACATTCACAGCGGTTTCTCTACTCACTTTTAGGTAACACATTCACATGTCTTTCTCTACTCAGTCTTCTATAAACAATTTTCCATAAAAAACGTGATTTTGCACCAAAAAACACTTTTATCCCCACTTTTAAAATAAGTCATACCATGTTCTGTATGTTTGAAACAGAAGCGCTATTACATTCACTCCGTTTTCTCCTCTCACTTTTAGGTAACACATTCACATCTCTTTCCCTACTCACTCTTCTGTAAACAATTTTCCATAAAAAGTGTGATAACAGAGGCGAAAAACGCCGAGGTACTGTTTATAATTGAGAAAGTTGATACGTTTGGTTGTTTTCATTGCTTTCTCCTTTTTAAGGGGAGAAGCACTACATAACCCCCATAGGGACAAAAAGTAATATTTGTTAACCTAGAAACAAATAACATATATAAATATTTCCGGTGAAACCACCTCGATATCAAATTTTTGGGTGGAATACAATACTTCCCCTACTTACTGTACATAGTAGAGAAAGTAAAAAAGCAACATAAATGGTAAAAATAATACATAAAATCGCACAATTTACGTACAATACTTTCTTTGTGATATGAACCATTCCGAGATATTGGTTGTATTGGTCTGAATTTTCTAGTATTTTATTCTGTTTTGAAGTGCTAAAGTCATCAATAGTTTGTTTCTTGTGGTCATATATGTAAGAATATCAGAGACAACAATCAGAGCGATATTTTAAAGATTTGACCATTGCTTCAGCTTTCTGCATCCCTTCTATACTTAAAGGGTAAATGTTACACACGGCGGCGACAACTATACAGAGATCTGTTGCAGCTAAAACCCTTCAGGAGGAAGGGATGAAGTGAAGTAACTGCAGGATGTTACAAGACGGACCACAGAGACGTGCGGAAGTCCCTAATAAATGCAGTGTCAGGCCCCGTCGAACAGTAACCATCCTGCGGGTGCGGTGTCGTACACACGAGAGGACAGCAACCACAAAATGCCACCTAGCGCAAGAACAGCAGTTATAGTGCGCAAGCATGCGCCATCTGTCCAGTAAACATGAAATAGAAAAAGAAGTTTTGAGAATTGTTTGTACAAGGAATGTTCAATAAAGACTGATACTGATTTTTCCCCTTCAGTCAACTGCCTGCTTGTGACATTTGTCCATGCGCCACTGAACTATTTACTTTAATTCCTAATTACTGAAAATTCATAGCGATAGTTCTGTCAGTTGATTGTTGGCAGCATGTGAGAGTGAATATGTTTCATAATCGGCTCTGAACATTGTCAACTTTCACCACTAAAGGCACGAGTGCAGAAGTCTGCCAATAAGACCATGGCTATCATCTTTTTGACTACCAGGGGATGGTGTACACTCACACAGTTCCAGGATACACTACGGTTACTGCAGATTACTATAAGAATGTCCTGAAACAATTGGCAAAGGATCACATCTCCAAAAAGTGAAGGATCTCTTTGGACGTGAAAGATTTATTACGACAATGTTAGGCCACAGGTTGCTAATGCTGTTATCGACTTCCTGGCACAAAATCACATCTCTACAGTACCCCATCCACCTTACAGTCCTGACGGCCAAAAAGTGACGTCGGTTCGACAGCGAGACCAAAGCAGTGAATGCTTTAGATGTGACCCTAAAGAGGATTTCAAAGAATGGCTTCCTGTACCTCCTGCAGGAGTGGCAAAGGAGGTTTGACAAGTGCATTGCATTAGGGGGGGGGGATATTCTGAGGGAGACAAAAGCCTGTATGAATGATCTTTTACAATAAATTGTTAAATGAACATTAGTGCCAGTCTTTACTGAACACTCCTCGTATAAAGGTAAGTAGAGAAAGCCATATGAGTGTATAACCTAGAACGTTTTATGGCCTTTACTTGCTTTGTCATGTCGGGGCCTTTGAGTTGCGAAACAGCTGACGGTATTAATACTTATTCAAGTGCTGTTGACTTTAGGCTTTAAACAACTTTAGACAGTTATGTATATCTTAAGAAACAATTTCGTACCAGTTTATCTAGTTACCCTGGTTGTCTGCGTATTACGCGTGTAATGTTTTACATAAAGAGTTCAGTATAGCAGAGGACAGATAATATTTACAGCCAAATGAATCAAGAGGAATGTGTAATGTAACTGATTTAACAAATTATTGCATTTGCTACCATCTAAAATATCGAATAGTTACACTGTTAAATGGGAACAGTTAACTTTATTGACCGTTCCTTATATGCCTATTATAATATTTTTGGGATTCCCTTGCACATTCAAATGTACGGAGCATCCGATACGGTATACGCCACGAAACCTAGAAGCACGCCTGAAATAAGATAAGTAAACGGAATGAAAGAGAAATTATGGAAAGGATAGAATGGTAGTTGCAAAAAGACCCTAGCATTCGCCTATAGATCAGGGAAAACCACCAAAAGCCCAAGGTCTAAGTGGCCGGTGAATGACATCCGAACCCGGGACCTTCCGGATACAATTGATTGATTACATGCCAGAGAGGATTCCGCACTGATCATACTAATTTGTTCTTTGTACCTAGACCCTGGGCGGAGGGGATGAGATGATAGTACCTAACGAGTGGCTTGAGAGCTATAAGGAAACAGCCACCGCGGGCAAGTCCATATGGGCTTAAGGTGGTTCTTCACCTCGACGCGAGGTTTGCTCATGAAGTCTGCCACCCTGGTTGGACAGACGACCGCAACGCCACCTCGGCACCAAGAACTGTATTTACAGAACGCATTCAACTCACACGGAGAAACGCCACCCTCGCAACGCAGCTGAAACACAACCCTGAAAAGCCGGATGGGGATGTGTATAGTAATGTCCATCCCTTAACGACCACATTCGAAGAAGTTATAAACCTGTCCCTCAGCCTTCTTCCACTGCTGATGGCTTGCACACAATAGAGTGGGTCCTCTCATGTACTGTTGAGAGAAAGAATCGGTTACTGTGGGTGAGAAAGGCCGTTAAGGCATGCGCAGTACAATACTTATCCTTCCCAGCTTTCGCCTGGTGACCCGGGAAACCAGCGAAAACTGCATGGGTCAGGAAGTTCTGTCGCAGGAATCGAAACCATAACCTCCCTAGTGCGAGCCTAACAAATTACCACGGAGCCTCCAGTAGTTTATGGCGTTATTGAAAGTGATATTGCTACTGTATAAAACAACACCAATTTGTTGTTGTCGTCATTGTTTTGAATGGAGGCAGAAGAATGTACAGAAGAATAGCCAGAGTAAGACTTTAGAAACACAAGCTACAGATGAATGTGAAGGGCAGTGTTGCAGGTTTTCACGCACGTTGAGCTGCATTGTGACCGATATGCACCCGCAAGGCAAGCCGGAAATTAATTAGCGAAATGTGTGCAACACTATAAGCATTGCCCTCGACCTCATTCACACAAAGGGGAGGTAAAAGATGCAAGTTATCCCGGGGCGGGATCCAACCATAGTAAACTGCTCTTGTTATCCATGGTCGTTAGTGCTCACTGATCACTGAAACTTGAACTCTATGTCACTATTATCATAAAACCTCATTAAACCGTACCTAGCATCATTGCTACAACTTGCCGCAATACGCACCAAAAACTTGTACTAATACGCAGCGAAATATAATATCGGAACTATTGGCTGATAAAATGAATAATTGTATAAATAAATGATAGGGAGATAGATATACTAAATGCATAATCTCAGTAACTTAAAATCAACACACAATATTAGAATCACGAATTAAATGTTTTCAGAGAAGAAGCCATCATCTAGCCAATTTACGAGTTGATGAAAATGTAATTAAATGGGCATTAGATACATTTTCCGTCCCAAAAGAGATCTGAAATTTCGATCACGCGGGCATTAGGGAAAAACAAGGCACAGCCGTTTAATATATTTAGCATATTTGCCAACATAAGTATGTATTGTATCAACTGTTTACACCAATAGCAAAACACAAATACTCATTCAGTACATAACGTTATTTAAATATTGCAGCACGGGTTAATATTAAATAATTGTAACTTGACACTTGGCACGCTATCAAAATATGCCAAAGTAAAAAACCTGATGTATTGCACTCACATGACTTTCTCTACTCTTGTACTAACCATACATACAAACTCTTATTCCTATATCTTCTTTGCGTTACTTGAGATAAACGTTCACAAAAATTATTTTATTATTTCCTTGTAGGTTCAAGGATAATTTGGGAATAAACTAGGCTTTTAGCAAGTCAGAACTTTTATGACTTTGAGATTCCGTTCTCTTTGCACGATCAACACATAAACAATGCATAATTACGTTACATTTGCCACAAGTATAACTTCCCAAAACTCATGAAAATAATAAAACATATCCCCGGATAAGTGCACTCTACCACAAAACGTTTCCTTGGACATATATTGTGTATTTTAGCAAAATCTACACTTTTATGTAGTAAGACTTGGTCTATCTCTTACGGTACTCTATACGTGTGTCTGAGAGAAAAATCACATAGTTCACCACTATAGAGCAATTCCACGAATATGTCATACCGAGTGCTAAAATTTGAAATCAATGTTTCACTTTTTTTACTGAGGAAAGATGATGCTAGATACTCCAAAGTATCTTATGAAGTGAAAAATAAATGTTTTTCACGTGAATATGGGTTCAAATTTCACTTCTTACCCACATATTTCCAAAACACTAAAAATAAGCATGAATAATGGTGATTTTCATATCAATACTTCAGGAGCTATGTACAACTGTTTTAATTTTTTTTTCGATGTACATCACACAATGACTCTTCATCTTCAAAACGTGTATATGGCTAATAATTTTCGACATTTATAAATAATCCTTAGAGCCTGTTTAGTTATTACTGTGTGTCAATGTCAGTTAGTCACGGTAAATAAGGATAAAGTTCTCTGCACGGAAAAGTAATAGACTGAAATAAATATCCTTTTGGATTCTGCGTCATTACAATATAACAAATAAAAAAGTATCAGAAAGTTTTCCTCCAAAGTCATTCGTTTTCCCACAAAAACACGTGACTAACGGACAATTGGTGCTGGCGCCCTGTGGTCCTCATACGCGTACAGTGCTTGTGAGACTTCAGTCAGGATAGACTATCAGTCCGTTTCTGACTCCATGGCTAAAACACCAGCCCAAAGACAACGTGAATACAAACAACATCTGAAGGAGCAAGACAGTTATCCACAATGGGAGGAAAAAATAAAAGTGACTATGAGGAAAGGAAGAGCAATACTGAAATAAACAAAACAAGGAAGAGAACACCTCAAGTCTGAATTAGGAGACATAAACAAGCACAGCGGGCAAGACAGAAGATAAGAGACCAAGAAGGGATTGATAAGGATACTCCATCAACATCAGCGGGTTTCAAAAGCAGACATCATTTTGGAAAGTGCAGAAAACGTGTTGAGGAAGCATTGCCGCAATCTCCACGCAAAAGAAAAGAAATGATTCGTAAGTTAGCAGTTGAAGAGGGATTACATGTTGTAAAACCAAAGCATTCTGTCCCGGTATCAGGAAAACAACTATCAGAGGAACTTAAAAGTGCAATCATCAAGTTCTGTCAGGATGATTCAATATCTTACCAAGCTCCTGGAAGAGATGATTTTATTGAAATCCATGTTCAAGGAGAAACAAAAGAAGTTCGCATAAGGTATCTAGTGGTAACATTAAAAGAAGTACACGCACTCTTTCTAGAAGATCGAGAAGAAATGTCCGTGGGGTTGACAAAATTTGCTGAATTACGCCCTGCTCACGTGCGTCTTCAAAGTCAGATCCCACATAATGTGTGCACATGCATTATACATGAAAATACGAAGTTTCTTCTCAAAGAATTGTGTAAAAATCACGTACTCACTGAGACTGAATTTCGTAAGTTCATAGCACAAGTGGTTTGTGATCAGAAATCGAGTGAGTGTATGCAGGGAGGATGCTCCAACTGTCCGGGATTGAGTGAAGTAGACATTTCGGATGAACTCGCTAATTCTCCATGCGAATGGAAACTGTGGAGTTCACGTAATGGAAGAATGGAAATAGAAGTTAAAAAGGGATCTGTAAAAGACTGCACTGAAGAACTGACCCATTGCCTGCCACGTTTCTTAAATCACGTTTATGTAAAAAGACAGCAATCCGAGGCCTTTAAGAAGGCTCGGGAAAATGTTGCAATTAGTGAAGCTGTGATACAGATCGACTTCTCTGAGAACTACACATGCAAGGAGCAAAATGAAATTCAAGCTGCCCAGTGGAACAATACACAGATCTCAATATTTACTGCTGTTGCCTGATATAGGAAAGGAGATATTGGTGAAATTCAGAAACGATCTTTTGCTTTGGAGTCTGATTATGTATCACATGACAAATATGCAGTTGATATTTGCTTAAGGAATATATTTTCGAAAATATTGGATATTGTTCTGAATCTTGAACTTGTGAAAGTGTTTTCTGATGGAGCTGCTAGTCATTTTAAGCAGAAATACACATTGAGTCATGAGACATATCTTTCCGAAGTATTTGGAATCCAAATAGAATGGCACTTCTTCGAATCCTATCACGGAAAGGGGGCAGTAGATGCGATTGGAGGACAAGTGAAGAGGATGGCATGGACAGCTGCGAAAGCAGGAAGCAGGCTTCAGAGTGCTGAAGAATTTGTTAATACTGTTAGAAAGAAAACCAAATTATGTGTTCTTGAGGTTTCTCTGCCTGAAATTGAAGAAGCAAAAGAATTTCTCGACAAAAGATTTGAACGTATTTCACCTATGCCATCCACTCAGCGGGTTCATTATGTGAAAGTATTAGGTTTAAATGTTGTGGAATATGCTTTTCTTTCATGTGCGGAAAGTGTCAGAATGATGCACAACTTTCGGGAATAAAAACAGTGTAGTGATATGCGCGTGTACTACGAGGCTACTGCATTTAGCGTTCCTGCACTATAAGGAGTCCAATCCAGAGTGTGTTACAGGTATGTGCTGTGTGCTGAGCTCTCATGTGTCGTTTTTGTTATGGTTTTGAGTCAGCTTTTTTATACTTGCAATGACGTAACTGTGATAAGAAGTGAGAGCTGCCAACATGTTTCTTCTGTTTATGTTGCATGACATTAATGCTTCTCCAAAGGATATGATTATTGTCAAAACGATAAATACAATTACACACCTGTGTGTATTACATGTATAAAACGTATAATACGTATCACTGTGATTTACCACATGTTATACCATGTAAAACAAAGGCAAGGTATTACAATTTTCGCATATGTCAGTAAGTCACAAACTCATGTCAGTGAGTCACGCTGACCTTTGAATAAATATCTCCAGATGAGAATAACATGCCAAACCTTTTTTCAGGTAATTTGAAAGCTTAGAAGTTCCTCTCTCAAGTGATTTTTCAGAACAAATCAAATAAGAAAACTTTCAGAGAAAACGGAGGACAAACGTTTGAAGTTGGACCTGCAGTTGACAAAAATGTCAGTAAGTCACGAAAAGTTTAGCGCTCATTATTAAATAATTGTTTCACTTTTTTAAGGTTTTTATCTTTCCTATCACAACCGCCAATGTATTCTCTGTCATAGTATGTCGTTGAAATAACACTATTACACCTATATTGACCATTAGACAGACATTTTAAGAAGAAAATGTAGTGTACATTTCAGTTAGTCACACGCGGAATTGCTCTATATCAGTCGGCAGTAGATTTATCAAACATAAACATATTCACATTCACCCACAAACATATAACCTGAGAGAAGAATCAGATAGCTCACCTCTCTATCAGTCGGAGGTAGATACATAAAAGGGAAACATATTGGAAATGGAATTAAAAATGTGACAAATTTGGAGCGAGTTGGTCAGCTTGTTGTTTATGTTGCCTATTTTCATATTCATACACACACGTAGCACCTGACAGAAAAATCACATAATTCACCACTGTATCAGTCGGCAGTAGATACATCAAAGGGAAACATATTGGAAATGGAATTAAAAATGTGACAAATTTGGAGCGAGTTGGTCAGCTTGTTGTTTATGTTGCTTATTTTCATATTCATACACAACACGTAACACCTGACAGAAAAATCACATAATTCACCACTGTATCAGTCGGCAGTAGATACATCAAAGAAAAACATATTGGAAATGGATTTAAAAATGTGACAAATTTGGAGGGAGTTGGTCAGCTTGTTGTTTATGTTGCTTATTTTCATATTCATACACACACGTAGCACCTGACAGAAAAATCACATAATTCACCACTGTATCAGTCGGCAGTAGATACATCAAAGAAAAACATATTGGAAATGGATTTAAAAATGTGACAAATTTGGAGGGAGTTGGTCAGCTTGTTGTTTATGTTGCTTATTTTCATATTCATACACACACGTTGCACCTGACAGAAAAATCACATAATTCACCACTGTATCAGTCGGCAGTAGATACATCAAAGAAAAACATATTGGAAATGGAATTAAAAATGTGACAAATTTGGAGGGAGTTGGTCAGCTTGTTGTTTATGTTGCTTATTTTCATATTCATACACACACGTTGCACCTGACAGAAAAATCACATAATTCACCACTATATCAGTCGGCAGCAGATTCATCAAAGGGGAACATATTGGAAATGGAATTAAAAATGTGACAAATTTGGAGAGAGTTGGTCAGCTTGTTGTTTATGTTGCTTATTTTCATATTCATACACACACGTTGCACCTGACAGAAAAATCACATAATTCACCACTGTATCAGTCGGCAGAAGATACATCAAAGGGAAACATTGGAAATGGAATTAAAAATGTGACAAATTTGGAGAGAGTTGGTCAGCTTGTTATTTATGTTGCTTATTTTCATATTCATACACACACGTTGCACCTGACCGAAAAATCACATAATTCACCACCATATCAGTTGGCAGTAGATTGATCAAAGGGAAACATATTGGAAATGGAATTAAAAATGTCACAAATTTGGAGAGAGTTGGTCAGCTTGTTGTTTATGTTGTTTATTTTCATATTCATACACACACGTAACACTTAAGTGAAGAATCATATAGTTCACCACTATATCGGTCGGCAGCAGAGTCAACAAAGAGAAACATATTGGAAATGAAATTAAATGTGACAAATTTGGAGCGAGTTGGTCAGCTTGTTGTTTATGTTATTTATTTTCATATTCATACACACACGTAGCACCTGAGAGAAAAATTACATAGTTCACCACTATATCAGTTGGCAGTAGATTCATCAAAGATAAACATATTGGAAAAGAAATAAAACATGTGACAAATTTGGAGAGAGTTAGTCAGCTTGTTGTTAATGTTGCTTATTTTTAATATTCATACACACACGTAGCACCTGAGAGAAAAATCACATAATTCACCACTGTATGAGTCGGCAGCAGATTCCTCAAAGATAAACATATTGGAAATGGAATTAAAAATGTGACAAATTTGGAGAGAGTTAGTCAGCTTGTTGTTTATGTTATTTATTTTCATATTCATACACACACGTAGCACCTGAGAGAAAAATCACATAGTTCACCACTATATCAGTCGTCAGTATATTCCTCAAAGAAAAACATATTGGAAATGAAATACAAAATGTCACAAATTTGGAGAGAGTTAGTCAGCTTGTTGTTTATTTTATTTATTTTCATATTCATACACACGTAGCACCTGAGACAAAAATCACATAGTTCACCACTATATCAGTCGGCAGTAGATTCATCAAAGATAAACATATTGGAAAAGAAATAAAAAATGTGACAAATTTGGAGAGAGTTAGTCAGCTTGTTGTTTATGTTACTTATTTTTAATATTCATACACACACGTAGCACCTGAGAGAAAAATCACATAATTCACCACTGTATGAGTCGGCAGCAGATTCCTTTAAAGATAAACATATTGGAAATGGAATTAAAAATGTGACAAATTTGAGAGAGTTAGTCAGCTTGTTGTTTATGTTATTTATTTTCATATTCATACACACGTAGCACCTGAGAGAAAAATCACATAGTTCATCACTATATCAGTCGGCAGCAGATTCATCAAAGATAATCATATTGGAAATGGAATTACAAATATGACAAATTTGGAGAGAGTTACTCAGCTTGTAGTTTAAGTTATTTATTTTCATATTCATACACACGTAGCACCTGAGACAAAAATCACATTGTTCACCACTATATCAGTCGGCAGTATATTCCTCAAAGAAAAACATATTGGAAATGAAATACAAAATGTGACAAATTTGGAGAGAGTTAGTCAGCTTGTTGTTTATGTTATTTATTTTCATATTCATACACACACGTTGCACCTGAGAGAAAAATCACATAATTCACCACTGTATCAGTCGGCAGTATATTCCTCAAACAGAAACATTTTGGAAATGGAATTTAAAATGTTGCAAATTTGGAGGGAGTTAGTCAGCTTGTTGTTTATGTTATTTATTTTCATATTTATACACACACGTAGCACCTGAGAGAAAAATCACATAGTTCACCACTGTATCAGTCGGCAGTAGATTCATCACAGATAAACATATTGGAAATGGAATTTAAAAGTGATAAATTTGGAAGGAGTTAGTCAGCTTGTTGTTTATGTTGTTTATTTTCATATTTATACACACACGTAGCACCTGAGAGAAAAATCACATAGTTCACCACTGTATCAGTCGGCAGTAGATTCATCAAAGATAAACATATTGGAAATGGAATTTAAAAGTGATAAATTTGGAGGGAGTTAGTCAGTTTGTTGTTTATGTTGTTTATTTTCATATTTATACACACACGTAGCACCTGAGAGAAAAATCAAATAGTTCACCACTGTATCAGTCGGCAGTAGATTCATCAAAGAGAAACATTTTGGAAATGGAATTTAAAAGTGATAAATTTGGAAGGAGTTAGTCAGCTTGTTGTTTATGTTGCTTATTTTCATATTTATACACACACGTAACACCTGAGAGAAAAATCACGTAGTTCACCACTATATCAGTTGGCAGTAGATTCCTCAAAGATAAACATATTGGAAATGGAATTTAAAAGTGATAAATTTGGAAGGAGTTGGTCATTTTGTTGTTTATGTTGTTTATTTTCATATTTATACACACACGTAACACCTGAGAGAAAAATCACATAGTTCACCACTGTATCAGTCGGCAGTATATTCCTCAAAGATAAACATATTGGAAATGGAATTTAAAAGTGATAACTTTGGAAGGAGTTGGTCAGCTTGTTGTTTATGTTGTTTATTTTCATATTTATACACACACGTAACACCTGAGAGAAAAATCACGTAGTTCACCACTATATCAGTTGGCAGTAGATTCCTCAAAGATAAACATATTGGAAATGGAATTTAAAAGTGATAAATTTGGAAGGAGTTGGTCAGTTTGTTGTTTATGTTGTTTATTTTCATATTTATACACACACGTAACACCTGAGAGAAAAATCACATAGTTCACCACTATATCAGTCGGCAGTAGAGAAATCAAAGAGAAACATTTTGGAAATGGAATTTAAAAGTGATAAATTTGGACGGAGTTAGTCAGCTTGTTGTTTATGTTGCTTATTTTCATATTTATACACACACGTAACACCTGAGAGAAAAATCACGTAGTTCACCACTATATCAGTTGGCAGTAGATTCCTCAAAGATAAACATATTGGAAATGGAATTTAAAAGTGATAAATTTGGAAGGAGTTGGTCAGTTTGTTGTTTATGTTGTTTATTTTCATATTTATACACACACGTAACACCTGAGAGAAAAATCACATAGTTCACCACTGTATCAGTCGGCAGTATATTCCTCAAAGACAAACATATTGGAAATGGAATTTAAAAGTGATAACTTTGGAAGGAGTTGGTCAGCTTGTTGTTTATGTTGTTTATTTTCATATTTATACACACACGTAACACCTGAGAGAAAAATCACATAGTTCACCACTATATCAGTCGGCAGTAGATAAATCAAAGGGAAACATATTGGAAATGGAATTTAAAAGTGATAAATTTGGAGGGAGTTAGTCAGCTTGTTGTTTATGTTGTTTATATTCATATTTATACACACACGTAACACCTGAGAGAAAAATCACATAGTTCACCACTATATCAGTCGGCAGTATATTCCTCAAAGAAAAACATATTGGAAATGAAATACAAAATGTAACAAATTTGGAGAGAGTTAGTCAGCTTGTTGTTTATGTTGCTTATTTTCATATTCATACACACACGTAGCACCTGAGACAAAAATCACATAGTTCACCACTATATCAGTCGGGAGTATATTCCTCAAAGAAAAACATATTGGAAATAAAATTAATAATGTGACAAATTTGGAGAGAGTTAGTCAGCTTGTTGTTTAAGTTATTTATTTTCATATTCATACACACGTAGCACCTGAGAGAAAAATCACATAGTTCACCACTATATCAGTCGTCAGTATATTCCTCAAAGAAAAACATATTGGAAATGAAATACAAAATGTGACAAATTTGGAGAGAGTTAGTCAGCTTGTTGTTTATGTTGCTTATTTTCATATTCATACATACACGTAGCACCTGAGACAAAAATCACATAGTTCACCACTATATCAGTCGGCAGTATATTCCTCAAAGAGAAACATTTTGGAAATGGAATTTAAAAGTGATAAATTTGGAAGGAGTTAGTCAGCTTGTTGTTTATGTTGCTTATTTTCATATTTATACACACACGTAACACCTGAGAGAAAAATCACATAGTTCACCACTATATCAGTTGGCAGTAGATTCCTCAAAGATAAATATATTGGAAATGGAATTTAAAAGTGATAAATTTGGTAGGAGTTGGTCAGTTTGTTGTTTATGTTGTTTATTTTCATATTTATACACACACGTAACACCTGAGAGAAAAATCACATAGTTCACCGCTGTATCAGTCGGCAGTATATTCCTCAAAGATAAATATATTGGAAATGGAATTTAAAAGTGATAACTTTGGAAGGAGTTGGTCAGCTTGTTGTTTATGTTGTTTATTTTCATATTTATACACACACGTAACACCTGAGAGAAAAATCACATAGTTCACCACTATATCAGTCGGCAGTAGATACATCAAAGGGAAACATATTGGAAATGGAATTTAAAAGTGATAAATTTGGAGGGAGTTAGTCAGCTTGTTGTTTATGCTGTTTATTTTCATATTTATACACACACGTAACACCTGTGAGAAAAATCACATAGTTCACCACTGTATCAGTCGGCAGTAGATTCCTCAAAGATAAACATATTGGAAATGGAATTTAAAAGTGATAAATTTGGAGGGAGTTAGTCAGCTTGTTGTTTATGTTGTTTATTTTCATATTTATACACACACGTAACACCTGAGAGAAAAATTACATAGTTCACCACTGTATCAGTCGGCAGTAGATTCATCAAAGATAAACATATTGGAAATGGAATTAAAAATGTGACAAATTTGGAGCGAGATGGTCAGCTTGTTGTTTATGTTGCTTATTTTCATATTCATACACACACGTAACACCTGACAGAAAAATCACATAATTCACCACTGTATCAGTCGGCAGCAGATTCATCAAAGATAATCATATTGGAAATGGAATTACAAATATGACAAATTTGGAGAGAGTTACTCAGCTTGTAGTTTAAGTTATTTATTTTCATATTCATACACACGTAGCACCTGGGACAAAAATCACATAGTTCACCACTATATCAGTCGGCAGTATATTCCTCAAAGAAAAACATATTGGAAATGAAATACAAAATGTGACAAATTTGGAGAGAGTTAGTCAGCTTGTTGTTTATGTTGCTTATTTTCATATTCATACACACGTAGCACCTGAGAGAAAAATCACATAGTTCACCACTATATCAGTCGTCAGTATATTCCTCAAAGAAAAACATATTGGAAATGAAATACAAAATGTGACAAATTTGGAGAGAGTTAGTCAGCTTGTTGTTTATGTTGCTTATTTTCATATTCATACATACACGTAGCACCTGAGACAAAAATCACATAGGTCACCACTATATCAGTCGGCAGTATATTCCTCAAAGAGAAACATTTGGAAATGGAATTTAAAAGTGATAAATTTGGAAGGAGTTAGTCAGCTTGTTGTTTATGTTGCTTATTTTCATATTTATACACACACGTTGCACCTGAGAGAAAAATCACGTAGTTCACCACTATATCAGTTGGCAGTAGATTCCTCAAAGATAAACATATTGGAAATGGAATTTAAAAGTGATAAATTTGGAAGGAGTTGGTCAGTTTGTTGTTTATGTTGTTTATTTTCATATTTATACACACACGTAACGCCTGAGAGAAAAATCGCATAGTTCAACACTGTATCAGTCGGCAGTAGATAAATCAAAGGGAAACATATTGGAAATGGAATTTAAAAGTGAAAAATTTGGAGGGAGTTAGTCAGCTTGTTGTTTATGTTGTTTATTTTCATATTTATACACACACGTAACACCTGAGAGAAAAATCACATAGTTCACCACTATATCAGTCGGCAGTAGATACATCAAAGGGAAACATATTGGAAATGGAATTTAAAAGTGATAAATTTGGAGGGAGTTAGTCAGCTTGTTGTTTATGTTGTTTATTTTCATATTTATACACACACGTAACACCTGAGAGAAAAATCACAGAGTTCACCACTATATCAGTCGGCAGTAGATACATCAAAGGGAAACATATTGGAAATGGAATTTAAAAGTGATAAATTTGGAGGGAGTTAGTCAGCTTGTTGTTTATGTTGTTTATTTTCATATTTATACACACACGTAACACCTGAGAGAAAAATTACATAGTTCACCACTGTATCAGTCGGCAGTAGATTCCTCAAAGATAAACATATTGGAAATGGAATTAAAAATGTGACAAATTTGGAGGGAGTTGGTCAGCTTATTGTTTATTTTGCTTATTTTCATATTCATACACACACGTTGCACCTGACAGAAAAATCACATAATTCACCACTATATCAGTCGGCAGCAGATTCATCAAAGGGAAACATATTGGAAATGGAATTAAAAATGTGACAAATTTGGAGAGAGTTGGTCAGCTTGTTGTTTATGTTGCTTATTTTCATATTCATACACACACGTTGCACCTGACAGAAAAATCACATAATTCACCACTGTATCAGTCGGCAGAAGATACATCAAAGGGAAACATATTGGAAATGGAATTAAAAATGTGACAAATTTGGAGAGAGTTGGTCAGCTTGTTATTTATGTTGCTTATTTTCATATTCATACACACACGTTGCACCTGACCGAAAAATCACATAGTTCACCACCATATCAGTTGGCAGTAGATTCATCAAAGGGAAACATATTGGAAATGGAATTAAAAATGTCACAAATTTGGAGAGAGTTCGTCAGCTTGTTGTTTATGTTGTTTATTTTCATATTCATACACACACGTAACACTTAAGTGAAGAATCACATAGTTCACCACTATATCGGTCGGCAGCAGAGTCAACAAAGATAAACATATTGGAAATGAAATTAAATGTGACAAATTTGGAGCGAGTTGGTCAGCTTGTTGTTTATGTTATTTATTTTCATATTCATACACACACGGAGCACCTGAGAGAAAAATCACATAGTTCACCACTATATCAGTCGGCAGTAGATACATCAAAGGGAAACATATTGGAAATGGAATTTAAAAGTGATAAATTTGGAGGGAGTTAGTCAGCTTGTTGTTTATGTTGTTTATTTTCATATTTATACACACACGTAACACCTGTGAGAAAAATCACATAGTTCACCACTGTATCAGTCGGCAGTAGATTCCTCAAAGATAAACATATTGGAAATGGAATTTAAAAGTGATAAATTTGGAGGGAGTTAGTCAGCTTGTTGTTTATGTTGTTTATTTTCATATTTATACACACACGTAACACCTGAGAGAAAAATTACATAGTTCACCACTGTATCAGTCGGCAGTAGATTCATCAAAGATAAACATATTGGAAATGGAATTAAAAATGTGACAAATTTGGAGCGAGTTGGTCAGCTTGTTGTTTATGTTGCTTATTTTCATATTCATACACACACGTAACACCTGACAGAAAAATCACATAATTCACTACTGTATCAGTCGGCAGCAGATTCATCAAAGATAATCATATTGGAAATGGAATTACAAATATGACAAATTTGGAGAGAGTTACTCAGCTTGTAGTTTAAGTTATTTATTTTCATATTCATACACACGTAGCACCTGGGACAAAAATCACATAGTTCACCACTATATCAGTCGGCAGTATATTCCTCAAAGAAAAACATATTGGAAATGAAATACAAAATGTGACAAATTTGGAGAGAGTTAGTCAGCTTGTTGTTTATGTTGCTTATTTTCATATTCATACACACGTAGCACCTGAGAGAAAAATCACATAGTTCACCACTATATCAGTCGTCAGTATATTCCTCAAAGAAAAACATATTGGAAATGAAATACAAAATGTGACAAATTTGGAGAGAGTTAGTCAGCTTGTTGTTTATGTTGCTTATTTTCATATTCATACATACACGTAGCACCTGAGACAAAAATCACATAGTTCACCACTATATCAGTCGGCAGTATATTCCTCAAAGAGAAACATTTTGGAAATGGAATTTAAAGTGATAAATTTGGAAGGAGTTAGTCAGCTTGTTGTTTATGTTGCTTATTTTCATATTTATACACACACGTAACACCTGAGAGAAAAATCACGTAGTTCACCACTATATCAGTTGGCAGTAGATTCCTCAAAGATAAACATATTGGAAATGGAATTTAAAAGTGATAAATTTGGAAGGAGTTGGTCAGTTTGTTGTTTATGCTGTTTATTTTCATATTTATACACACACGTAACACCTGAGAGAAAAATCACATAGTTCACCACTGTATCAGTCGGCAGTATATTCCTCAAAGATAAACATATTGGAAATGGAATTTAAAAGTGATAACTTTGGAAGGAGTTGGTCAGCTTGTTGTTTATGTTGTTTATTTTCATATTTATACACACACGTAACACCTGAGAGAAAAATCACATAGTTCACCACTATATCAGTCGGCAGTAGATAAATCAAAGGGAAACATATTGGAAATGGAATTTAAAAGTGATAAATTTGGAGGGAGTTAGTCAGCTTGTTGTTTATGTTGTTTATTTTCATATTTATACACACACGTAACACCTGAGAGAAAAATCACATAGTTCACCACTATATCAGTCGGCAGTAGATACATCAAAGGGAAACATATTGGAAATGGAATTTAAAAGTGATAAATTTGGAGGGAGTTAGTCAGCTTGTTGTTTATGTTGTTTATTTTCATATTTATACACACACGTAACACCTGAGAGAAAAATCACATAGTTCACCACTATATCAGTCGGCAGTATATTCCTCAAAGAAAAACATATAGGAAATAAAATTAATAATGTGACAAATTTGGAGAGAGTTAGTCAGCTTGTTGGTTAAGTTATTTATTTTCATATTCATACACACGTAGCACCTGAGAGAAAAATCACATAGTTCACCACTATATCAGTCGTCAGTATATTCCTCAAAGAAAAACATATTGGAAATGAAATACAAAATGTGACAAATTTGGAGAGAGTTAGTCAGCTTGTTGTTTATGTTGCTTATTTTCATATTCATACATACACGTAGCACCTGAGACAAAAATCACATAGTTCACCACTATATCAGTCGGCAGTATATTCCTCAAAGAGAAACATTTTGGAAATGGAATTTAAAAGTGATAAATTTGGAAGGAGTTAGTCAGCTTGTTGTTTATGTTGCTTATTTTCATATTTATACACACACGTAACACCTGAGAGAAAAATCACGTAGTTCACCACTATATCAGTTGGCAGTAGATTCCTCAAAGATAAACATATTGGAAATGGAATTTAAAAGTGATAAATTTGGAAGGAGTTGGTCAGTTTGTTGTTTATGCTGTTTATTTTCATATTTATACACACACGTAACACCTGAGAGAAAAATCACATAGTTCACCACTGTATCAGTCGGCAGTATATTCCTCAAAGATAAACATATTGGAAATGGAATTTAAAAGTGATAACTTTGGAAGGAGTTGGTCAGCTTGTTGTTTATGTTGTTTATTTTCATATTTATACACACACGTAACACCTGAGAGAAAAATCACATAGTTCACCACTATATCAGTCGGCAGTAGATAAATCAAAGGGAAACATATTGGAAATGGAATTTAAAAGTGAGAAATTTGGAGGGAGTTAGTCAGCTTGTTGTTTATGTTGTTTATTTTCATATTTATACACACACGTAACACCTGAGAGAAAAATCACATAGTTCACCACTATATCAGTCGGCAGTAGATACATCAAAGGGAAACATATTGGAAATGGAATTTAAAAGTGATAAATTTGGAGGGAGTTAGTCAGCTTGTTGTTTATGATGTTTATTTTCATATTTATACACACACGTAACACCTGAGAGAAAAATCACATAGTTCACCACTATATCAGTCGGCAGTAGATACATCAAAGGGAAACATATTGGAAATGGAATTTAAAAGTGATAAATTTGGAGGGAGTTAGTCAGCTTGTTGTTTATGTTGTTTATTTTCATATTTATACACACACGTAACACCTGAGAGAAAAATCACATAGTTCACCACTATATCAGTCGGCAGTATATTCCTCAAAGAAAAACATATAGGAAATAAAATTAATAATGTGACAAATTTGGAGAGAGTTAGTCAGCTTGTTGGTTAAGTTATTTATTTTCATATTCATACACACGTAGCACCTGAGAGAAAAATCACATAGTTCACCACTATATCAGTCGTCAGTATATTCCTCAAAGAAAAACATATTGGAAATGAAATACAAAATGTGACAAATTTGGAGAGAGTTAGTCAGCTTGTTGTTTATGTTGCTTATTTTCATATTCATACATACACGTAGCACCTGAGACAAAAATCACATAGTTCACCACTATATCAGTCGGCAGTATATTCCTCAAAGATAAATATATTGGAAATGGAATTTAAAAGTGATAACTTTGGAAGGAGTTGGTCAGCTTGTTGTTTATGTTGTTTATTTTCATATTTATACACACACGTAACACCTGAGAGAAAAATCACATAGTTCACCACTGTATCAGTCGGCAGTATATTCCTCAAAGATAAACATATTGGAAATGGAATTTAAAAGTGATAACTTTGGAAGGAGTTGGTCAGCTTGTTGTTTATGTTGTTTATTTTCATATTTATACACACACGTAACACCTGAGAGAAAAATCACATAGTTCACCACTATATCAGTCGGCAGTAGATACATCAAAGGGAAAATATTGGAAATGGAATTTAAAAGTGATAAATTTGGAGGGAGTTAGTCAGCTTGTTGTTTATGTTGTTTATTTTCATATTTATACACACACGTAACACCTGAGAGAAAAATCACATAGTTCACCACTATATCAGTCGGCAGTAGATAAATCAAAGGGAAACATATTGGAAATGGAATTTAAAAGTGATAAATTTGGAGGGAGTTAGTCAGCTTGTTGTTTATGTTGTTTATTTTCATATTTATACACACACGTAACACCTGAGAGAAAAATTACATAGTTCACCACTGTATCAGTCGGCAGTAGATTCCTCAAAGATAAACATATTGGAAATGGAATTAAAAATGTGACAAATTCGGAGGGAGTTGGTCAGCTTGTTGTTTATGTTGCTTATTTTCATATTCATACACACACGTTGCACCTGACAGAAAAATCACATAATTCACCACTGTATCAGTCGGCAGAAGATACATCAAAGGGAAACATATTGGAAATGGAATTAAAAATGTGACAAATTTGGAGAGAGTTGGTCAGCTTGTTATTTATGTTGCTTATTTTCATATTCATACACACACGTTGCACCTGACCGAAAAATCACATAGTTCACCACCATATCAGTTGGCAGTAGATTCATCAAAGGGAAACATATTGGAAATGGAATTAAAAATGTCACAAATTTGGAGAGAGTTGGTCAGCTTGTTGTTTATGTTGTTTATTTTCATATTTATACACACACGTAACACCTGAGAGAAAAATTACATAGTTCACCACTGTATCAGTCGGCAGTAGATTCATCAAAGATAAACATATTGGAAATGGAATTAAAAATGTGACAAATTTGGAGCGAGTTGGTCAGCTTGTTGTTTATGTTGCTTATTTTCATATTCATACACACACGTAACACCTGACAGAAAAATCACATAATTCACCACTGTATCAGTCGGCAGCAGATTCATCAAAGATAATCATATTGGAAATGGAATTACAAATATGACAAATTTGGAGAGAGTTACTCAGATTGTAGTTTAAGTTATTTATTTTCATATTCATACACACGTAGCACCTGGGACAAAAATCACATAGTTCACCACTATATCAGTCGGCAGTATATTCCTCAAAGAAAAACATATTGGAAATGAAATACAAAATGTGACAAATTTGGAGAGAGTTAGTCAGCTTGTTGTTTATGTTGCTTATTTTCATATTCATACACACGTAGCACCTGAGAGAAAAATCACATAGTTCACCACTATATCAGTCGTCAGTATATTCCTCAAAGAAAAACATATTGGAAATGAAATACAAAATATGACAAATTTGGAGAGAGTTAGTCAGCTTGTTGTTTATGTTGCTTATTTTCATATTCATACATACACGTAGCACCTGAGACAAAAATCACATAGTTCACCACTGTATCAGTCGGCAGTATATTCCTCAAAGAAAAACATATTGGAAATGAAATACAAAATGTGACAAATTTGGAGAGAGTTAGTCAGCTTGTTGTTTATGTTATTTATTTTCATATTCATACACACACGTTGCACCTGACAGAAAAAACACATAATTCACCACTGTATCAGTCGGCAGTAGATTCATCAAAGGGAAACATATTGGAAATGGAATTAAAAATGTCACAAATTTGGAGAGAGTTAGTCAGCTTGTTGTTTATGTTGCTTATTTTCATATTCATACACACACGTAACACTTAAGTAAAGAATCACATAGTTCACCACTATATCGGTCGGCAGTAGATTCATCAAACAAAAACATATTGGAAATGGAATTAAAAATGTGACAAATATGGAGAGAGTTAGTCAGCTTGTTGTTTATGTTATTTATTTTCATATTCATACACACACGTTGCACCTGACAGAAAAATCACATAATTCACCACTGTATCAGTCGGCAGCAGATTCCTCAAATTTAATCATATTGAAAATGGAATTAAAAATGTGACAAATTTGGAGAGAGTTAGTCAGCTTGTTGTTTATGTTGCTTATTTTCATATTCATACACACACGTTGCACCTGACAGAAAAATCACATAATTCAACACGGTATCAGTCGGCAGTAGATTCATCAAAGAAAAACATATTGGAAATGGAATTAAAAATGTGACAAATATGGAGAGAGTTAGTCTGCTTGTTGTTTATGTTATTTATTTTCATATTCATACACACACGTAGCACCTGACAGAAAAATCACATAATTCACCACTGTATCAGTCGGCAGCAGATTCCTCAAAGATAATCATATTGGAAATGGAATTAAAAATGTGACAAATATGGAGAGAGTTGGTCAGCTTGTTTATGTTATTTATTTTCATATTCATACACACACGTAGTACCTGAGAGAAAAATCACATAGTTCACCACTATATCAGTCGGCAGTAGATTCATCAAAGAGAAACATTTTGGAAATGGAATTCAAAATGTCGCAAATTTGGAAGGAGTTAATAAGTTTGTTGTTTATGTTGTTTATTTTCACATTCACACACCAACATATAACCTGAAAGAAGAATCAGATAGTTCACCACTATATCAGTCGGCAGTAGATTCATCAAAGAGAAACATTTTGGAAATGGAATTCAAAATGTCGCAAATTTGGAAGGAGTTAATAAGTTTGTTGTTTATGTTGTTTATTTTCACATTCACACACCAACCTATAACCTGAAAGAAGAATCAGATAGTTCACCACTAAATCAGTCGACAGTATATTCCTCAAACAGAAACATTTTGGAAATGGAATTCAAAATGTCGCAAATTTGGAGGGAGTTAGTCAGCTTGTTGTTTATGTTATTTATTTTCATATTTATACACACACGTAGCACCTGAGAGAAAAATCACATTGTTCACCACTGTATCAGTCGGCAGTAGATTCATCAAAGATAAACATATTGGAAATGGAATTTAAAAGTGATAAATTTGGAAGGAGTTAGTCAGCTTGTTGTTTATGTTGTTTATTTTCATATTTATACACACACGTAGCTCCTGAGAGAAAAATCACATAGTTCACCACTGTATCAGTCGGCAGTAGATTCATCAAAGATAAACATATTGGAAATGGAATTTAAAAGTGATAAATTTGGAGGGAGTTAGTCAGTTTGTTGTTTATGTTGTTTATTTTCATATTTATACACACACGTAGCACCTGAGAGAAAAATCACATAGTTCACCACTGTATCAGTCGGCAGTAGATTCATCAAAGAGAAACATTTTGGAAATGGAATTTAAAAGTGATAAATTTGGAAGGAGTTAGTCAGCTTGTTGTTTATGTTGCTTATTTTCATATTTATACACACACGTAACACCTGAGAGAAAAATCACATAGTTCACCACTGTATCAGTCGGCAGTATATTCCTCAAAGATAAACATATTGGAAATGGAATTTAAAAGTGATAACTTTGGAAGGAGTTGGTCAGCTTGTTGTTTATGTTGTTTATTTTCATATTTACACACACGTGACACCTGAGAGAAAAATCACATAGTTCACCACTATATCAGTCGGCAGTAGATTCATCAAAGAGAAGCATTTTGGAAATGGAATTTAAAAGTGATAAATTTGGAAGGAGTTAGTCAGCTTGTTGTTTATGTTGCTTATTTTCATATTTATACACACACGTAACACCTGAGAGAAAAATCACGTAGTTCACCACTATATCAGTTGGCAGTAGATTCCTCAAAGATAAACATATTGGAAATGGAATTTAAAAGTGATAAATTTGGAAGGAGTTGGTCAGTATGTTGTTTATTTTCATATTTATACACACACGTAACACCTGAGAGAAAAATCACATAGTTCACCACTATATCAGTCGGCAGTAGATTCATCAAAGAGAAACATTTTGGAAATGGAATTTAAAAGTGATAAATTTGGAAGGAGTTAGTCAGCTTGTTGTTTATGTTGCTTATTTTCATATTTATACACACACGTAACACCTGAGAGAAAAATCACATAGTTCACCACTGTATCAGTCGGCAGTATATTCCTCAAAGATAAACATATTGGAAATGGAATTTAAAAGTGATAACTTTGGAAGGAGTTGGTCAGCTTGTTGTTTATGTTGTTTATTTTCATATTTACACACACGTGACACCTGAGAGAAAAATCACATAGTTCACCACTATATCAGTCGGCAGTAGATTCATCAAAGAGAAACATTTTGGAAATGGAATTTAAAAGTGATAAATTTGGAAGGAGTTAGTCAGCTTGTTGTTTATGTTGCTTATTTTCATATTTATACACACACGTAACACCTGAGAGAAAAATCACATAGTTCACCACTATATCAGTCGGCAGTAGATAAATCAAAGGGAAACATATTGGAAATGGAATTTAAAAGTGATAAATTTGGAGGGAGCTAGTCAGCTTGTTGTTTATGTTGTTTATTTTCATATTTATACACACACGTAACACCTGAGAGAAAAATCACATAGTTCACCACTATATCAGTCGGCAGTAGATACATCAAAGGGAAACATATTGGAAATGGAATTTAAAAGTGATAAATTTGGAGGGAGTTAGTCAGCTTGTTGTTTATGTTGTTTATTTTCATATTTATACACACACGTAACACCTGAGAGAAAAATCACATAGTTCACCACTGTATCAGTCGGCAGTAGATTCCTCAAAGATAAACATATTGGAAATGGAATTTAAAAGTGATAACTTTGGAAGGAGTTGGTCAGCTTGTTGTTTATGTTGTTTATTTTCATATTTATACACACACGTAACACCTGAGAGAAAAATCACATAGTTCACCACTGTATCAGTCGGCAGTAGATTCCTCAAAGAGAAACATATTGGAAATGGAATTTAAAAGTGATAAATTTGGAGGGAGTTAGTCAGCTTGTTGTTTATGTTGTTTATTTTCATATTTATACACACACGTAACACCTGAGAGAAAAATCACATAGTTCACCACTGTATCAGTCGGCAGTAAATTCCTCAAAGAGAAACATATTGGAAATGGAATTTAAAACTGATAAATTTGGAGGGAGTTAGTCAGCTTGTTGTTTATGTTGTTTATTTTCATATTTATACACACACGTAACACCTGAGAGAAAAATTACATAGTTCACCACTGTATCAGTCGGCAGTAGATTCATCAAAGATAAACATATTGGAAATGGAATTAAAAATGTGACAAATTTGGAGCGAGTTGGTCAGCTTGTTGTTTATGTTGCTTATTTTCATATTCATACACACTCGTAACACCTGACAGAAAAATCACATAATTCACCACTGTATCAGTCGGCAGTAGATTCATCAAAGATAATCATATTGGAAATGGAATTACAAATATGACAAATTTGGAGAGAGTTACTCAGCTTGTAGTTTAAGTTATTTATTTTCATATTCATACACACGTAGCACCTGGGACAAAAATCACATAGTTCACCACTATATCAGTCGGCAGTATATTCCTCAAAGAAAAACATATTGGAAATGAAATACAAAATGTGACAAATTTGGAGAGAGTTAGTCAGCTTGTTGTTTATGTTGCTTATTTTCATATTCATACACACACGTAGCACCTGAGACAAAAATCACATAGTTCACCACTATATCAGTCTGCAGTATATTCCTCAAAGAAAAACATATTGGAAATGAAATTAATAATGTGACAAATTTGAGGAGAGTTAGTCAGCTTGTTGTTTAAGTTATTTATTTTCATATTCATACACACGTAGCACCTGAGAGAAAAATCACATAGTTCACCACTATATCAGTCGTCAGTATATTCCTCAAAGAAAAACATATTGGAAATGAAATACAAAATGTGACAAATTTGGAGAGAGTTAGTCAGCTTGTTGTTTATGTTGCTTATTTTCATATTCATACATACACGTAGCACCTGAGACAAAAATCACATAGTTCACCACTATATCAGTCGGCAGTATATTCCTCAAAGAGAAACATTTCGGAAATGGAATTTAAAAGTGATAAATTTGGAAGGAGTTAGTCAGCTTGTTGTTTATGTTGCTTATTTTCATATTTATACACACACGTAACACCTGAGAGAAAAATCACGTAGTTCACCACTATATCAGTTGGCAGTAGATTCCTCAAAGATAAACATATTGGAAATGGAATTTAAAACTGATAAATTTGGAAGGAGTTGGTCAGTTTGTTGTTTATGTTGTTTATTTTCATATTTATACACACACGTAACACCTGAGAGAAAAATCACATAGTTCACCACTGTATCAGTCGGCAGTATATTCCTCAAAGATAAACATATTAGAAATGGAATTTAAAAGTGATAACTTTGGAAGGAGTTGGTCGGCTTGTTGTTTATGTTGTTTATTTTCATATTTATACACACACGTAACACCTGAGAGAAAAATCACATAGTTCACCACTATATCAGTCGGCAGTAGATAAACCAAAGGGAAACATATTGGAAATGGAATTTAAAAGTGATAAATTTGGAGGGAGTTAGTCAGCTTGTTGTTTATGTTGTTTATTTTCATATTTATACACACACGTAACACCTGAGAGAAAAATCACATAGTTCACCACTATATCAGTCGGCAGTAGATACATCAAAGGGAAAATATTGGAAATGGAATTTAAAAGTGATAAATTTGGAGGGAGTTAGTCAGCTTGTTGTTTATGTTGTTTATTTTCATATTTATACACACACGTAACACCTGAGAGAAAAATCACATAGTTCACCACTATATCAGTCGGCAGTAGATAAATCAAAGGGAAACATATTGGAAATGGAATTTAAAAGTGATAAATTTGGAGGGAGTTAGTCAGCTTGTTGTTTATGTTGTTTATTTTCATATTTATACACACACGTAACACCTGAGAGAAAAATTACATAGTTCACCACTGTATCAGTCGGCAGTAGATTCCTCAAAGATAAACATATTGGAAATGGAATTAAAAATGTGACAAATTCGGAGGGAGTTGGTCAGCTTGTTGTTTATGTTGCTTATTTTCATATTCATACACACACGTTGCACCTGACAGAAAAATCACATAATTCACCACTGTATCAGTCGGCAGAAGATACATCAAAGGGAAACATATTGGAAATGGAATTAAAAATGTGACAAATTTGGAGAGAGTTGGTCAGCTTGTTATTTATGTTGCTTATTTTCATATTCATACACACACGTTGCACCTGACCGAAAAATCACATAGTTCACCACCATATCAGTTGGCAGTAGATTCATCAAAGGGAAACATATTGGAAATGGAATTAAAAATGTCACAAATTTGGAGAGAGTTGGTCAGCTTGTTGTTTATGTTGTTTATTTTCATATTTATACACACACGTAACACCTGAGAGAAAAATTACATAGTTCACCACTGTATCAGTCGGCAGTAGATTCATCAAAGATAAACATATTGGAAATGGAATTAAAAATGTGACAAATTTGGAGCGAGTTGGTCAGCTTGTTGTTTATGTTGCTTATTTTCATATTCATACACACACGTAACACCTGACAGAAAAATCACATAATTCACCACTGTATCAGTCGGCAGCAGATTCATCAAAGATAATCATATTGGAAATGGAATTACAAATATGACAAATTTGGAGAGAGTTACTCAGATTGTAGTTTAAGTTATTTATTTTCATATTCATACACACGTAGCACCTGGGACAAAAATCACATAGTTCACCACTATATCAGTCGGCAGTATATTCCTCAAAGAAAAACATATTGGAAATGAAATACAAAATGTGACAAATTTGGAGAGAGTTAGTCAGCTTGTTGTTTATGTTGCTTATTTTCATATTCATACACACGTAGCACCTGAGAGAAAAATCACATAGTTCACCACTATATCAGTCGTCAGTATATTCCTCAAAGAAAAACATATTGGAAATGAAATACAAAATATGACAAATTTGGAGAGAGTTAGTCAGCTTGTTGTTTATGTTGCTTATTTTCATATTCATACATACACGTAGCACCTGAGACAAAAATCACATAGTTCACCACTGTATCAGTCGGCAGTATATTCCTCAAAGAAAAACATATTGGAAATGAAATACAAAATGTGACAAATTTGGAGAGAGTTAGTCAGCTTGTTGTTTATGTTATTTATTTTCATATTCATACACACACGTTGCACCTGACAGAAAAAACACATAATTCACCACTGTATCAGTCGGCAGTAGATTCATCAAAGGGAAACATATTGGAAATGGAATTAAAAATGTCACAAATTTGGAGAGAGTTAGTCAGCTTGTTGTTTATGTTGCTTATTTTCATATTCATACACACACGTAACACTTAAGTAAAGAATCACATAGTTCACCACTATATCGGTCGGCAGTAGATTCATCAAACAAAAACATATTGGAAATGGAATTAAAAATGTGACAAATATGGAGAGAGTTAGTCAGCTTGTTGTTTATGTTATTTATTTTCATATTCATACACACACGTTGCACCTGACAGAAAAATCACATAATTCACCACTGTATCAGTCGGCAGCAGATTCCTCAAATTTAATCATATTGAAAATGGAATTAAAAATGTGACAAATTTGGAGAGAGTTAGTCAGCTTGTTGTTTATGTTGCTTATTTTCATATTCATACACACACGTTGCACCTGACAGAAAAATCACATAATTCAACACGGTATCAGTCGGCAGTAGATTCATCAAAGAAAAACATATTGGAAATGGAATTAAAAATGTGACAAATATGGAGAGAGTTAGTCTGCTTGTTGTTTATGTTATTTATTTTCATATTCATACACACACGTAGCACCTGACAGAAAAATCACATAATTCACCACTGTATCAGTCGGCAGCAGATTCCTCAAAGATAATCATATTGGAAATGGAATTAAAAATGTGACAAATATGGAGAGAGTTGGTCAGCTTGTTTATGTTATTTATTTTCATATTCATACACACACGTAGTACCTGAGAGAAAAATCACATAGTTCACCACTATATCAGTCGGCAGTAGATTCATCAAAGAGAAACATTTTGGAAATGGAATTCAAAATGTCGCAAATTTGGAAGGAGTTAATAAGTTTGTTGTTTATGTTGTTTATTTTCACATTCACACACCAACATATAACCTGAAAGAAGAATCAGATAGTTCACCACTATATCAGTCGGCAGTAGATTCATCAAAGAGAAACATTTTGGAAATGGAATTCAAAATGTCGCAAATTTGGAAGGAGTTAATAAGTTTGTTGTTTATGTTGTTTATTTTCACATTCACACACCAACCTATAACCTGAAAGAAGAATCAGATAGTTCACCACTAAATCAGTCGACAGTATATTCCTCAAACAGAAACATTTTGGAAATGGAATTCAAAATGTCGCAAATTTGGAGGGAGTTAGTCAGCTTGTTGTTTATGTTATTTATTTTCATATTTATACACACACGTAGCACCTGAGAGAAAAATCACATTGTTCACCACTGTATCAGTCGGCAGTAGATTCATCAAAGATAAACATATTGGAAATGGAATTTAAAAGTGATAAATTTGGAAGGAGTTAGTCAGCTTGTTGTTTATGTTGTTTATTTTCATATTTATACACACACGTAGCTCCTGAGAGAAAAATCACATAGTTCACCACTGTATCAGTCGGCAGTAGATTCATCAAAGATAAACATATTGGAAATGGAATTTAAAAGTGATAAATTTGGAGGGAGTTAGTCAGCTTGTTGTTTATGTTGTTTATTTTCATATTTATACACACACGTAGCACCTGAGAGAAAAATCACATAGTTCACCACTGTATCAGTCGGCAGTAGATTCATCAAAGAGAAACATTTTGGAAATGGAATTTAAAAGTGATAAATTTGGAAGGAGTTAGTCAGCTTGTTGTTTATGTTGCTTATTTTCATATTTATACACACACGTAACACCTGAGAGAAAAATCACATAGTTCACCACTGTATCAGTCGGCAGTATATTCCTCAAAGATAAACATATTGGAAATGGAATTTAAAAGTGATAACTTTGGAAGGAGTTGGTCAGCTTGTTGTTTATGTTGTTTATTTTCATATTTACACACACGTGACACCTGAGAGAAAAATCACATAGTTCACCACTATATCAGTCGGCAGTAGATTCATCAAAGAGAAGCATTTTGGAAATGGAATTTAAAAGTGATAAATTTGGAAGGAGTTAGTCAGCTTGTTGTTTATGTTGCTTATTTTCATATTTATACACACACGTAACACCTGAGAGAAAAATCACGTAGTTCACCACTATATCAGTTGGCAGTAGATTCCTCAAAGATAAACATATTGGAAATGGAATTTAAAAGTGATAAATTTGGAAGGAGTTGGTCAGTATGTTGTTTATTTTCATATTTATACACACACGTAACACCTGAGAGAAAAATCACATAGTTCACCACTATATCAGTCGGCAGTAGATTCATCAAAGAGAAACATTTTGGAAATGGAATTTAAAAGTGATAAATTTGGAAGGAGTTAGTCAGCTTGTTGTTTATGTTGCTTATTTTCATATTTATACACACACGTAACACCTGAGAGAAAAATCACATAGTTCACCACTGTATCAGTCGGCAGTATATTCCTCAAAGATAAACATATTGGAAATGGAATTTAAAAGTGATAACTTTGGAAGGAGTTGGTCAGCTTGTTGTTTATGTTGTTTATTTTCATATTTACACACACGTGACACCTGAGAGAAAAATCACATAGTTCACCACTATATCAGTCGGCAGTAGATTCATCAAAGAGAAACATTTTGGAAATGGAATTTAAAAGTGATAAATTTGGAAGGAGTTAGTCAGCTTGTTGTTTATGTTGCTTATTTTCATATTTATACACACACGTAACACCTGAGAGAAAAATCACATAGTTCACCACTATATCAGTCGGCAGTAGATAAATCAAAGGGAAACATATTGGAAATGGAATTTAAAAGTGATAAATTTGGAGGGAGCTAGTCAGCTTGTTGTTTATGTTGTTTATTTTCATATTTATACACACACGTAACACCTGAGAGAAAAATCACATAGTTCACCACTATATCAGTCGGCAGTAGATACATCAAAGGGAAACATATTGGAAATGGAATTTAAAAGTGATAAATTTGGAGGGAGTTAGTCAGCTTGTTGTTTATGTTGTTTATTTTCATATTTATACACACACGTAACACCTGAGAGAAAAATCACATAGTTCACCACTGTATCAGTCGGCAGTAGATTCCTCAAAGATAAACATATTGGAAATGGAATTTAAAAGTGATAACTTTGGAAGGAGTTGGTCAGCTTGTTGTTTATGTTGTTTATTTTCATATTTATACACACACGTAACACCTGAGAGAAAAATCACATAGTTCACCACTGTATCAGTCGGCAGTAGATTCCTCAAAGAGAAACATATTGGAAATGGAATTTAAAAGTGATAAATTTGGAGGGAGTTAGTCAGCTTGTTGTTTATGTTGTTTATTTTCATATTTATACACACACGTAACACCTGAGAGAAAAATCACATAGTTCACCACTGTATCAGTCGGCAGTAAATTCCTCAAAGAGAAACATATTGGAAATGGAATTTAAAACTGATAAATTTGGAGGGAGTTAGTCAGCTTGTTGTTTATGTTGTTTATTTTCATATTTATACACACACGTAACACCTGAGAGAAAAATTACATAGTTCACCACTGTATCAGTCGGCAGTAGATTCATCAAAGATAAACATATTGGAAATGGAATTAAAAATGTGACAAATTTGGAGCGAGTTGGTCAGCTTGTTGTTTATGTTGCTTATTTTCATATTCATACACACTCGTAACACCTGACAGAAAAATCACATAATTCACCACTGTATCAGTCGGCAGTAGATTCATCAAAGATAATCATATTGGAAATGGAATTACAAATATGACAATTTTGGAGAGAGTTACTCAGCTTGTAGTTTAAGTTATTTATTTTCATATTCATACACACGTAGCACCTGGGACAAAAATCACATAGTTCACCACTATATCAGTCGGCAGTATATTCCTCAAAGAAAAACATATTGGAAATGAAATACAAAATGTGACAAATTTGGAGAGAGTTAGTCAGCTTGTTGTTTATGTTGCTTATTTTCATATTCATACACACACGTAGCACCTGAGACAAAAATCACATAGTTCACCACTATATCAGTCTGCAGTATATTCCTCAAAGAAAAACATATTGGAAATGAAATTAATAATGTGACAAATTTGAGGAGAGTTAGTCAGCTTGTTGTTTAAGTTATTTATTTTCATATTCATACACACGTAGCACCTGAGAGAAAAATCACATAGTTCACCACTATATCAGTCGTCAGTATATTCCTCAAAGAAAAACATATTGGAAATGAAATACAAAATGTGACAAATTTGGAGAGAGTTAGTCAGCTTGTTGTTTATGTTGCTTATTTTCATATTCATACATACACGTAGCACCTGAGACAAAAATCACATAGTTCACCACTATATCAGTCGGCAGTATATTCCTCAAAGAGAAACATTTCGGAAATGGAATTTAAAAGTGATAAATTTGGAAGGAGTTAGTCAGCTTGTTGTTTATGTTGCTTATTTTCATATTTATACACACACGTAACACCTGAGAGAAAAATCACGTAGTTCACCACTATATCAGTTGGCAGTAGATTCCTCAAAGATAAACATATTGGAAATGGAATTTAAAACTGATAAATTTGGAAGGAGTTGGTCAGTTTGTTGTTTATGTTGTTTATTTTCATATTTATACACACACGTAACACCTGAGAGAAAAATCACATAGTTCACCACTGTATCAGTCGGCAGTATATTCCTCAAAGATAAACATATTAGAAATGGAATTTAAAAGTGATAACTTTGGAAGGAGTTGGTCGGCTTGTTGTTTATGTTGTTTATTTTCATATTTATACACACACGTAACACCTGAGAGAAAAATCACATAGTTCACCACTATATCAGTCGGCAGTAGATAAACCAAAGGGAAACATATTGGAAATGGAATTTAAAAGTGATAAATTTGGAGGGAGTTAGTCAGCTTGTTGTTTATGTTGTTTATTTTCATATTTATACACACACGTAACACCTGAGAGAAAAATCACATAGTTGACCACTATATCAGTCGGCAGTAGATACATCAAAGGGAAACATATTGGAAATGGAATTTAAAAGTGATAGATTTGGAGGGAGTTAGTCAGCTTGTTGTTTATGTTGTTTATTTTCATATTTATACACACACGTAACACCTGAGAGAAAAATCACATAGTTCACCACTATATCAGTCAGCAGTAGATACATCAAAGGGAAACATATTGGAAATGGAATTTAAAAGTGATAAATTTGGAGGGAGTTTGTCAGTTTGTTGTTTATGTTGTTTATTTTCATATTTATACACACACGTAACACCTGAGAGAAAAATTACATAGTTCACCACTGTATCAGTCGGCAGTAGATTCCTCAAAGATAAACATATTGGAAATGGAATTAAAAATGTGACAAATTTGGAGCGAGTTGGTCAGCTTGTTGTTTATGTTGCTTATTTTCATATTCATACACACACGTAGCACCTGACAGAAAAATCACATAATTCATCACTCTATCAGTCGGCAGTAGATACATCAAAGAAAAACATATTGGAAATGGAATTAAAAATGTGACAAATTTGGAGGGAGTTGGTCAGCTTGTAGTTTATGTTGCTTATTTTCATATTCATACACACACGTTGCACCTGACAGAAAAATCACATAATTCACCACTATATCAGTCGGCAGCAGATTCATCAAACGGAAACATATTGGAAATGGAATTAAAAATGTGACAAATTTGGAGAGAGTTGGTCAGCTTGTTGTTTATGTTGCTTATTTTCATATTCATACACACACGTTGCACCTGACCGAAAAATCACATAATTCACCACCATATCAGTTGGCAGTAGATTCAGCAAAGGGAAACATATTGGAAATGGAATTAAAATGTGACAAATTTGGAGAGAGTTGGTCAGCTTGTTGTTTATGTTGTTTATTTTCATATTCATACACACACGTAACACTTAAGTGAAGAATCACATAGTTCACCACTATATCGGTCCGCAGCAGAGTCAACAAAGAGAAACATATTGGAAATGAAATTAAATGTGACAAATTTGGAGCGAGTTGGTCAGCTTGTTGTTTATGTTATTTATTTTCATATTCATACACACACGTAGCACCTGAGAGAAGAATTACATAGTTCACCACTATATCAGTTGGCAGCAGATTCATCAAAGATAAACATATTGGAAAAGAAATAAAAAGTGTGACAAATTTGGAGAGAGTTAGTCAGCTTGTTGTTTATGTTATTTATTTTTAATATTCATACACACACGTTGCACCTGAGAGAAAAATCACATAATTCACCACTGTATCAGTCGGTAGCAGATTCATCAAAAATAATCATATTGGAAATGGAATTACAAATGTGACAAATTTGGAGAGAGTTAGTCAGCTTGTTGTTTAAGTTATTTATTTTCATATTCATACACACGTAGCACCTGAGACAAAAGTCACATAGTTGACCACTATATCAGTCGGCAGTATATTCCTCAAAGAAAAACATGTTGGAAATGAAATACAAAATGTGACAAATTTGGAGAGAGTTAGTCAGCTTTTTGTTTATGTTGCTTATTTTCATATTCATACACACACGTAGCAGTTGAGACAAAAATCACATAGTTCACCACTATATCAGTCGGCAGTATATTCCTCAAAGAAAAACATATTGGAAATGAAATTAATAATGTGACAAATTTGGAGAGAGTTAGTCAGCTTGTTGTTTATGTTATTTATTTTCATATTCATACGCACACGTTGCACTTGACAGAAAAATCACATAATTTACCACTGTATCAGTCGGCAGTAGATTCATCAAAGGGAAACATATTGGAAATGGAATTAAAAATGTGACAAATTTGGAGAGAGTTAGTCAGCTTGTTGTTTATGTTGCTTATTTTCATATTCATACACACACGTAACACTTAAGTGAAGAATCACATAGTTCACCACTATATCGGTCGGCAGTATATTCCTCAAAGAAAAACATATTGGAAATGGAATTAAAAATGTGACAAATATGGAGAGAGTTAGTCAGCTTGTTGTTTATGTTATTTATTTTCATATTCATACACATACGTAGCACCTGAGAGAAAAATCACATAGTTCACCACTATATCAGTCGGCAGTAGATTCATCAAAGATAAACATATTGGAAATGGTTTAAAAATGTGACAAATTTGGAGAGAGTTAGTCAGCTTGTTGTTTATGTTGCTTATTTTCATATTCATACACACACGTTGCACCTGACAGAAAAATCACATAAATCACCACTGTATCAGTCGGCAGTAGATTCATCAAAGAAAAACATATTGGAAATGGAATTAAAAATGTGACAAATATGGAGAGAGTTAGTCAGCTTGTTGTTTATGTTATTTATTTTCATATTCATACACACACGTAGCACCTGAGAGAAAAATCACATGATTCACCACTGAATCAGTCGGCAGCAGATTCCTCAAAGATAATCATATTGGAAATGGAATTAAAAATGTGACAAATATGGAGAGAGTTGGTCAGCTTGTTTATGTTATTTATTTTCATATTCATACACACACGTAGTACCTGAGAGAAAAATCACATAGTTCACCACTATATCAGTCGGCAGTAGATTCATCAAAGAGAAACATTTTGGAGATAGAATTCAAAATGTCGCAAAGTTGGATGGAGTTAATAAGTTTGTTGTTTATGTTGTTTATTTTCACATTCACACATCAACATATAACCTGAAAGAAAAATCAGATAGTTCACTACTATATCAGTCGGCAGTATATTCCTCAAATAGAAACATTTTGGAAATGGAATTCAAAATGTCGCAAATTTGGAGGGAGTTAATCAGGTTGTTGTTTATGTTATTTATTTTCATATTTATACACACACGTAGCACCTGAGAGAAAAATCACATAGTTCACCACTATATCAGTCGTCAGTATATTCCTCAAAGAAAAACATATTGGAAATGAAATACAAAATGTGACAAATTTGGAGAGAGTTAGTCAGCTTGTTGTTTATGTTGCTTATTTTCATATTCATACATACACGTAGCACCTGAGACAAAAATCACATAGTTCACCACTATATCAGTCGGCAGTATATTCCTCAAAGAGAAACATTTCGGAAATGGAATTTAAAAGTGATAAATTTGGAAGGAGTTAGTCAGCTTGTTGTTTTTAGTTGCTTATTTTCATATTTATACACACACGTAACACCTGAGAGAAAAATCACGTAGTTCACCACTATATCAGTTGGCAGTAGATTCCTCAAAGATAAACATATTGGAAATGGAATTTAAAACTGATAAATTTGGAAGGAGTTGGTCAGTTTGTTGTTTATGTTGTTTATTTTCATATTTATACACACACGTAACACCTGAGAGAAAAATCACATAGTTCACCACTGTATCAGTCGGCAGTATATTCCTCAAAGATAAACATATTGGAAATGGAATTTAAAAGTGATAACTTTGGAAGGAGTTGGTCGGCTTGTTGTTTATGTTGTTTATTTTCATATTTATACACACACGTAACACCTGAGAGAAAAATCACATAGTTCACCACTATATCAGTCGGCAGTAGATAAACCAAAGGGAAACATATTGGAAATGGAATTTAAAAGTGATAAATTTGGAGGGAGTTAGTCAGATTGTTGTTTATGTTGTTTATTTTCATATTTATACACACACGTAACACCTGAGAGAAAAATCACATAGTTGACCACTATATCAGTCGGCAGTAGATACATCAAAGGGAAACATATTGGAAATGGAATTTAAAAGTGATAGATTTGGAGGGAGTTAGTCAGCTTGTTGTTTATGTTGTTTATTTTCATATTTATACACACACGTAACACCTGAGAGAAAAATCACATAGTTCACCACTATATCAGTCAGCAGTAGATACATCAAAGGGAAACATATTGGTAATGGAATTTAAAAGTGATAAATTTGGAGGGAGTTAGTCAGTTTGTTGTTTATGTTGTTTATTTTCATATTTATACACACACGTAACACCTGAGAGAAAAATTACATAGTTCACCACTGTATCAGTCGGCAGTAGATTCCTCAAAGATAAACATATTGGAAATGGAATTAAAAATGTGACAAATTTGGAGCGAGTTGGTCAGCTTGTTGTTTATGTTGCTTATTTTCATATTCATACACACACGTAACACCTGACAGAAAAATCACATAATTCACCACTGTATCAGTCGGCAGTAGATACATCAAAGGGAAACATATTGGAAATGGAATTAAAAATGTGACAAATTTGGAGCGAATTGGTCAGCTCGTTGATTATGTTGCTTATTTTCATATTCATACACACACGTAGCACCTGACAGAAAAATCACATAATTCACCACTCTATCAGTCGGCAGTAGATACATCAAAGAAAAACATATTGGAAATGGAATTAAAAATGTGACAAATTTGGAGGGAGTTGGTCAGCTTGTAGTTTATGTTGCTTATTTTCATATTCATACACACACGTTGCACCTGACAGAAAAATCACATAATTCACCACTATATCAGTCGGCAGCAGATTCATCAAACGGAAACATATTGGAAATGGAATTAAAAATGTGACAAATTTGGAGAGAGTTGGTCAGCTTGTTGTTTATGTTGCTTATTTTCATATTCATACACACACGTTGCACCTGACAGAAAAATCACATAATTCACCACTATATCAGTCGGCAGCAGATTCATCAAACGGAAACATATTGGAAATGGAATTAAAAATGTGACAAATTTGGAGAGAGTTGGTCAGCTTGTTGTTTATGTTGCTTATTTTCATATTCATACACACACGTTGCACCTGACAGAAAAATCACATAATTCACCACTATATCAGTCGGCAGCAGATTCATCAAACGGAAACATATTGGAAATGGAATTAAAAATGTGACAAATTTGGAGAGAGTTGGTCAGCTTGTTTTTTATGTTGCTTATTTTCATATTCATACACACACGTTGCACCTGACCGAAAAATCACATAATTCACCACCATATCAGTTGGCAGTAGATTCAGCAAAGGGAAACATATTGGAAATGGAATTAAAATGTGACAAATTTGGAGAGAGTTGGTCAGCTTGTTGTTTATGTTGTTTATTTTCATATTCATACACACACGTAACACTTAAGTGAAGAAACACATAGTTCACCACTATATCGGTCCGCAGCAGAGTCAACAAAGAGAAACATATTGGAAATGAAATGAAATGTGACAAATTTGGAGCGAGTTGGTCAGCTTGTTGTTTATGTTATTTATTTTCATATTCATACACACACGTAGCACCTGAGAGAAGAATTACATAGTTCACCACTATATCAGTTGGCAGCAGATTCATCAAAGATAAACATATTGGAAAAGAAATAAAAAGTGTGACAAATTTGGAGAGAGTTTCAGCTTGTTGTTTATGTTGCTTATTTTTAATATTCATACACACACGTAGCACCTGAGAGAAAAATCACATAATTCACCACTGTATCAGTCGGTAGCAGATTCATCAAAAATAATCATATTGGAAATGGAATTACAAATGTGACAAATTTGGAGAGAGTTAGTCAGCTTGTTGTTTAAGTTATTTATTTTCATATTCATACACACGTAGCACCTGAGACAAAAGTCACATAGTTCACCACTATATCAGTCGGCAGTGTATTCCTCAAAGAAAAACATGTTGGAAATGAAATACAAAATGTGACAAATTTGGAGAGAGTTAGTCAGCTTTTTGTTTATGTTGCTTATTTTCATATTCATACACACACGTAGCACTTGAGACAAAAATCACATAGTTCACCACTATATCAGTCGGCAGTATATTCCTCAAAGAAAAACATATTGGAAATGAAATTAATAATGTGACAAATTTGGAGAGAGTTAGTCAGCTTGTTGTTTATGTTATTTATTTTCATATTCATACGCACACGTTGCACCTGACAGAAAAATCACATAATTTACCACTGTATCAGTCGGCAGTAGATTCATCAAAGGGAAACATATTGGAAATGGAATTAAAAATGTGACAAATTTGGAGAGAGTTAGTCAGCTTGTTGTTTATGTTGCTTATTTTCATATTCATACACACACGTAACACTTAAGTGAAGAATCACATAGTTCACCACTATATCGGTCGGCAGTATATTCCTCAAAGAAAAACATATTGGAAATGGAATTAAAAATGTGACAAATATGGAGAGAGTTAGTCAGCTTGTTGTTTATGTTATTTATTTTCATATTCATACACATACGTAGCACCTGAGAGAAAAATCACATAGTTCACCACTATATCAGTCGGCAGTAGATTCATCAAAGATAAACATATTGGAAATGGTTTAAAAATGTGACAAATTTGGAGAGAGTTAGTCAGCTTGTTGTTTATGTTGCTTATTTTCATATTCATACACACACGTTGCACCTGACAGAAAAATCACATAAATCACCACTGTATCAGTCGGCAGTAGATTCATCAAAGAAAAACATATTGGAAATGGAATTAAAAATGTGACAAATATGGAGAGAGTTAGTCAGCTTGTTGTTTATGTTATTTATTTTCATATTCATACACACACGTAGCACCTGAGAGAAAAATCACATGATTCACCACTGAATCTATCGGCAGCAGATTCCTCAAAGATAATCATATTGGAAATGGAATTAAAAATGTGACAAATATGGAGAGAGTTGGTCAGCTTGTTTATGTTATTTATTTTCATATTCATACACACACGTAGTACCTGAGAGAAAAATCACATAGTTCACCACTATATCAGTCGGCAGTAGATTCATCAAAGAGAAACATTTTGGAGATAGAATTCAAAATGTCGCAAAGTTGGATGGAGTTAATAAGTTTGTTGTTTATGTTGTTTATTTTCACATTCACACACCAACATATAACCTGAAAGAAAAATCAGATAGTTCACTACTATATCAGTCGGCAGTATATTCCTCAAATACAAACATTTTGGAAATGGAATTCAAAATGTCGCAAATTTGGAGGGAGTTAATCAGGTTGTTGTTTATGTTATTTATTTTCATATTTATACACACACGTAGCACCTGAGAGAAAAATCACATAGTTCACCACTGTATCAGTCTGCAGTATATTCCTCAAAGAAAAACATATTGGAAATGAAATTAATAATGTGACAAATTTGGAGAGAGTTAGTCAGCTTGTTGTTTAAGTTATTTATTTTCATATTCATACACACGTAGCACCTGAGAGAAAAATCACATAGTTCACCACTATATCAGTCGTCAGTATATTCCTCAAAGAAAAACATATTGGAAATGAAATACAAAATGTGACAAATTTGGAGAGAGTTATTCAGCTTGTTGTTTATGTTGCTTATTTTCATATTCATACATACACGTAGCACCTGAGACAAAAATCACATAGTTCACCACTATATCAGTCGGCAGTATATTCCTCAAAGAGAAACATTTCGGAAATGGAATTTAAAAGTGATAAATTTGGAAGGAGTTAGTCAGCTTGTTGTTTATGTTGCTTATTTTCATATTTATACACACACGTAACACCTGAGAGAAAAATCACGTAGTTCACCACTATATCAGTTGGCAGTAGATTCCTCAAAGATAAACATATTGGAAATGGAATTTAAAAGTGATAAATTTGGAAGGAGTTGGTCAGTTTGTTGTTTATGTTGTTTATTTTCATATTTATACACACACGTAACAGCTGAGAGAAAAATCACATAGTTCACCACTGTATCAGTCGGCAGTATATTCCTCAAAGATAAACATATTGGAAATGGAATTTAAAAGTGATAACTTTGGAAGGAGTTGGTCAGCTTGTTGTTTATGTTGTTTATTTTCATATTTATACACACACGTAACACCTGAGAGAAAAATCACATAGTTCACCACTATATCAGTCGGCAGTAGATAAACCAAAGGGAAACATATTGGAAATGGAATTTAAAAGTGATAAATTTGGAGGGAGTTAGTCAGCTTGTTGTTTATGTTGTTTATTTTCATATTTATACACACACGTAACACCTGAGAGAAAAATCACATAGTTCACCACTATATCAGTCGGCAGTAGATACATCAAAGGGAAACATATTGGAAATGGAATTTAAAAGTGATAGATTTGGAGGGAATTAGTCAGCTTGTTGTTTATGTTGTTTATTTTCATATTTATACACACACGTAACACCTGAGAGAAAAATCACATAGTTCACCACTATATCAGTCGGCAGTAGATACATCAAAGGGAAACATATTGGAAATGGAATTTAAAAGTGATAAATTTGGAGGGAGTTAGTCAGCTTGTTGTTTATGTTGTTTATTTTCATATTTATACACACACGTAACACCTGAGAGAAAAATTACATAGTTCACCACTGTATCAGTCGGCAGTAGATTCCTCAAAGATAAACATATTGGAAATGGAATTAAAAATGTGACAAATTTGGAGCGAGTTGGTCAGCTTGTTGTTTATGTTGCTTATTTTCATATTCATACACACACGTAACACCTGACAGAAAAATCACATAATTCACCACTGTATCAGTCGGCAGTAGATACATCAAAGGGAAACATATTGGAAATGGAATTAAAAATGTGACAAATTTGGAGCGAATTGGTCAGCTCGTTGATTATGTTGCTTATTTTCATATTCATACACACACGTAGCACCTGACAGAAAAAATCACATAATTCACCACTCTATCAGTCGGCAGTAGATACATCAAAGAAAAACATATTGGAAATGGAATTAAAAATGTGACAAATTTGGAGGGAGTTGGTCAGCTTGTTGTTTATGTTGCTTATTTTCATATTCATACACACACGTTGCACCTGACAGAAAAATCACATAATTCACCACTATATCAGTCGGCAGCAGATTCATCAAACGGAAACATATTGGAAATGGAATTAAAAATGTGACAAATTTGGAGAGAGTTTGTCAGCTTGTTGTTTATGTTGCTTATTTTCATATTCATACACACACGTTGCACCTGACCGAAAAATCACATAATTCACCACCATATCAGTTGGCAGTAGATTCAGCAAAGGGAAACATATTGGAAATGGAATTAAAATGTGACAAATTTGGAGAGAGTTGGTCAGCTTGTTGTTTATGTTGTTTATTTTCATATTCATACACACACGTAACACTTAAGTGAAGAATCACGTAGTTCACCACTATATCGGTCCGCAGCAGAGTCAACAAAGAGAAACATATTGGAAATGAAATTAAATGTGACAAATTTGGAGCGAGTTGGTCAGCTTGTTGTTTATGTTATTTATTTTCATATTCATACACACACGTAGCACCTGAGAGAAGAATTACATAGTTCACCACTATATCAGTTGGCAGCAGATTCATCAAAGATAAACATATTGGAAAAGAAATAAAAAGTGTGACAAATTTGGAGAGAGTTAGTCAGCTTGTTGTTTATGTTATTTATTTTTAATATTCATACACACACGTAGCACCTGAGAGAAAAATCACATAATTCACCACTGTATCAGTCGGTAGCAGATTCATCAAAAATAATCATATTGGAAATGGAATTACAAATGTGACAAATTTGGAGAGAGTTAGTCAGCTTGTTGTTTAAGTTATTTATTTTCATATTCATACACACACGTAGCACCTGAGACAAAAGTCACATAGTTGACCACTATATCAGTCGGCAGTGTATTCCTCAAAGAAAAACATGTTGGAAATGAAATACAAAATGTGACAATTTTGGAGAGAGTTAGTCAGCTTTTTGTTTATGTTGCTTATTTTCATATTCATACACACACGTAGCACCTGACAGAAAAATCACATAATTTACCACTGTATCAGTCGGCAGTAGATTCATCAAAGAAAAAAATATTGGAAATGAAATTAATAATGTGACAAATTTGGAGAGAGTTAGTCAGCTTGTTGTTTATGTTATTTATTTTCATATTCATACACACACGTTGCACCTGACAGAAAAATCACATAATTTACCACTGTATCAGTCGGCAGTAGATTCATCAAAGGGAAACATATTGGAAATGGAATTAAAAATGTGACAAATTTGGAGAGAGTTAGTCAGCTTGTTGTTTATGTTGCTTATTTTCATATTCATACACACACGTAACACTTAAGTGAAGAATCACATAGTTCACCACTATATCGGTCGGCAGTATATTCCTCAAAGAAAAACATATTGGAAATGGAATTAAAAATGTGACAAATATGGAGAGAGTTGGTCAGCTTGTTTATGTTATTTATTTTCATATTCATACACACACGTAGTACCTGAGAGAAAAATCACATAGTTCACCACTATATCAGTCGGCAGTAGATTCATCAAAGAGAAACATTTTGGAGATAGAATTCAAAATGTCGCAAAGTTGGATGGAGTTAATAAGTTTGTTGTTTATGTTGTTTATTTTCACATTCACACACCAACATATAACCTGAAAGAAAAATCAGATAGTTCACTACTATATCAGTCGGCAGTATATTCCTCAAATAGAAACATTTTGGAAATGGAATTCAAAATGTCGCAAATTTGGAGGGAGTTAATCAGGTTGTTGTTTATGTTATTTATTTTCATATTTATACACACACGTAGCACCTGAGAGAAAAATCACATAGTTCACCACTGTATCAGTCGGCAGTAGATACATCAATGAAAAACATATTGGAAATGGAATTTAAAAGTGATAAACTTGGAGGGAGTTGGTCAGTTTGTTGTTTATGTTGTTTATTTTCATATTTATACACACACGTAACACCTGAGAGAAAAATCACATAGTTCACCACTGTATCAGTCGGCAGTAGATTCATCAAAGATAAACATATTGGAAATGGAATTTAAATGTGATAAATTTGGAGGGAGTTAGTCAGTTTGTTGTTTATGTTGTTTATTTTCATATTTATACACACACGTAACACCTGAGAGAAAAATCACATAGTTCACCACTATATCAGTCGGCAGTAGATTCATCAAAGATAAACATATTGGAAATGCAATTTAAAAGTGTTAAATTTGGAGGGAGTTAGTCAGTTTGTTGTTTATGTTGTTTATTTTCATATTTATACACACACGTAACACCTGAGAGAAAAATCACATAGTTCACCACTATATCAGTCGGCAGTAGATTCCTCAGAGAGAAACATATTGGAAATGGAATTTAAAAGTGATAAATTTGGAAGGAGTTAGTCAGTTTGTTGTTTATGTTGCTTATTTTCATATTCATAGACACAGGTAACACCTGAGAGAAGAATCACATAGTTCACCACTATATCAGTCGGCAGTAGATTCCTCAGAGAGAAACATATTGGAAATGGAATTAAAAATGTGACAAATTTGGAGCGAGTTGGTCAGCTTGTTGTTTATGTTGCTTATTTTCATGTTCATACACACACGTAACACCTGACAGAAAAATCACATAATTCACCACTGTATCAGTCGGCAGTAGATACATCAAAGAAAAACATATTGGAAATGGATTTAAAAATGTGACAAATTTGGAGGGAGTTGGTCAGCTTGTTGTTTATGTTGCTTATTTTCATATTCATACACACACGTTGCACCTGACAGAAAAATCACATAATTCAGCACTGTATCAGTCGGCAGTAGATACATCAAAGGGAAACATATTGGAAATGGAATTAAAAATGTGACAAATTTGGAGAGAGTTGGTCAGCTTGTTGTTTATGTTGCTTATTTTCATATTCATACACACACGTTGCACCTGACAGAAAAATCACATAATTCACCACTGTATCAGTCGGCAGTAGATACATCAAAGGGAAACATATTGGAAATGGAAGTTAAAATGTGAGAAATTTGGAGAGAGTTGGTCAGCTTGTTGTTTATGTTGCTTATTTTCATATTCATACACACACGTTGCACCTGACCGAAAAATCACATAATTCACCACCATATCAGTTGGCAGTAGATTCATCAAAGGGAAACATATTGGAAATGGAATTAAAAATGTGACAAATTTGGAGAGAGTTAGTCAGCTTGTTGTTTATGTTATTTATTTTCATATTCATACACACAGGTAGCACCTGAGAGAAAAATTACATAGTTCACCACTATATCAGTTGGCAGTAGATTCTTCAAAGATAAACATATTGGAAAAGAAATAAAAAATGTGACAAATTTGGAGAGAGTTAGTCAGCCTTTTGTTTATGTTATTTGTTTTTAATATTCATACACACACGTAGCACCTGACAGAAAAACCACATAATTCACCACTGTATCAGTCGGCAGCAGATTCCTCAAAGATAAACATATTGGAAATGGAATTAAAAATGTGACAAATTTGGAGAGAGTTAGTCAGCTTGTTGTTTATGTTATTTATTTTCATATTCATACACACGTAGCAGCTGAGACAAAAATCACATAGTTCACCACTATATCAGTCGTCAGTATATTCCTCAAAGAAAAACATATTGGAAATGAAATACAAAATGTGACAAATTTGGAGAGAGTTAGTCAGCTTGTTGTTTATGTTGCTTATTTTCATATTCATACATACACGTAGCACCTGAGACAAAAATCACATAGTTCACCACTGTATCAGTCGGCAGTATATTCATCAAAGGGAAACATATTGGAAATGGAATTAAAAATGTGACAAATTTGGAGAGAGTCAGCTTGTTGTTTATGTTGCTTATTTTCATATTCTTGCACACACGTAACACTTAAGTGAAGCATCACATAGTTCACCACTATATCGGTCGGCAGTAGATTCATCAAAGAAAAACATATTGGAAATGGAATTAAAAATGTGACAAATATGGAGAGAGTTAGTCAGCTTGTTGTTTATGTTATTTATTTTCATATTCATACACACACGTTGCACCTGACAGAAAAATCACATAATTCACCACTGTATCAGTCGGCAGCAGATTCCTCAAAGATAAACATATTGGAAATGGAATTAAAAATGTGACAAATTTGGAGAGAGTTAGTCAGCTTTTTGTTTATGTTGCTTATTTTCATATTCATACACACACGTTGCACCTGACAGAAAAATCACATAATTCACCACTGTATCAGTCGGCAGTAGATTCATCAAAGAAAAACATATTGGAAATGGAATTAAAAATGTGACAAATATGGAGAGAGTTAGTCAGCTTGATGTTTATGTTATTTATTTTCATATTCATACACACACGTAGCACCTGAGAGAAAAATCACATAATTCACCACTGTATCAGTCGGCAGTATATTCCTCAAAGATAATCATATTGGAAATGGAATTAAAAATGTGACAAATATGGAGAGAGTTGGTCAGCTTGTTTATGTTATTTATTTTCATATTCATACACACACGTTGCACCTGACCGAAAAATCACATAATTCACCACCATATCAGTTGGCAGTAGATTCATCAAAGGGAAACATATTGGAAATGGAATTAAAAATGTGACAAATTTGGAGAGAGTTAGTCAGCTTGTTGTTTATGTTATTTATTTTCATATTCATACACACACGTAGCACCTGAGAGAAAAATTACATAGTTCACCACTATATCAGTTGGCAGTAGATTCTTCAAAGATAAACATATTGGAAAAGAAATAAAAAATGTGACAAATTTGGAGAGAGTTAGTCAGCCTTTTGTTTATGTTATTTGTTTTTAATATTCATACACACACGTAGCACCTGACAGAAAAACCACATAATTCACCACTGTATCAGTCGGCAGCAGATTCCTCAAAGATAAACATATTGGAAATGGAATTAAAAATGTGACAAATTTGGAGAGAGTTAGTCAGCTTGTTGTTTATGTTATTTATTTTCATATTCATACACACGTAGCAGCTGAGACAAAAATCACATAGTTCACCACTATATCAGTCGTCAGTATATTCCTCAAAGAAAAACATATTGGAAATGAAATACAAAATGTGACAAATTTGGAGAGAGTTAGTCAGCTTGTTGTTTATGTTGCTTATTTTCATATTCATACATACACGTAGCACCTGAGACAAAAATCACATAGTTCACCACTGTATCAGTCGGCAGTATATTCATCAAAGGGAAACATATTGGAAATGGAATTAAAAATGTGACAAATTTGGAGAGAGTCAGCTTGTTGTTTATGTTGCTTATTTTCATATTCTTGCACACACGTAACACTTAAGTGAAGAATCACATAGTTCACCACTATATCGGTCGGCAGTAGATTCATCAAAGAAAAACATATTGGAAATGGAATTAAAAATGTGACAAATATGGAGAGAGTTAGTCAACTTGTTGTTTATGTTATTTATTTTCATATTCATACACACACGTTGCACCTGACAGAAAAATCACATAATTCACCACTGTATCAGTCGGCAGCAGATTCCTCAAAGATAATCATATTGGAAATGGAATTAAAAATGTGACAAATATGGAAAGAGTTAGTCAGCTTGTTGTTTATGTTATTTATTTTCATATTCATACACACACGTAGCACCTGAGAGAAAAATCACATAGTCCACCACTGTATCATTCGGCAGTAGATTCATCAAAGATAAACATATTGGAAATGGAATTAAAAATGTGACAAATTTGGAGAGAGTTAGTCAGCTTTTTGTTTATGTTGCTTATTTTCATATTCATACACACACGTTGCACCTGACAGAAAAATCACATAATTCACCACTGTATCAGTCGGCAGTAGATTCATCAAAGAAAAACATATTGGAAATGGAATTAAAAATGTGACAAATATGGAGAGAGTTAGTCAGCTTGATGTTTATGTTATTTATTTTCATATTCATACACACACGTAGCACCTGAGAGAAAAATCACATAATTCACCACTGTATCAGTCGGCAGTATATTCCTCAAAGATAATCATATTGGAAATGGAATTAAAAATGTGACAAATATGGAGAGAGTTGGTCAGCTTGTTTATGTTATTTATTTTCATATTCACACACACACGTAGTACCTGAGAGAAAAATCACATAGTTCACCACTATATCAGTCGGCAGTAGATTCATCAAAGATAAACATATTGGAAATGGAATTTAAAAGTGATAAATTTGGAGCGAGCTAGTCAGTTTGTTGTTTATGTTGTTTATTTTCATATTTATACACACACGTAGCACCTGAGAGAAAAATCACATAGTTCACCACTATATCAGTCGGCAGTAGATTTATCAAAGATAAACATATTGGAAATGGAATTTAAAAGTGATAAATTTGGAGCGAGTTAGTCAGTTTGTTGTTTATGTTGTTTATTTTCATATTTATACACACACGTAACACCTGAGAGAAAAATCACATAGTTCACCACTGTATCAGTCGGCAGTAGATTCATCAAAGATAAACATATTGGAAATGGAATGTAAAAGTGATAAATTTGGAGCGAGTTAGTCAGTTTGTTGTTTATGTTGTTTATTTTCATATTTATACACACACGTAACACCTGAGAGAAAAATCACATAGTTCACCACTGTATCAGTCGGCAGTATATTTCTCAAAGATAAACATATTGGAAATGGAATTTAAAAGTGATAAATTTGGAAGGAGTTAGTCAGCTTGTTGTTTATGTTGTTTATTTTCATATTCATAGACACACGAAACACCTGAGAGAAAAAACACGTAGGTCACCACTATATCAGTCGGCAGTAGATTCCTCAAAGAGAAACATATTGGAAATGGAATTTAAAAGTGATAAATTTGGAAGGAGTTAATCAGTTTGTCGTTTATGTTGTTTATTTTCATATTCATAGACACACGTAGCACCTGAGAGAAAAATCACATAGTTCACCACTATATCAGTCGGCAGTAGATTCCTCAAAGAGAAACATATTGGAAATGGAATTAAAAATGTGACAAATTTAAAGGAAGGTGATTTTCACTCTTCTGTCACTATGCTCTTTTTACAGCAAATTCTAATATCAGTTGTTTTTAAGCAATTTCTATCTGAAATGTGTTTTTCAATACGATGCTTCTTTGTAATTAACTATTTGTGTGTGATATATGTATTACTGATGGGCAGCTCTTGTTGGTTTGAAATGAGACAGGTCTAATGTTTTTACGTCAGTACCTACGGTTAGTACGTGTGAAATAGAAAAGATTAGTCATTTATTAATGAACAAAGCGGCGAATTAATATTTTAATGTATTGTGGCACATACCCACTATTTTATTACTGCATAAAATAGTGCAACTACTGTTGTTATTTTGTATTCGTATATATTACTGCCTTTGATTACCTGGTTTCTGCCAACATAAACATAATAGCAAATATTGCAATTGCAAGTTATACATTAATTATAGTGTGGAAAAGCTCGTGTATGCGATAGGAAGCCTTATTAACGCGCCAAGTAGATACAACTTTTTAAGCGCTGCTTTTCTCAACGGAAATGCTTTCAGCGGAAATTCATGAGCCACTTTAATAGGCATAATTTAATGGTTGATTATGTTTCTTGTAAGCCTACAAAAAGGAATATTGATATTGTGTTGCTGTCTCCTGGAGTAATAATGCAAGCGGTTTTGAATATTAAATGTATAATCATTATTTTTAGAAACTTAAAGCTTCAATCGTGTACAGCCAATTTACCATCATTATTTTTACTTTTTCTACTACGTATAGTAAGTAGAGAAAGTATTGTATTCCACCCGAAAATTCGATGTCGAGATTTCACCGAAAATATATGTTTTGAGACCCCCTGAATCCAAAAAAAGCATTCTTAGAAAAAGGTCCGTGTGTGTGTGTCTGTCTGCCTGTCTGCGTGTCTATCAGTCTGTGGACAGCACAACTCAAAAACGAAGAGTCGATTAAAAACCAAAGTTGATATTTAAGTTTAATGTCTTTCAAGGATGCGACACAAAGATTTTGAAGAAAATTGCCCCACCCTAAACTACCCTTTACATGGAAAATTGTATGAAAATTTTGATTTTCTTGAAAATGGCTATAACGATTTTCATTGTCATATGTTTAAGATATTTATATGACAAATGAAATGTATATTTCGAATTTTCTGGCTATAGCTTATGCAGTCCTGATTACTCTGGGTGACTTTTCAACAACTTCTAAACCGTAAGAGATAGACAAAATCTTAATGCCCAGAAAATGTAGATCTCGCTAAAACACACAATTTATGTCTGAATAACTTTTTTTGTAGAGTGAACCATTTCGGAGATATTCCTTATTATTCGTGTCAGTTTCGGAAAACCTAAAAGTTCCGTGAAATGGAACCTCGTTCATCTTTTTATATGTTAAGTGTGCAAAGAAAACGGAATCTGAAAGCTCTAAAAGAATTGACTATCGCACAAAGCCTACTGTATTCTAATATTCACCTTGCACCTAGTACGAAATAAACAATAAGACAATTTGCAGAAATGTTTATCTCAACTAACACGAAGAGGATATGGGAATAAGAGTTTTGTAAGAATTAGTAGTACAAGAGTAGAGAAACTCATGTGAGTGCAACATATGAGATTTTTTATTTTTGTGCTGGATGAAATAATTTATATAGACTGAATCACATAAGGTATCAATGCAAATAACCACTGGAAATAATTTCAATTATTTATAGGATAACTCATAAAAATTTCAGAAAAAAGAGGGCTTTAATAGCAGTGGTAATTTATCTTGTGGGCAGGCATGTACAAGGAATGGATAAAGCACACATGTCTAAAAAAGTGATGGCAGGAGTGATGTTTGGAAAGCGAGCGATAGGGAAACCTAGGAAAGGTTGGATGGATTCAGTGAAAGTGGACAGTTATCAGCTCCTAAAATGCAAAAATTGGCAACAGATAGCTCTGGGAAGAGATGATTGGAGGTCTCGGAAGAAGTCCCAGACTAGTGCCATTGGAAGATGAAGAAGAAGAAGAAGAAGAAGAAGAAAAGAAGAAGATGAAGAAGAAGATGAAGAAGATGAAGAAGAAAATGAAGAAGATGAAGAAGAAAATGAAGATGAAGAATATGAAGAAGATGAAGAAGAATATGAAGAAGAAGATGAAGAAGAAGATGTAGAAGAAGATGAAGAAGAAGATGAAGATGAAGAAGAAGATGAAGAAGAATATGAAGAAGAATATGAAGAAAGTGATGAAGATGAAGAAGATGAAGAAGAATATGAAGAAGAAGATGAAGAAGATGAGGAAGAAGATGAAGATGAAGAAGAATATGAAGAAGATGAAGAAGATGAGGAAGAAGATGAGGAAGATGAAGAAGAATATGAAGAAGATGAAGAAGAAGATGAAGAAGATGAAGAAGATGAAGAAGTAGAAGAAGAAGATGAAGAAGAAGATGAAGAAGATGAAGAAGAAAATGAAGAAGATGAAGAAGAAAATGAAGAAGATGAAGAAGATGAAGAAGAATATGAAGAAGAAGATGAAGAAGAATATGAAGAAGAAGATGAAGAAGAAGATGTAGAAGAAGATGAAGAAGAAGATGAAGATGAAGATGAAGAAGAAGATGAAGAAGAATATGAAGAAGAATATTAAGAAAGTGATGAAGATGAAGAAGATGAAGAAGAATATGAAGAAGAAGATGAAGAAGATGAGGAAGAAGATGAAGATGAAGAAGAATATGAAGAAGATGAAGAAGATGAGGAAGAAGATGAGGAAGAAGATGAGGAAGATGAAGAAGAATATGAAGAAGATGAAGAAGAATATGAAGAAGAAGAAGAAGAAGAAGAAGAACAAGAAGAAGAAGGGGTAATTTCTGTCTGTTCAGCTACCTTGCCCCCTTAAAGATGTTTAACTATGACTTACATTTATTCTATTCTCCATATATCCACGAACCATGTAATAAAAACATTTGTACAAATGTTTATTTCGATTAACATGAACAAGATAGCATTTGTAAGAATAGTTAGTGCAAGAGTGAGTAGGGAAAGTTACGTGAACGCAACACATGAAATTTTTCGTTTCCCTGTGGATGAAGGTAAGCTGTTGAAATTGCCTGAAGAAGTAGATGTCAGTACTTAGACAAAAATCGCTCTTTGTGAACGAAGCAATATTGTTCTCTGGTCCGTAACAAAGCGTAGCAAGGGTTGGTGTCTCGAGTGGCCTGAACCTTTCCGGAACTCGAGGCCTTTTAGTCCCTGGCACTTGACTTCAGTGGCAGACAGACAGTCAGACAGTCAGTCAGACAGACATGGGGCGCATGCAATAAAGTACTCAAGCCCTTTCTTGTTAACACTCCAACAAGACCAACCGTCCCCAAAACATATCAACATAATATACAGCGTTTTCCCCGCAGCGGAAATCACCTTTTACTTTCTCTGTTTTAACTATGGAATCCAGAGCAAGTATTGTATCCATTCACCCCAAAACATCTGATGTCTTACAGTCACATGTCTTTCCCTACACATTAACGTTTATTTCTCTACTAGTAAGTAGAGGAAGTTCTGTATTCAATCCAAAAATTCCATGTCAAGATTTCACCAGAAATACATGTTTTGAGGCCCCCTGAATCAAAATAAAAAGCATTTTTAGAAAAAGGTCCGTGTGTGTATATGTGTGTGTGTCTGTGTGTGTGTCTGTGTGTGTGTGGGTGTGTGCGTGTGTGTGTGTCGGTATGTCTATTGGTCTGTCAATCTTTGGAAAGTACAACTCAAAAACGAAAAGTCCATTAAAAACCAAACGTGCTATTTAAGTTTAATATCTTTTAGGGATGCGACACGAAGATTTCGAACAAAATTCCTTCTCCCTAAACTACTCTTTAGATGGAAAATTTTGGTTTTCTTGAAAATGGCCTTAACTATTTTCATTAAAATGGCATTGTGTGTGTGTGTGTGTGTGTGTGTGTGTGTGTGTGTGTGTGTGTGTGTGTGTGTGTGTGTGTGTGTGTGTGTGTTCTCTGTGAATACCTAAACAGGTAGATGAAAAGTCGGTTATATACAACATTTGGTATAGTTCAGTATCTTCCAAGGGTGTGGCAAACATTTTTAAAAATAATCCCCTCACCCCAAGCTTTCCTCTTATATGGAAAAAAAAAAAATTCAAAAAGTATATTTTCTCAAAAATGACTAAAGATTTTGATTAAAATACCATATGTTTAAGTCATTTTCATGTGAAATAAAATGTGTCTTGAATTTTCTGGGAATAACATCTGCAGTTATTATCATCATTAACATGAGTACCATAATTATTAGCTTTATTGTAATTAGTTTTAGTATTATTATCATTATTACATCAAGATTAAATATTTTTGGTAAAGTGAAAGCCTGGCATGTGATTGAAAGTGATTTAACTAGGCAAATATAGTGCTTCTAAGAAATGATTATGGACAAAATGAAACGAGCTTAGTAAGACATAAGGAATGTGCTATGACACATTTGAGAATTAACAATTAAAATCAATTGTTACTGAAACTGCTTCCGTGAGTCGCGTAGGCGGAAGAAGAAACAGGAGGTGTATACCTGGGAGGGGGGGGGGGGCGGGGAGGGTCACCTCACCCATATAACTTACATTGACTATTTCAATTATACGTGACTTGGTTAAAATCAATCAATCGTCTCAGAACAATTTCAAAGTTCAACCAATTCACGAAAAATCTATCCCATTTCATATTCACCTCCTCGCTTTTCTTATGTTATGGTCAAGTTAGACAATCTAGCTGCACTGTTCTATAGGTGCGGAACAGTTCACGCCATTTAACGCAAAAAAGACACTAGGTTTAAATGTCAAAAAATGGATGACTCTCTCTTGGGTAAAGTATTTAATGCTAAAATAAATGAAATAATTCGAACAGGGAACCTTAGAACCCAGAATACAATAGGAAATATGTTTGGAATTTCTTTGACAAATTTTGTATTGAACGAAATTATAAATCAACAGCAGATACTCCAACTACTGGCATGGAAACATGTTAAAAGGTTGGAGTATCAATACACAACGAAAACGATGTGGAACGTTACTGCAAAACTTACACAAAAAGTATTCCAGAGAATATCATCGGAACGTTAATATGTTTAGTGATCGAGAATTTTAGGCTATATCTTCGTTTAATTTGTGAAACAGTGTTAATATGTGCAACTCGTGATAATCAAATTCTTTAGATAAATTAAAAATTACTCGTCGAATTACTTATGATAATACTGTAACACCCCCCAGAAGGAAGGGATGAGGCTAAGGAGCCATAGAAGGCTACAGGCTACAGAGACGCACGGAAGTCCTAACAACTCCAGGCTCTAAGACCTGTCCCATTACTGGAGTTACCTAGAGAGAGCGATGAACGACGTTTCGACCAAGCAGCCCTCTAATGTCCACGGGGAATACTCTTTTGTTTGAGCAAGCATCCGCTTCATCCACCACACGCCATGAAACCTAGAAGTGAACCTGAAAGATATGCAGGAAATGAATTGAACTGGAATGGTGGAAGGGAATTCGTGACATATGAGAAACCACCCCAGCAAGCAGGATAAACCATGACCAACCCAAGGTCGAACCGAATCGAACCTGGAAACTCCCGATGCAAACCTTACACGTTACTGCAAGGCACAAGAGGTCGAACTCGTGCTGTATATACCTATTGGTGTCTCAGCTAGCGCATGGTACAAACCTCGTCACGCTTTGAGAGAACCAATAAGGTGCAAGGGTTGCGTTGGCAAGTTCTCCTCAACTTGGCAGATGTTGCACGTTTGTGGTGAATGCCATGGCAACCTCAGAAACGCTAGAACGGAACCTTTCACTGAAGCAATTGAACAGCGAAGTTCAACGACCTACAACTCTTTACCTGGAGGAAGTTGTGGTCATAGACTTGAATCTACAGACATCTACCTCAAGTTCTGTATGGAAAGCAATTTAATGCCTGGTCCCAAGGATTCAGAGTTGCCTAATTTATACTAAACTGAAGTAGTGAAAATGTTACAATGGGGAAGGCTGTATCAAAACAGTCAGAATATCAAGTAGACCTGGAATACAAGTTGATTAAATAACCTCTCAACTCTAAATGTAACATCATGTTTTACAGGTAAATGCAAATGAATGGAATTGGTTTACGTGTTTATTATGAAGACACTAATACTAGAAAAAATCTGATGCGTCGCACTCACATGACTTTCTCTACTCTTGTACTAAACATTCTTTCAAACTCTTATTCCTATATCTTCTTCGTGTTGGTTGAGATAAACGTTTATACAAATTATCTTATTGTTTATTTTCTTACAGACACAAGGGGAATATAAGAATACAGCAGGTTTTGAGCGAGTAAAGTCTTTTAAAGCTTTGAGATTCTGTTCTGTTTGCACGGTTAAACATATAGAAAATGAACAACGATGTTGCATTTGATGAAAGATTGTTTTCCGGAACTGACAAAAAATAACAAGGAATATCTCCGAAATGGTTCACTCTACAAAAAAGTTTATTTGGACATAGATGTTTTAGCAAGATCTACATTTTTGTACAGCAAGATTTTGTCTATCTCTTACGGTTTACCAGTTATTCAAAAGTCATCAAGAGTAAACAGGACTACAAGGGCTATAGTCAGAAAATTCAAAATGTACATGTTATTTGTCATAAAAATATCTTAAACATATGTCATTTTAATCAAAATCGTTAGAGCCATATTCAAGAAAATCAAAATTTTCGACACACACGCATCTTTTGTAAAAATGCATTTTATCCAGGGTACTTCTAAACGAACATTTCTGAGAAATATCGGTGTCGAATAAATGGGGGAATACTGTACTTCCTCTACTTGCTATAAGCTACGGAGTGAAATGGCTGCAAGGTAACACGTAAGGCTGCCATTCGGGAGGTCTCGGGTTCAATTCTGTTCCATTGACTGGTGTTTAACTTGGTTTCCCCTGATCGACAGGCAGGTTTCTTATCTATCACAACTTTTATTCCATAATTTCCATTTCATTCTCTATTCCCCTCATGTTTCAGGTGTGGTTCCAGGTTTCGTGGCGTATGTTGGTACCGGATAGGTGGCACGGATATTTGCTTAAAGGAAAGAGTATTCCTGTGCACTAGATGGTTGCTTGGTCGACTGGTCATTCATCGCCCTCTAGGGAGCTCCAGCAGTGGACGGATTTTCGAGCCTGGAACTGTTAGAGACTTCCGTGCGTCTTTGTGGTCTGTGGCCTGTAGTCTCCTGTGGTTTCTTCAGTTCATCCCTTCCTGCTGGGGTGTGGCAGACTCTAGGAGGTGTGCACACTAAGTGTCCGAGGTGTCCCCGTTGTTGTACGACCTGAATGTATACTATAGATAAGTGACAGAGAAAGTAAAACTAATTCTACTCAACTTAATGCGAAATATTTGTTTATGTAGCTAGTATATAATCTGACTCATTGTAACACGAGTGTCCCAATGAAAATTATACACGTGTTACATACGTTTTATGCAATTTTAGTACTAAAATGGGTAAAAATAGTCAATGAATTTGATAAATGGAAAATTATAATGTATCAGAGATCACAGGTGTATCAGTAATATTGTTTCTAAGCACATGTTTCATTTGTTTCTACAGTTATAGAGGGAAATGGAAGTTAATGAAAACACTATTGAAAATATGGATCGTATTCCGCTTAACATTTTGAACGAAGCGCTGAGAGTTTATTAATTCTAGAAAAGTTAAAAGATGTTCACGATAAAGTCTATGAAAATAAGCAGTTCAAGAGGAACAGGAGATGCATAGCAAGTTGTCCGATTTCCTTGATAAAACCAGACAGGTTTAACGAAAGCGACAGGCGAGCCGAGTGGCGTCTAGCAATGACTCTGTTTGCGCTTGATATTGTTGGCAACCCTAGATAACAAGCTTTGTGCACGGCAAAAATACTAAGTCTGCCCTCACCAACAATCTAAATTCATAATGCGTCACAGAAATGGCTTCTCTCGGCTTGCGAAGTAGTTTCAGCAAATTGTGTTTTGTGTTTGTGAGTTTAGTACTGCACACCAGGTACCGCAGCCTCCGACGAGAAAACGTCTGAGGGATGTTTTGCTATCTGGAGAGGAAAGGGAAGACAGTATCACATGGCAGCTCACGATGATGTCATGAATAGAATTACTATCTATATTAACTACAGTATATTTCTGACCAGAATATAGTTATAACGAATGTGTTGGACAAATAGATAAATTAATAATTAAATGAATAAATATATGAATGAGTGAGTAAATAAGTACATAAGAATCGGCAATAATAAATTCTGGCACCTAATTGCTTAAACCAGGGCTTATATTTCAGACCCTTATTCGTTTATTTAACTTTCAAAAATATGTTATAAAAACCTAAAAACTACACAACAAGAAAAAAACAGAATTTTATGCAACATACACAATCTAAACATGCTCCAAATTATAATTTATCACATCTAATATCTATACAACAATTTCCTCTAATACGTATAACAATCACAATCCTAATACTTAAACTAATACATATGTATATGTACATTTAATTAAATTTAAATATATATCAAATTTAATTGTATTCAATTTATTACTCTCTTCATTAAAAAAACATAATTGATAAAAAACCGACAAACTTCTTTTAAAAATACCAAAATAATATATAAACAAAATCACCAATTCATATAGTTATTATTAGATATTAATTATTATTATTATTATTATTATTATTATTATTATTATTATTATTATTATTATTATTATTATTATTATTATTATTATTATTATTATTATTATTATTATTATTATTATTATTATTATTATTATTATTATTATTATTATTATTATTATTATTATTATTATTATTATTATTATTATTATTATTATTATTATTATTATTATTATTATTATTATTATTAGGCGTTGGACATAGAGTTATAAAACTAAAGTAGACCACCATAAATAAGGGTAGACTATAGTAGTTTTTCCTTGCAGAATTGGTCAGTTAAATACCTGTTACTTATACGTTAGGTGTGTTGCATGCGTTTCGGGCGTTACTTCATATTTATCATATTATTTACGTTAGTGATCGTGTTTTACTAGATTCCTCTAGAAACTGGAAACGTTGAATTTTGAACCCTCTAGAAATTGAGAGAGGTTATATAAAGGGCTACTTAACCTAAGGAACATTAGTGTGTTTAAGATCATTTGGAAGCTCCTCTAAGTATACTACAGTTCAGATCGAAGGAACTGATAGTGATCACGAGTAATGTTATTTGCAACCGAAAGGTAAAATGTTTACTTTGATCACAGTGACGAAAGTTAGAATCACAGTTTTTGGTGAACACTATATTTGAATTTCTCATTAAATTTTTTAATTCGTTGTATTTTGTTTTATGTTTCTTTCCCAACCAATGCTACCAATACTACTGGTAATTCTATCATTCACTACGTCATTTATGTAGTGCACTAAAACAACCAAATCGTAGTTTTGGTAGAGTCAAATCTAGTTGGACATCAACTCCAACCCCTGACGCCCAGCGCAACGTTAGTATCCTAGCATTGCAAACAAGAAAGTATATTTTCTAAGTGGCCTAACCTTTGTTGATATGTTAAAACTCTAGCCGTAATCTTTTTCAGAAAACACTTGTCCAAGACATTCTTTATATATATGTCGTAAGAGCAACACAGAAGTTACAAGCCTTTTCAACCTTGGAGGGGAGGGGGAACTATTCAGAGCTTTCACATGAGGTAGGGTTAAACAACGGAGGGCTACACCTCGCACACTTAGACCTACATAGATCTATTGTGGCTACTACCACAGGAAGAAGTGATGAAGTGAAAGAACTGCAGGCCACAGAGACGCGTGGAAGTCCCTAACAGTTTCTACAGTTGGAACTCCCTAGGGAGGGCGATGTTGAATTACGTAACGTGGATAGGTACTTAACTGACAATTCTACCAGGAAAACTACCGAAATCTACACTTACTTATGTTGGAGTGCGGTAGTTTACCAACTGTAGCCATGATAGATCTATATAGGTTGCAGTGCCCGAAGTGCTCCCTGCGTTGTTTTATTCTACACCTATACTACAGCTATATAACTAGTAGTAAAGTGAAAACGAAAAGAAAGACAGTAACAGGCGATTAAGTAAATCTCTACACTCTCGTATATTGTAATGCGTCACAAAGTTTAATCCTAATACATCGCTAGCTTCCTCATAATGATAAATGAAACAGCGTTGAACTACAAAGCAACAGGTGAAACATTTGTTTTATGTAAAACAAATCCTTTTTAAATTGTATTTCCCAATCATTATTAATCGCCTATAGCAATGGAAAATAAATAGCTATGGTTGTTATGATTATTAATTAAAATCAAACCTGTTAGACGCAGAGGGGAATTTACTTTCATACATACGCACTGCTTGTTTCCCTATAAGCCTGTTAATGGTGTTATCCATAGGGGGTTGGCAGAAGGAAGATTTAATACAAAATCAGAAAAATACTGATGCAATACTTGAGGCAATTCAGTGTGTCATAGGAAGATGTGCTGCAAACACAAAACTCACTCTACTTCCTCTTGTACAAATTATTATTACAAACTCTTATTCTTCTATTTAATTCACGTTAATCGAGATAAACATTTGTAGAAATTATTTTATTACAAATGTCCTTCTACATGCAATGGGAATACCGGAATACAGTAAGCTTAAGGGGACAGTGTAGTATGAAAATACACAAACTACGCCTTAGTGGGTTAAATTAGGTTAAACTACCACTGCTCTTAAGGTTCTCAATAGTTTTTCCTGAACTTTTTATGCATTATTGTATAAATCATCACAATTATTTCAACTGGTTATTTCCATTCGTAGCTTATGTGATTGAGTGTATAAAATATTGCATCCAGCAGAAAAATACTAAAATTTACTCTTAAACATGCGGATTTATGTACTTTTCACAGTAAGTATGAAAGTATGAGTGGTAGAGAGGTGAAATGTTCAGTACTTGTATACAATAGTTGAACGTTCTGAAATAATAATAGTAATAATAATAATAATAATAATAATAATAATAATAATAATAATAATAATAATGATAATGATAATAAATAATAATATTAAATAATAATAATATTAAATAATAATAATATTAAATAATAATAATATTAAATAATAATAATATTAAATAATAATATTAAATAATAATATTAAATAATAATAATACTAAATAATAATAATACTAAATAATAATAATACTAAATAATAATAATATTAAATAATAATAATAATAATATTAAATAATAATAATAATAATATAATAACAATAACAATAATCATAACAATAACAATAATCATAATCATAACAATAATCATAATCATAATCATAACAATAATAATAATAATAATAATAATAATAATAATAATAATAATAATAATAATAATAATAATAATAATAATAATAATAATAATAATAATAACAATAATCATAACAATAATCATAACAATAATCATAACAATAATCATAACAATAATCATAACAATAATCATAACAATAATCATAACAATAATCATAACAATAATCATAACAATAATCATAATAATAATAATAATAATAATAATAATAATAATAATAATAATAATAATAATAATAATAATAATAATAATAATAATAATAATAATAATAATAATAATAATAATAATAATAATAATAATAATAATAATAATAATAATAATAATAATAATAATAATAATAATAATAATAATAATAATAATAATAATAATAATAATAATAATAATAATAATAATAATAATAATAATAATAATAATAATAATAATAATAATAATAATAATAATAATAATAATAATAATAATAATAATAATAATAATAATAATAATAATAATAATAATAATAATAATAATAATAATAATAATAATAATAATAATAATAATAATAATAATAATAATAATAATAATAATAATAATAATAATAATAATAATAATAATAATAATAATAATAATAATAATAATAATAATAATAATAATAAACACAACGCAAAAACACCAGCCATCTCTCTGGTTTAAAAGTTTGTCGGTCTAACTTTAAATAATGTTATCCATCAGCTCCCCCCTAATGACCTAGCTGTCGATGGGCCCTTAAACCCTACCTCTCTATCAGCTCCCAAAGTTTTTCGGCCTCATTTTGGGGACATCAACTCGCTGTCCCGTCCTTCTCGTAATCCTATTGGTTCTTTTTCCTCTGACGAGACAGCGAGGCGAATTTCAGTACGCAATCACTAATTGGATGACTTTTGCAGTCGCCCATTGCGGAAGTCGGACATACTTAGCGGCGAAACGTCAGCATAATTTTCAATTTCTTAATGTCTTAAAAAAGCCAACAAGACGCGGTCCATACCGGAAGCCAAGAAAGAAGTAATGGACAAAAGCCGTGGAAGTCTGTGTAAGCACTTCAATTAATTGTAATGATTTATAGCATAACTCGTAAAAAGTTAAGAAGAAGACATTCAGAATGTTAAGAACAGCGGTAATTTAACTTACTAAGGTGTAATTTTTGTATCTTCAGACTAACTTGTCCCCCTAAGCGAAAGTCAAATCACTGGCTGGTGGCTATGTGATGTCTTTGTTATTACATTCTGTTTGAATGCTCAGGACAAAACGCGAATGACTTCCTATTTGAGAAATGCATAACTATTTGAAAATTAAAAGAAATAAGGAAGGTCTCGGAAATGATTAGCTCCATAAAAATGTAGTTTATATGAATTGTGTATTTTAACAAGATCTATATTTTTGTGCAGTATGATTTGGTCTTATGTCTTAAGGTTTACTCGTTATGCAAAATTCACTCTGAATGAAGAGGACTTTCGTGGATATTCGCAGAAAATTCAAGATTGATAATGTCTCTCCCAGTGGGCGAAACTTTCGCTGTCGTCTTCAATATGTCGGTTTTTGATGAATATGCTGCTGGCTGCTACAGTGATGAACTTGTGATATTTCTCTCATGATATGATTGGGTGGGATGGGAATAGATAATGGCAGTCAAGTTATATTATTGAGGTTAATAAATAAAAACTACTTGTAGCGAATTGCCGACTGTTTGAGGAAGTGGCATAACTTCTGAAGTATCAATAAATTTAAGATTTAAAATAAGTTTCCGTAATAATAACGAGAAGTGTAAGCGGCCAAGAGTCACCGAAATGCTAAGCAGCAAATCACTTTTCGGTCACCCCCAAGTATGTATAACCCGAGCACGGTCTCAACCCTTTAGTGGTCGTGCGGGGTGTTCAGAACAACCCTGTGATTCTTATCCATCTAGTATTACATAATGGATAAGAGTATACCTGCATGATCTTTGATACCTTTCTATAGGAAGTAATGTGTGAGCCTTGAGTAAAAATATTTACCTATAAAAAATCTGAGTGTTGCACTCACATGACTTTCTCTACTCTTGTACTAACCATTTCTACAAACTCTTATTCCTCTATCTTCTTCATGTTAGTTGAGATAAATATTTGCAGAAATTATTTTATTACTTATTTCTTTGTACGTACAAAGGGAATTTGGGAATACAGTAGGCTTTGAGCAATAGTCAAATTTTTTAAAGCTTTCAAATTCCGATCTGTTTGCACGGCTAACGTATAAAAATGAATAACAATGTTACATTAGACGAAAGTTTGTTTTCCAAAATTCACACAAATAACAAGGAATATCTCCAAAATGATTCACTCTACAAAAAAAGGACATAAATTGTGTATTTTAGTTACTAGTTACTCAAAAGTCATCCAGAATAAACAGAACTACACAGGCTATAGCGAGAAATTCAAAATATACGTTTCACTTGCCATACAAATATCTTAAACATATGGCATTTTATTCAAAATGGTTAATCATTTTGAAGAAAATCAAACTTTTCGAAACATTCTCCATGTAAAGGGTAATTTTCTTCAAGATCTTTGTGTCGCACCCTTGAAAGACAAACTTAAATAGCAACTTCGGTTTTTGACAGTCTTTTCGTTTTTGAGTTATACTGTTCATACAACACACACACACACACACACACACACACACACACACACACACACACACACACACACACACACACACACACACACCTTTTTCTATTTTTTTTTTTTTTAAATTCAGGGTTCTCAAAACATATATTTCCGATGAAATCTCGACATCGAATTTTTGGGTGAAATACAATACTTCCTATACTTATTAGTAGAGAAAGTAATAAATTCACCAAAGGTTATAAGAAAATGGGATATATTGTATGTGATTCAAAAACAGTAATTTGATACTTTATTAATATAAAAATTACACTCATATAATGTGAGGTAGTATTCTTAAGGATTTTATTAAGTAAACATATTTATATTATTGATATGGTGCATAAACTGAAATTGGAGCCCCTTTTGTTTAGGGCTACAGAACACCCCGCGCAAGTAGTAACGTTGTAAAACAAGTTTTTAGGCATTATGGACTGTCAATAATCGACCAAATTTTTGTAATAAAAAACATAGTAAACTTGAAGGACTGTAAGACACGAAAATACACGAATTTTAGAAACACGTGCTCTTTAATATATACAAGTCCCACACTGACTTATAACTAATAATAATTGGTTTTTTTCAACACTTGAATTGCATAACTAATGTGTTCCCCGACCAAAATTGTCACTGACACTTCTACATTGTGCACTGATTTTAAATGATGGAAATTATGTGCTTGTCATTTATTTGTAAAATTATACCTTTTCTAAAACTGCTTTTTTATTCAGGGAGTCTCAAAACACGCATTTTCTGTGAAATCTTGCTATGGTTTTTTGGTTGATATAACATACTTCCTCTACATACTGTAAAATCACCATCATGCAACTAGTCTCTCTCTCTCTCTCTCTCTCTCTCTCTCTCTCTCTCTCTCTCTCTCTGTGCGTGTGTGTGTGCGTGCGTGCGTGTGGGCGTGTGCGTTGTTTCGGTTTGTTTGGATGCAGTTAAGGTATACTTACTACGAGGTGATATAGAAAAATTAACAGCAGTGTATCACAAATTTGGAAATGGAGCAACATTAACGAATTTCAGTATGTAAGTATTGCAAGAAACAATCTATTTCGAATAAACATTCAATATTTGGTGTGAAAAACTCACATTACTTTCTCTAATCACAAAAAATAAAGGTGATATACAGATGAAATACAAAAAAATCTGATGTGTTGCACTCACATGACTTTCTCTACTTTCGTACTAACCATTCTTACAAACTCTTATTCCTATATCTTCTTCGTGTTAGTTAAAATAAACATTTGTACAAATTATCTTATTGCTTATTTCCTTGTAGGTGCAAGGGGAATATTGGAACACAGTAGGCTTTGTGCGATAGTCAAATCTTTTGAAGCTTTGAGATTCCGTTCTCTTTGCACACGTAACATATAAAAAAATGAACAATGATGACCCATTTCACGAAAGTTCTAAGTTTTCCGAAACTCACACACATAACAAGGAATATGTCCGAAATGGTTCACCCTACAAGAAAATGTATTGAGACATAAATTGTGTATTTTAGCAAGATCTACATGTTTTGTATAGTATGATTTGGTCTATCTCTAACGGTTTACCAGTTATGCAAAAGTCGTCCAGAGTAAATACGACTACAGGGGCTATAGCTAGAAAATTCAAGATATACATTTCATTTATCATCAAAATACCTCAAACATATGACATTTTAATAAAAATCGTTAGAGCCATTTTCAAGAAAATCAAAACTTTCGAAAAATTTTCCATGTAAAGGGTAGTTTAGGGTGGGGCTATTTTCTTCAAAATCTTCGTGTGACATCCTTGAAAGACATTAAACTTAAATACCAACTTTGGTTTTTAACCGACTTTTCGTTTTTGAGTTATGCTGTCCACAGGCTGACAGACTGACACACAGACTGACACACAGACTGACACACAGACTGACACACAGACTGACACACAGACTGACAAACAGACACACACGGACCTTTTTCTAAAAATGCTTTATTTGGATTCAGGGGGCCTCAAAACATGTATTTCCGGTGAAATCTCGACATCGAATTTTTGGGTGGAATACAATACTTGCCCTACTTACCAGTAGAGAAAGTAAAAATACAGATGACACGTGTAGCACTGTCTTTAGGTGAGCACATGGTTGCTTAAGATATTCAAAATGTTCGGCACATAACGGAACGAGCGAGTAGCCGTAGTTACGTTGGTCAATGTATATATTTCTATTGTTTGGCTGAATGTTATACTATATTACGATACTGATATAGAAGTCGTTCTTCTCTACACGGCGTTCACTATATTGCCGGGCCGTGGATAATGTGTATACGTGCTACGCGCACTGTCTATTACACTGGGTGTTTTTCCGTCTTAAACTACGGCGTAACAAGCTCATGAGGTAGAGCCTGAAAGTTAGGCAAAATGCCTTCTCTACTTGAAATTGTTTTAAATATTTTGTTTGCTAACGATGCTGTCAATTGCCAGGATCTTATCAGCACCGCTGGTGTGCCGGAATTTTGTCCTGCAGGAGTCCTTTAACATACCAGTAAATGTAGTTACATAGGACTGTCGCTTTTAAAAACCATCGTTCTGGACCGGGATCAGTAGCCCAGCACCTAACCAACTGAGCCACCGAGTCCGACCTTCTGCTTCGGTGGATATATTGAAGAGAAGAGCTAAATAGAGATTAACATGTTTCTGTACATCTAGGGACGCTAGGGTGAATTTTTATTTTTGCTTTTTTGCCTATTTTTGCTTCAGTTATTTATTTTAGGGTTTAAAGCTGGTTTTGGATCTTATAGCTTTTTACTGTAATTATTTACAGCTTTCAAAAAGTACACAAATAAAGTCAATGTTTGAAGGTGATAAAAGTTACACAAATAATGAACTGAAACATCTACGTCACAAAAATAACCACTGAGGATCTTGTTCGGTATAACTGCATTTATTTGTTTTCAATCAGTCGGAAAATTAGCTCCTCAAACGATTCAATTAAACTGTTTGAATAGCAGAGCCTATGAAAGGAATGCAGGCCACTCCGGACATAATGAATAGTAGGACGAGACAGAGCGAGGTCAGATCCCAAGGGTTGTTCTTCCTCACATGATTCACTCCTGTGGCGAAGGCATCTGACTCATACAAAGGACATCTAGTTCTCTTATCAGGTAAATAATTGTTCAAAATACGTGTTGCTCTCCTCTTAAACTTGTCAACACAACTTGAGTGTTTGTGATCATTTATTTATCATGTAAAATTAAGTTCGTCGTTGATTAGTAAACTCCATGACTTTGTTCAACTCCGACGCATTGTTCCATCTATTGATGGAACAATACTCTTTTGTAAAAGAGCTTTATGACTCAACATTCTACGATACTAAAACAGAACTGGAAGGTTTCAAAAATGACACTTTAATATCAACAGCAGTCGCAATATCCAATAGACAATTTCAATTTTCCCTGAATCTGTGCAAGGCTTTCTTGGATTTGGGAATTCCATTCTGCGACTGTAAAACCAATTCCTCAGGACATTTTTGCAGAGGTACACTAAACAAGAGACTCCATCGAAATCCAAAATTAGAAAAACTTACTTCCATATCCGCTTTCAAGAGGAACTGTAGAAGATTCGAGGCTGAGTTGCAGAAAACAGCACTGAACTGATGTCACAGCCAATGTCATCGTCGGAACTACGGAAGTGAAGCAAAGTGACCCTGCAGCATTTTTGACAGCGAAATAGATCTTCTTCTTCGTCTTGTTCTTGTTCTTCTTTTTCTTGTTCTTCTCCTTCCACTAGGCATAGGCCTGACGACCTGCTCCACCCTCAAACGTATCACCCCATGTTTTCCCTGGTCTTGCTACTTGGCGATATCCTCTGTTTATAATTTAATAACAGTTTTGGTATTCCTATCTCTACCATCCTTAATATGTGTTAATAACAATTAGTTTTATTTCCATCCATTTTTTCCCAGTTAATATATGCCGGGTGGAAGGGAAGTGTTTACATTAATTTAAACCAGTGATAGATGTCGCTGTTTGGAACACATTTTGCATCTTACGTTTTTGTCTCTGACCATTTCCTACGGAGAAATTTTAGTTTTGTCGAAAACAAATTGGCAACACTGCAGAATATGTGGGGGTCACTTTCACTAGATCAGTACATAAAAAAAACACCACAGCTTGGTGTCTCATGAACATAAACAAATACCATGCCGTGTACTTCCATGTTTACTGTGCAAGTGTAGGTCAATCAAAATCGTTGCCTCCAAAACAATACACCTCCCTGCAAGTGACCGACCTGTTTACACCCAGAATCCGGTTCAATTCCCTGACCAACCACAACGCAACGTTGTCGACATGCTTCAGATCTGAAAGAGCTGCTCCCAGCATTCTTTTAAGTGATTATTTATTTCGAAACCCTAAGTAATGTCCCATTACTACTACCGAGGCTATGGCAGGAATAAGTTACTCTACGCATATTACAAGTAACAAACTGTTATCTTCGTACATTCTTGTGGAATTACCCATCCAATTTGGAACAAACACCATTTATGTTTTCGAAATCGGCTGATCAAAGAACAAAATGCCATAAGACATTTTTGTTTGTAATGCTTCTATGAAACACATATTAGAAGGAATGTAATAAGTTCCGTTCCATCCTGTGTAACTGTTTTCGAATTTCTTCATTTCTTTGTTTCTCTAGATGGATATATCCAGCGACTGCTCTCAGGAACTTCATATCTGCTACTTCAATTCTTTTCCCATCTGTCCTATTTATAGTCAACTTTTCACTTCTATATGTTGTCATTGGCACTGTCATTACTTTGTAAAATTTCATATTTGTTTCCTTTGACGTCTTGTTTTTCAGTGTTCTCCAGATTGGACCGTTCGATTGCCTTAGTTTGTTTAATTTTATATTCAGGTCTTCGTTTTTGCTATATGACAGATTGAAACCTGGATAATTAAAACTAACCGCTATGGTATTATAATTTTATTTGTACTCTAACCTTCAGGAGCATTTTAATGTTTTATCCTAAATCAATCAGCTACTCACTTCAAGTAGGTCCATTAAATTTATTAGTCAACTTAACTGGAGTTGCGTATTCTCATACACATCCACGTATACCCTAAGTGAAGGTTCCCGTAGTTCACCACTTTAGTAGCTGGCAGCAGATTCGTCAAACAGAGATATTGGAGACGACATCAAAAGGTCGCTCACTGGAGAAGACGTTACCAATTCCCTGAATTTTCGACCAACTATTGTGGAATGCATCTCGTGATAAAAGTGTTTAAATCAGTTTTCCACAACTGAGATAGACTGCTTGTGTGTTGGAAACAGCAAACGAGAAGGGGAGGGCTAGAGCTTGCTTGGTAGGCCGTGACACGCAGTGTCAAGTATGCCCATACCTGACTTATACTATAGGACTTAGAAAAACTTAACAACCTGCCTTATACATGCTATCCCAACACATACTTTGAATCCTTTACGTACAAATCTGTACAATTTGAGCAATCTAGACAAAGCCGTGAACACCAAGTCTTTATGTGCTTATTTCTAAGAATGTTGCATGCAAAGCTGGGTAAGTACTCACGTCATTGAGAAGCTCCCGCCGGATTTCCGACTCGTCCGGATCAGAGTCGTAGGGGTCGATGTCGCCGTCTATGATCTCGTCGGTGGCCGTGCTGACGGTGACGGCACGTGGAGGACGCTGTTGTAGCTGGTGCTGTAGCTGCTGTGGATCCAGTTCCACATGTTCCACTGTGTTAACGGAGGCAGTGGTGGTCGCCGTTGTCGTCATGCTGGGCCATGACAGGCGCATGGTTGCTCCACCTCCGCGGCCCTAAGCCTTTACTTTCTAGACATTTCCAGCCCCTGCAAACAAACAACAACCGTTGCTTTTATTATGATGAATTATATAACTGTGAGAGAACATCAGCTTACTTAACACATAGTTTGGACTCTCCTAAACTACTAACATAGGAAAGAACAATTTGCAACGCTTACATACTAGCATTCTAACATATTATGACAAAATTACGAAATCAGTCCAGTTACTTTTCTATTACTTTTTTCTAAACTTTTGTACAAATACACAGTTCTCTTCTTCTGAGGTTAATACAGTCTGCATTCTTTCGTAATACAACTCGCAACTGTTTACTTCTCGTAACCTTGATTCAGTCCTTTCACTGTCTTTCTTCACTTTCTCTGTCTCTCAAACAGTAACTCTTGGCGATACAATCACTCCACACTCGTTTAAACTTCTTCACTTCCACGCGACGTGTTTTTCACAGCTGTCTCGTACTGACCGACTCAAAAACAGCCTGCTTCCACGCACTCCGAAAGCTTTTATACCAGCGATGACTTAGCCAGATCTTTCGCGAACGCCTACAAACAAACCGGCTGCAAGACACTCCTCGAATGCTCTGGAAAAATCGTTGTGTTTCGGATTGATTGATGTGAGACACGTGCACACAAACAGACGCGCAAGGCAGCCTGACTTTGAGCGCCTTTGTTTACTCACTAGCCTAGTATGTGGTGTGAAGTAGTCTAGCCCATACAGTCCTTTATTGTGCGCCGCGCCTGGCGTCACACTATCACCGCGGCGCGAAGCTACATGGATCGTGGGAGATCGGCGTACACCCGCCCGGCTAGCTAGTCTTAGGGACGCCTAATGACCAGTCTCCCGTGGAATAACAGCCACTGTTTGCCATTTTTTTCACTCCAGCAGATTCGCTTATGCCGTTTCCAGTATGTTCCTGTTACAGAACATTCTCTTTTTGTTGGGGCCCTATAAAACGATCTGGCTCGTGCCCGGTGGACGGCTTTTTAGTACACAGTTGACATCGAGAGTTCAGTGGACAATACCGATTGTAGTTCAGAATGTGAGGTGGACTCAGTACTTCAATTGTGACTCGATTCGATAAATCAGTTGTGTGCAACAGTGTTTCAAGTACAATGTTTGTGGTACGTTAAGCGCCCAAATAACAAATGAAGTATGTTTAGCAACAACTGGTGTTCTCATTCGTTACAATATTAAGATGCAAATGAACACAATGTGAATAAGGTTTGAGAACGTTTGTCTTGGAGAGTAAAATAGTTCCGTCAGCCCATAAAAAGTACGTAAATATAAAATATAATTAGCAGAAATTTAATTCAAGACAGTATAGTACATAGATAGTCATGCTGTGTTAGTTACAAAAACAAAACGCATAAGAAAAAAAATGATGTGTTAGACTCATATGACTTTCTCTACTCACTCTTGTGCAAACTATTCCTCTTTCTACTTCACGTTAGTAGAAATGCTTTTCTTACATATGCCCTTGTAGGTACAATGTGAGTGTAATACATTACCAATACATACACCAACTCCACCCACATGTTATCCTTACTCTTCATCTTCATTTCCTAATATCCTAGACAAAGGACTGTGCGAAGACATGCATCCTCCAGCTGCCCTGATTCGGACCACTGTGTAGTTCTAAATGCATTTCACTCGTGTTCATAGTTAGCAACCAACAAGCCTGCCTATCAGATATTGATAATGGACTTCAATATTTCAAAAGACACAAGCTTTTCCTGTGTCATAGAATCAACAACCCCTGCACACCAATCAATATCTCCTCTCTACTTACCTACGCCATCATTCAGTTCACAAAAGAAAGAAAAACAACGCATTCGAAGAGGATAGCAACGAGAAACACAGCCTTAGCAACGCAAAAAGCTAAATAACCTCATCCAAACGTCAGGCAACATCCTTTGTTTATTCTCTAGCGACAGTTCACTTTGATGTGAAACCAAAATGATTTTATGAGAACCAAAATCAATACTAACAATAATTAAACTATCACTGACATTGAACACGAACTATATGAATATACACATGAGCTGAACACTAACTAAAACGTGATACATGCCTGCGAAGGAGTTATCCTGTTTTATCAGGAATATTTCTATTAAAAATACCTTGAGTACCAAACATTGTTTTGAAGAAATTTATAAAGAAAGGTGTGGCCTATTTAACGGAAATGGCTGTCTTTGTTGCGAACTGGCTATGTCCCCTCAATCATGGAAAGTTACAGAAGTATTTACTTTTCATAAGCCACAAAAGCCTAAATATATACTATCGAGTTATTGGACAATCAGTCTGCAACCTACTACATCAAAATTATCAGAAAAAATAATCTAGGCATGTTTAGCAGCATATGTTTACACCAACAATATTATACCATTCTTTCAATTCGGCGTTCCTCCTCAGCATTCAACAACCCATCGGTTACTAAGAATTACTGGCAATGTAATCAAATACCTCAAGAAGTAGCAACACACTATTGCCATTTTCCTTGATATAGCTCAAGCTTTTGACAACGTGTGGCACGAAGGTTTACTGGTTACGTAGAATGAGACTTTCAGACTAGCTCATAAATATAACGAAAAGTTTTCTCCCACAGCGTCAGTTTCTGGGGCAAATAAATAATTATAAACCTATCATTCGATCAATAACAGCAGGAGTTCTGCAAGGATGAGTTCTTGCTCTATCAATATTCAACGTATTCAAGTATGATCTACCAGATACAAATCCTACGTCTACTGCAATCAGTAGATAGAACGGCTCAGTTATTATCTATTCACATTCTGTCTTAAATATTGCAACTAAAAGACTATAGACATAATTAAATCTGCTATAGGTATATCTAGATGTTTTACATCGTGGGGAATGAAGTTCACCACCGACAAGACCGAATGTTAGATCTCTCTTCAAGGCTGAACAACAACCCACTCACATTACTACTCCAGAGAAACAGCCTACTTGACTATTTTCACAAACACCAGTTAAATAATTATCTAGGAGTAATGCTAGACACATGACTAACGTGGAATTTTTATATATCGTACATTTCAACACTAGCTACTTGCAGAATCATACAACTGTACCCTCTTTTACACAAGAGATTGCTACTTGGAAAGGAATGCTCAACATTGATATTCATATTTCTCATACGCGCTGCAATCTTCTACATCTGTGTCAGGCGCAGTCAATAAAACTCACATCCATCGACTTCAGGTTATACAAAGCAAATTCCTCAGCACTATTACAAAGGCTGCACGATTGATGACAAAGAAAAAGCTCCATCAGGAATTTTGAATTCTTCCTATACAAGAGTACTTTAAATTTCTCTCAAAGTAAATCTTTTTCAGATTAACTGGAGCGCCAGGCGCTATAACTTACTGCATTGTACTTAGAAATTAAAAGGAAAACTGCCTCAAGACTTCCTGTTCACTGATTCCAAATATGGCTATCTCTTAGAACAATGTACCTCACATGTCCAAACCCTGTTCCCAATCACTGACCTATCAAGTGATTATATTTGTTACCTTTGTTTAATACCTTGTTGTCATTGTTAACTGGTAACATTATGACGTCGACGTCGCGGTGCACATCAAAGGAAGGCTCGCAGTCAAGCTACCCACACCACTCGCATGAGCAAACACGTGACAGCCATCAGGCGGTATTATAAAGAGATTGCCAGAACTTTCGTGAATCTTCTAGCTGCCAAGTTCCAGGAAATGTGAAGTTCGAGAAACATCTGGCTACTTTATCGCCGGTATAAAAGCTTGCGTACTTCGAGTCAGTCAGTCAGCTTTTAGTTTTAGTGTGTGTGTGTGCGCGCGCGCGCGCGTGTGTGTGTGTGTATGTCAGCTGCGTGTGTGCAGTTGTCATGAGAGATACGTGGCGTCCAAGTAAAGCCAGTGAACTAGCTTTAGTAGTGTTGAGTGATTGTATCGTCAGAGTCAGCTGTTTGAGAGCCAGAGAAAGTGAAGAAAGACAGAAAGGAGTGAGTCAAGGTTACGAAAGGTAAACAGTTGTGAGTTGTAGTATCAGGAAACACTGCAGACCGTGTTAACGTCAGTAAACGATAACTGTATTTGTGCGAAACGTTTGAGGAGATCAAAGTTACACAAAAAATAACTAGCCTGGATTTTGTCGTTTTTTGTCACAGTATTATATAATTGTAATCATTACTCATTTGTTAATGTTAATGTTATTTTCTTATTATCTTTTGCACAGTTTAGGAGCATTGTCCATAGTTTGTTAAAGACGGGACACATTGCGCACAATGACCACCTCTAATGGCCGCATAGCGCACAGGATTCTATTGCACCTCGGGGAGGCAGTCATATTGTGCACTGCCATAATTTTATGTATTGTGTATTCTTCCTAGGGTGAATCTATAAACGGCGCGAGCTGCACGAAAATACAAATTCATACAGTTCTCACCAGATGGAGTCGCGTTTTCGCAGCCAAAGTTCTTCCTGCTGGGAGACAAATAATTTGTCACTGATGCTTGAGCAGCTGTGATGTGTGGTGCTAATCCTTATATAAACAGCGCCATGTTCTCTATGCCAAGTAACAGAGGTCATAAGTTACTGGTTAGCGACGGTTTTGAAATTTCTATATACAAGCCCAACTGCGAACGGAAAACAGTGTAGTGTACGCATGTTTACTGATGAACATGGTTACCTTTTAGAATCTGCACGGGAGCACAATCATGAAATTAGTCAACATTTACCAACCTACGCAAGTTTTAGTGAAAAGTGTTAAGGACACAGGGAGATTACTTTTACCACAACGAGCTTAACCTACACCAATATTTAAAGTTTAAATATAGTAGCAACTAATCATTAGATTAAATTCAAATTTGGTATCATTATAATTCAAGTATTTTTGCATTTAACTACTGTATAATAATTAAAGCACGTTTACAGAATTCCATGAAAAAGGGGTATAAAGAACACTGCGTATCCTAAAAGAAATGTTACACCCCATATTTCGGGTGCACTTTTCTTGTAGGAATTTGCAACTACAGGAACCAAATTATTGTTTGAATAACGTAAGACATTGCTTGACATGGTCGGCTAAATAAAAATCCTATAGAGTTTGTATTTTTCAGGTAAAAAATTATTTAAACAATACAAAGAAAACATGATAAAAGTTTTAAGAATTAGATTTTTTTTTCTCTCCACATTATACCTCAAATTTACAAAATATTTAGCCAGTAGGATTCAAGAAACATTAATAAATAAGTACAAACACTTTGATGTCAATATCTGCTACAGTGTTTGAGAAACGTGCACCTGGAGTATGAAAAATCAGTGTTTCAGGAAATCGCGATATAAGATGAAGTACCATCCCTTTCAAATTACGCATACTGTAAGAACATATCGGCTCCATATTTTTGCTCATTTAGGTTCTGATCTTGTGTTTTTCTTTTGTTAGTTCTATCTAGATAACAATGGCAATGCTTCGACATCGGAATTTATGACCATGCGTTCTAAGACAAGACAGGAGTAGCTAACCAAGGATCCTGGGATTGAATCCTGGTGTTTCGCGATTTCATGGAAAGAGTATGGGAGTTTAAAGCGAGCAGAATGAGACAGAGTAAATGGCAGTGGGGAGGACACATAGCCAGGATGAACCAGCTCAGATGGGCCTACAGCGCAACAGTATGGGAAAAGGAGCAGAGGACACACGCAGCACAGATGGTCACAAGACTTCCAAAAGGTAGCTGGTATCTAAGAGAGCAGGACCGCAAGAGACAGAGAAAAATGGAAAATCATATCACCAGACGCAGGCTAAAAGAGTGTTCAAACTGGAGGGAGTAGTTTTGTAAGTTCAAAGCTAGTGAAGTGTACGAAGACAAGGTGCAAAAGTTGATGTTGACAGAGGTAAATATTTATTGATAAAATAACATAGACATAACCAAAGACAAACATTATACAAGGAATAGACACTAATATAATCGTAGATCTATAGAGCAAGCTTAGAGGGATTAGCTCACTCTATAAGTTGCGGCGAGCTCACCCTATCGGCAGGTAGGAGGCCCTTTCCCTTCAAAGAGAAACTACGGGCTATCTTTATCTTTAAATAGCGTGCAGTTTTCAAACACTTAATTGTCACTATACTCTTTGTATCTATAATGAACTGTATAATCTAAATCTAAAAAGGTTTATCTGGATTAAAATGAAGCAGACAGAAAAATATCTTATGTGTTGCACTCACATGGCTTTCTGTATTCACACTTGTACTGACTATTCTTATAAACTCTGTCTAATTCATATTAATTGAGATAAATTTTAGAAATAATTTTACTACATATAACCTTGTAGGTACAATGAGAATAGGAGAATAGAGTAGGCTTAAGCAATAGTCAAATCATTTAAGAGTTGGTCGCTATATGATGGTTTTGATATTCCTTTCTCTTTGTATGACTATTAGGGGAAAATAATTAACAACGACTTTCCATCTGAGAAAAGTCTTTAAAAATTACAAATCAATAACAAGGAATATGTTAGAAACAGTAAAATCCGCAAAAAATGTATTTGAAATAAATGGTGTACTTGAACGAAGTCTACATTTTTTGGTACTACGGCTTGTCTGTTACGGTTTAGTACTTATGCAAGAATCATTCAGAATGAAGAGGATTTCAGAGCCTATGTGCAGGAAGTTCGAGATATTCATGAAAATACTTTAAACATACCGTTTTGTAATCAAAATTGTTAGAGCTATTTTGAGAAAACCTAAATTTCGAAAACATGTTGAATGTCCAGCCTACTTTTGGATAGGGAGACTGTCCTGAAAATCTCCTTGGAGACCCTGAGTTTAAATACCAAATTTGGTGTTTAACCGATTTTTTGTTTTTGAGTTATATTGTTTACACAAAGATACACGCGCGCGCGCACGCACACACACAGACACAAGATCAAGTATTTTGTTTAAGGTCCTGTTAAAGTTGGTGTGACCGGTACTGCCATCTGGATTATGTTCATTACACCGGTCAAGTACTACAGTGTGTCCCAAACTGATGCAGGTATACGCACTTCAAAACGTTATTTCTCAGCAACGAAGTGACACAAAAATAATATTTTATTTTTATTGTGTATGATCCAGAAGGCGCTGGAAAAGCATAGCAACATGTTCATCGTTCTACACGTGTTTATAAACAAACAAGGCGGTTAGGTTATCATTCTATGAACGTAAGTGGTTACTGAAGTGTTATTTGAAAATGGAGAATAAATCGACATAATTGCTAAAGAAAACCCTAACATCGTTGAAGAAATGTCGGAAATTTTCCAGAAGTAAGGGTATAGTGCGGTCTGTCTTGCAAAGTAATTGCGGCCTACTTCTGTTACGGGTCAGATTTACTTGCAAATGTTGAAAAATCATGATTCCACGTCTTAATGATCTCTTTGAGAATCAAAATGAGGTTTACTTCCAACAAGATGGGGCTCCACCTCACTCCCATTTTGTTTGAAATTTTCTCGATAGCATATTCAATCAGAGATGAACAGGACGAAGGGGAAGTACTATGGAGTACCCGTTTTGATCTCCCGATTTAACTCCTCTGAGTTCTACATTTGGGGAAGTTTAAAGAACACGGCGTACGCCACAAAACCACAAACACTGAAGGAAAGGAGAGATCAGATTGAACATGCCATCAATGATATTCTATTAGCAACTACCCAAACAGTACATTTCTCTGTTCGACGTCCTTGTTGGGAGTGTGTTGCGGCAGAAGATGAACATTTTGAACATATACGGGCTTAAGGAACTTTACAGAATACACCACAACAAAAATCCCATTTCTGTCTCATTACGTTACTAAGAAGTGCCGTTTCATAATGTGTATACATCAATTTGGGACACTATTTTTGGGCGCGTTAGCAGCTGCTTTAGAGAGCGTGTGCTAAAAGCTTAACTAACTTATCAGTCAAGATTTCTAAAGCAGTTTACAATTTAAAAATGAATATATAAACTATACTAATGACCATGCTAATTATTGCATTTGTTTATAGTTGCAGAATAATCTTAAGATAGTGTAAAGTGTGCAATTAGTAATTTGAAGGTCCATTAAACGCCCGCCGCAATTGATACTCTAATGAAGGTTCCACCCCAAGTTAATTAATCCACGTGGTAATTCCTAACGTAAACTCATCCCTCGCGATCATGTATATTGATCGCCGACATGGGTTAATATGTACCCATGAACGTTTACAACAGCATTTCCCTCCCACGTCATGCCCACAGTTGGGAGACAATGGCTGAGTACATTTCTAATCTAACGCGTCACACTCACAGGCCATTCTCTACTCATTCAACTTTACATAATCCCTTATACATTATAATGGTCCTAGAAAAAGGGATTATTCTGCTGATATTGGCTAATTCACGATAATTACAGAGGTATGTTTAGACGTGGCGAATGGCCAATAATTGCGCAGTGGTTATTGGACGAGTTCACTTTTGTATTAATAAAACATAGGGGTGTCAGGTTAGTATCTTTCAGACTTCAGTGTAGTAAACATCGGCATCAGTACTTGGTTAAGTGCAGTGCCCGCTTACAATATCAGCAGGGTCTTGTTTATTTCAAGGAAGGAAACAGAGACGTTATCCCTGCCATCGATTTGCATGACGTCACTCGCGCAGAACCTAGCAATGTCATTCACCAAGTCTAAAAACACCTCTGTGCCTCCTCTACCACATACATAATAAGTAAAGAAAGTATTACGTTCCACCGAAATCTTCGGTATCTAGATTTCACCAAAAATACACGTTTTGAGACTCCCTGAACACAAAAAGGACATATTTATAAAAAGTTAAAGATCCCTTCTGTGTGTGTGTGTGTGTGTGTGTGTGTGTGTGTGTGTGTGTGTGTGTGTGTGTGTGTGTGTGTGCGTGCGCGTAAACAGTATAACTCAAAAACGAAAAGTCTATAAATACCAAACTTGGTATTTAAATTCAGAATCTTCCAAGGTGAGACAAGAAAATTAAAAAAAAAAAAAAAAAAAAAAAAAAGCCCCTATCCTGAACTACGTGTTACGTGAAATTTTTTTTCGAATATGTCGATTTTTTTTTTTTTTCAAAAATGACTAACGATCTTGATTATGTTATTCTATAATTAAGATAATATCATTACAAGTAAATTCATATCTTGAATTTTCTGGGAATAAGCTCTCTTCATTCTGAATGAGTTTTGTTTAACTCACAAAACATGTAGGTATCGTTAAAGCATACCATTTGTATCCTATTCCTTTTATGTGGAGTGGGCCATTTTTAAGATATTCCTTGTTATTGGTTTGAATTTCCAATACTTACACTTTTGTCAATTGGGAAACCATTATTCTTATTTTTTCTTTCTCTTCATGCAAAGAGAACAGAATTTCAAAGCCTTTATATAGCGAGTAGCTCTTAAAAGGATTCTTAATCCTACTGTGTTCCCCTGTTTCCATTACTATGTACTAACGTACCTATAGTAGTAATAAGGGTGTTGCATTCCATGAAAAACATTCTATCTGTTACATTCATATGATTTTCTCTGTCCATTCTTCAACAAACTATACCTACAAAATATAAGTGTTGAGGCTTTCACGGCCGGCATTATCAACTATGTTAAGTAGATTTTCCGGGTTTGTGGGCTGTGCAGCCGCTAATAACAGAGGTTGACCCTGAAGATGCTGGACGCAGTTTCCAGCGAAACGTCGGAGGAAGGTAATCCAACTCGACCACGGCCCACAAACCCGGAAAATCTACTTAACATAGTTTATACCTACAAAAGCTTACTCTTCTATGTACTTCATTTTAATTGACACTGCAGAAATGCAATAGCGGGATACGGTAGGATTAAGCGGCAGTCAAATATTTTAAGAGCTGGACATTATGTGATGGCTTCAAAATTCCTCTCTCTTCGAGTGACCAGAAGGGGAAAAAACAAATAACTACTCTCCATTTTAGAAAACGTGTAAGTATTGAAAAATTCAAACAAAAAATAGCTAGGAAATTGTTGAATAAAAAATGTATTCAACATAAACTGTGTGCATTAATGAGATTACATTTTTTGTGCAATACAATTTTTATCTATAGGACTTCAGAGGCTATTCTCAGAATATTTAAGATGTATATTTCATATAGCGTGAAAATATTTTAAATATATTGTGATTTAATCAAAATCGTTAAAACTGTTTTTGAGAAAAAAGAAAGTTTCTAACATTTTTCCATATAAAAGGTAGTCTGTGATCGAGGATTTTCCGGAAAATATTTCTTTTATATCTTGGGAAGATGAAGGACATAAATGTCAACTTTGGTATTTAACCGATTATTTCCTTTTGTGCTGTCTCTCTCTTTCTTTCTTTCTCTCTCTCTCTCTCTCTCTCTCTCTGTCTCTCTCTCTGTCTCTCTCTCTCTCTCTCTCACACACACACACACACACACACACACACACACACACACACACACCCCACATGGATGCTTTTTTTTTATTCAGGGGGGTCTCAAAATGCGTATTTCTAGTGAAATATCAGTATCGAATATTATTCTTGCGTGGTATGTAGTGGTGGTAAAAGTAATTAGATAGCGACATTTCACCGTAAATACACGTTTTGAGGTCGCGGTTATTAAAACATGTGATTTCATATACCTTTTTCTCAAAAATGTTATTATTTTGCTGTTTAACGACGCTGTTAATTGCCAGGATCATACAAGTGTCGCCAGTGTGTCGGAACTTTGTCCCGCAGGAGTTCTTTTACATGCCAGAAAATCTACTGACATGGAGTCGTCATTTTTAAGCACACTTAAAAACCATCGGTCTGGATCGGGTTTGAACCCGCGACTTTGGCGTTTTTTTCCCCTGAAAAGTATGAAACGTAGAGATGAAACTTTCAATACATGTATAAATCACATAGTCGAACTTTCTGAACAACAATAATAGTTTTATAATATATGGCTATCTGTGTTTGTTTGTGTGTGTGTGTGTGTGTGTGTGTCTGTCTGTCTGTCTGTGTGTATGTATGTGTGTGTGTGTGTGTGTGTGTGTGTGTGTGTGTGTGTGTGTGTGTGTGTGTGTGTGGCATTAAGGGACATTATTGCAAATTCTCCACATTTTTACTTTTCTGATTTTGAAAATATTTTTTTTTTTAAATTTCTAGTAAACTGATAAACATGACTAAATAATTGAGGTATAGAAGATAGCTGATTATACTAATAACAAACACGCAAAAGTGTGATTCTGTATTGCATGTAGTTCCGGAGAAAAACCTACATGTTTTAAGAATAATTTGATTATCTTCCTGCTGGATGAAATAGTTTTTGTAAACTCAATCATATAAGTTATCAATGCAAGTAAGCACTTGAAAAATTGTCATAATTTGTAGAATAATTTATAAAAATTTCAATAAAAACCATTTATAACTTTAAGAGCAGTGCTAATTTAGCTCATTTGTATGTTCATACTACCTTGTTTTCTTAATAAATAATATAAACTACATAATTTTTAGATAATAACTTTACTGAAGATGGAGTAGTATCATTAGTTTTGTTTATTTTCTTTGTGATATAGAAATTTTGAGAATGTGCTTAGTAAATATTTTAAACAAGAAAATCACTGCAAGTGCTAAGCTCCTCATAAGGACTACAAATACGAAGCTTTTATTAATTCAAGTTAATGCAAACTTTCGTTCTTGCTTTGGATTTTTTTTTTGAACTGGAGTCAACTGAAGGAGTCATGTTCCTATACAAATATAGGAGAGTTAACCCATTTAGTATTGTCTCAGATGTAAGACTTGAAGCTTTCGCGATTATGACTTCACGGGTGATCAGTCATGTTAAATTTATAAACGTCATATTTGGGTGATAAGTTCACTTAGTCCACCAGGACAAGTGGCCGATCTCTTCCGACGAGGATGCCGAAAACTTCTGATTGGAAACGGCGAGTAAGCTCTGGCTGGCGTTTATAAATTTAACACGGCTAATCATCTGTGCAGTTATAATCCATTGTCTCAGATGTTGAAGTTTGTTATGTAATGTTTAGTCTACGTAAGCTTCACTTTGAGCAACAGAAACAAACAGTGCCACTAGTATATTTTAATAGTTGGCATTAGTTTCCGTTGCGGAGCTCCAGAGCAGTTGGAGGGACCTGGCGGGAAGATACAAATTACTTGCGAAATACTTGTTTTGAGGTGCGGTCGCTGGATTTCAGGAATTAACGTAATCACAGTCCTCAAAAATGGGGCAGCAGGTAGAGGCTTTTAGATAGCCCCACTTCAGGAAATCGCGACCCTGCCTACGCAATGCACCAGGGGGTAGCATAATGTACCTGAAAAGGGATCCTTGCCCAGGGACACGGTTGAAGACTCCAGTGGTCCCTGAGGCATCAACGGAAGACAGATTGGCAAGAAGAGCAGAGGGAGCAACCCTCCCTTATGGGTTAATACATAAAGGAAGCTGGTTTTGAAGCTTAAAGGTGGCAGCCACAAATCATACCCTCCACTGCTCTTGTAACACGGTCAGAGGACATTATTACTACTACTGATTTTCCTCAAATAAACAGTCCTACAAATGACAAATTATTTGTCTTAGTTGGTGCGTTTGACCTTGACGTTCCATTGTGAAAGGATCGAGCGTTCGAAACCCGCAAAGGACGTATACGCTTGCCACTTGTGCTTGTGTGTAATCTTGCAGTATATAAGTCAGATTGGCCTATTGTCCTTGCTAGAACTCAGATCAAGTGCGTGTTGCATAATCATAGTTGTTTTGCTCACGTTATGAGTTACCAAAATGGAGGTAAGGATACCAGAAATATGCGGACCGTAATATTGGGGAAACAATACAGGGAAAGAACTGCCACTGAATATTACAAACCAAGATCAAATAAATAGAGATTTAATGCTCAAAAGCGATAATCAAACAGCACATATCATTACCTTCTGTTCATCATGAAATAGCGACATGGTTTCGCCTAGTGATTCATTTCCATTAACATAATTAAATTACTGAATTATAACTGTAATGAATAAACGGAAAGACAATAAAATGACTATCCTCAAAACGACTATCCTATTGCCTATCAACACCGCGCTGTCAGGGTAATTATGTAACATCAAGGGAAACTGACAGTATCAAGGATTAACATCTATATAAACTCCAATATACTAATCATCCAAAGGCATTAAACACGCAGTAACATCAAAAATAAACTATAGAAAAAACTGACGCATTGGAAATTAACAATTAAACAATAACCTTCACTAGATATACCGGGTGGAAAGGAAGTCATTACATTAATTTAAACCAGTGGTAGATCTCGGTATTTGGTACACATTTTGTATATTACGTTTTTGTATCTGACCATTTCCTACGGAGATATTTTAGTTTTGTCGAAAACAAGCTGGCAACACTGCAGACTGTGTGGCTGTCACTGTCTCTGGCTCAGTACACAAACAATGTAACGGTACGTCTTGAGAACATAAACACATCCCTACCTTGTGCTTCCGTGTTTACCATGCGAGTGTAGGTCAATCACAAGCATTAACTCCCAAAACATTACACGAAAGAGAAAGCACTCGATCTGTTTACATCCACAGACCAGGTCATTTCCCTGACCAACCTCAACGCAACGTTGTCGACATGCTACACGTCTGAAGGAGCTGTTCGTAGTATTCCTTCACGTCTTTTAAGTGATTAGTTATTTCGAAACCCTGTGTGATGTCCCATAATTACTACCAAAGCTATGTCAGAGATAAGTTACTCTACGAATCTTACAAGTAACAAACTGTTATCTTCGTACATTCTTATGGAATTACGCATCCATTTGAATAAAAAACTATTTATTTATTTCGCTATCGGCTGATCAAAGAACAAAATACCATTCGACATTTTTGTGTCTAATACTTCTATGAAGTACATATTAGAAGGAATGTAATGACTTTCCTTCCACCCTGTGTGTATCTTTGGCCTATGTCTACCTCATTGGTTCATTCAACATTTCAACAAAAGCTGTAACAAACGCATTAGATGTTAATTGGTTGGATATGGTAGACATTGACGGTGAAGCAAAAATCAGCCTAGATCTTTTTTGTTTTAAAAACACGTTAGGTGTAAAAAGATTTGAGGTGTTGCACTCATATGACTTTCTCTACTCTTCTACTAACCATTCCTACAAACTCCTATTCCTATATCTTCTTCGTGTTAGTTGAGATAAACATTTGCAGAAATTATCTTATTGCTTATTTCCTTGTAGGTACAAGGGGAATATGGGAATACAGTAGGCTTTGAGCGACGGTGAAATCTTTTAAAGCTTTAAGATTCTATTTTTTTTTGCACGGCTAAGATATAAAAAATAAATAACGGTCCTCAATTTGACGAAATTTCCAAAACTCACACAAATAACATGGAACATCTCCAAAATGGTTCATTCTGAATATATATATATATATATATATATATATATATATATATATATATATATATATATATAGTTAAGATTTAGCCTATCTTGTGCAAAAATTATCTAGACTAAACAGAACTATGTAGACTATAGCCAGAAAATTCAAAATATACATTTCATTTGTCATAAAAATATCTGAACATATGGAATTTTAGTCAAAAAATCGTTAGTTATTCTCGAGAAAATCAAGATTTTGGAACAATTTTCTATGTGAGGGGTAGTTTAGGGTGGAAGAATTTTCTTCAAAATCTTCGTGTCACATCCTTGAAAGAACTTGAAGAACAAATTTGGGTTTTAACCGACTTTTCGTTTTTGAGTTATGCTGTCCACAGACTGACAGACTGACACGCACAGACACACGGACCTTTTTTAATTTTTTTTTTTTTTTTTTTTTTTTTTTAAATTTAGAGGGCCTCAAAACATGAATCTCCGGTGAGATCACAACATCGAATTTTTGGGTGGAATACAATACTTCAACTTACTATACATACTTACGCAATTTATGTAACTGCCTGACAAGGACAACTACATTAAACTTTACTCGATTGTTTGGTGCAGCAACAACCTTATCTGATTATTTATTTAGCTTCAAGAATTACTAAACAGCAGTTACATGTCACATAGGTCAACCAGACCCTGCGTGCCTGATTTCGATACATATTGCTGACATTTGTTAGTTGTGCAATATTGCTTTGTCATTGCAAATAGTATGTTACTAATTCTCACAAACAGGAGTATGATCTACAAAATACCAAAGACCTGGAAGAAGTGCATCATCTACCTTGTAATGATGACGCCCTATCCGTCTATGACAATTTGTGTGAATTAGATTATTTCAATTCTGAAGATAAACTGAAAACGACATCTTTAGATTCACAAACTGATTATAAAGAAGGGGATGAAAGCATCCTATGTCATAACATATATTTTATCCTATGCTTATCAAAGTTTATTATTATTATTATTATTATTATTATTATTATTATTATTATTATTATTATTATTATTATTATTATTATTATTATTATTATTATTATTATTATTATTATTATTATTATTATTATTATTATTATTATTATTATTATTATTATTATTATTATTATTATTATTATTATTATTATTATTATTATTATTATTATTATTATTATTATTATTATTATTATTATTATTATTATTATTATTATTATCGCTCCGTCTGGCGCGGAGAACCAGGGTTCGACCCCCGGTACCAACGTGGGACTTTTACCCCGCTGGGAGGTCTCACACGGCGTGCACTCAGCCTCGTTAGGTCCAGGGGGGGGGGGGACCAACTGAGTAGCTATCCTTATAGAAAGATAGTGACCCTAAAAGGTCAAATAGCCGCCTTACGGTAGATGGAGTCGGCGTGCTGACCAACGCCACCCTATGTTGCCTTGGCTGCGGCTGAAGCCCTTTGAATCCAAAAAAGCACTTTTACAAATGGTTCCATGTGTGTGTCTCTCCCCTCTCTCTCTCTCTCTCTCTCTCTCTCTCTCTCTCTCTCTCTCTTTCTCTGAGTAGTGTGTGAACAAGATAACTAAACAGCCATATTTTGAATAAATAGCAAACTTGGTGTTTAAATATGCATATTTCAATGCTACAACACGAGGATTTTAAAAAATCCCGCACACCTAGCTACTGTTGACATGGAAAATTTTTCTTGCTCTTTTCATACTCCCAATAATGGCTGTAATGATTATAATTAAAACACCACACATTTGAGATATTTACATTACCAATAAATGCATATCTTGAACGTTATGGGGATAACCTCTTCATTCATAAATAATTTTGTACTGCAGGTGAACCATAAGACATAGACACAACTTCGTAAAGATATGTTTAAAACACATTACTTATTTCAAGTAACTTTTATGTGGCATCAGCCATTTCCGAAATATCCTAATTATTGGTTTGAATTGTTCAGTATCTTTGATATTTTTCAAAGTGCTGTCGTTATTCAGTTGTTTCCTGTGATGTCATAGAGAGAATATGAATTTCAAAGCCAGCATGTACGTTCCAGTTTTTAAACATTTCACTATTCCTAATCCGTTTGTACCTATAACGAAATCTATAAAGAAAGTATTAATGTAGACGTTTATTTCGATCAATTTGAAGTTAAATCAGCATTAGAGATAATAGTTTGTAAACTCTGTATAGAAATAAACGATAGTGGGTAGAGAAAGTCACGTGAACGAAACACATAAGACCTCTTTAAAACTAGAAACTAGAAAACTTCCTGAAGTTTGCTTGAAAACGTGCATTTTAAAGGGATAGTGAAGTTTGGAATGAATATTTTGGACAAAGTTACTTTCGTGCAAGTCTAGAGAAGAAGAGATTCTCTCTTGCGGCTTGGAATAACGAAGCCCGTTTTATTTCCTTGTGCCTGGCGCGTCTGGTCCATTCTTTAATGATTTTCATGTGACGCGTTATTGTTGACGGGCTTCCATTCCGTCCCGCGCGGATTTCCCGTTAGACTTTGATTTATGTTCCCGCTAGATGTCACCAGCATCACACCTTCCTTAGCGGAGGATGTCCCATTGCGGCTGAATTATTGCTTATCACAAACGCCGATAGAGATTGCTAACCCTACGTCATAAATTATAAAGATGTTAAAATTTGTTTTCCCTCAATATTGTTTGAAACAGCATTAACAATTACATAAGAAAATATACACACACATATACACACTTACACACACCACGCACGAACAGACGTGAGGGCGTGTTTTCCTTGTGGACTCTGCATAGATTACCATCAAATTTAACAGACATTGTTTTAGATAAAAATAATATCATTGTGATGCAGCTATAAAAATAAATAACTCAATAATCAAATAAATAAAGAAATAAAATAAATAAATGAGTAAGTGAGTGTGTGAGTGAGTGAGTGAGTGAGTGAGTGAGTGAATGAGTGAATGAATGAGTGAATGAATGAGTGAATGAATGAGTGAATGAATGAATGAATAAATAAATAAATATTAAAATAAAACAAATACCTCAATGAAAGAAGGAATAAAAGTGTTCGAGGGAAGGGTAACTTTGAGGAGTCTGAACACAAATGGGACTCTTTTCTAAATACGTTTATAAACGGACGGATGGATCGAACATTCGGGAGTTCTCGGGCTCGATCCCCGTGCACTCTTACTTGGACCCCCCCCCCCCTCCCGCATGTCACTTAGGTGAATGCTGGGTTACATTATCTCATACCACGGTTTCCTTTCCATCATTTACCTTCATTCCATTCCTTATCATCTTTCAGGTGTACTTTGAGACGAATGGTGTATGGTGGTGCCGGACAGATGGCGCGGATACTTGCGCGTTGTAAGTGCTATTCTCGGCACTAGATGACACTGTGCGGTCGCTGTCCACTCGCGCTGGGGACGCTTGTACAACACCGGACCCGCAGCATGGTGGCTTCTCGCCGGGATGAAGAGATATCAGCTCTTGTTAGGGACTTCCGTGCGTCTCTGTAGCCTGTCTAGCTGCAACCCTGTAGTATCCTGCAGTTACCCCACTTCATCTCTTCCTCCTGGGAGGTGTTGATCTGTGTGGAGGTCGTAGTCTGCGCAGTGTACCCTTTAAGCTAATATACCTATTTCCCCTCAGGGGCTCACTTTGATGAGTGCCGAGAGTAGCGACCCTTAGGTATCTGAGCTACCTAATGTCTGGGCCGCCAGCTTAGGGGTTGGGGGTTCAGCATGAGGCCAACAACCTCATCCTGTGACAATATTTGTTGTGAAACCTATATAAAAGCCTAGGATGAAGGAGGATTTATTGTTGGAGACGTGGAATGTACAGACAATGCTAAGACCTGGGAAAATGAAGGAAGTAGCAGATAAAATTGTAAAATATAGTGTAAGATTTGAAGCTTTCACGGCGAACGTTAGTGATCAATTCTTCAGCCGTGTTAAGTATGTGAAGGTCGAGCTTTCGGCCATTGTATACTCCATGGCCATCTTCAAGACTAAAAAGATGAAACAATCAGAAACCATCACCCGCGCATTGGCTAGGACAATACAACCTAACCATAGTATATATTTGGAAAACTGAGGAGACTTTTCATCTTTTTAGTCCTGAGATGGCCATGGAGTATACAATGGCTGAAAGCTCGACATTCTCATACTTAACACGGCTGATCACCCGTGAAGAATTGATCACTGTAAAATATAGGTTAGAGGTTGTAGCGCTCCAGGAAATAAGATACTAAAAGGTAGAATAGATAAAAAGGTATATGCATCATTATATATTGGATCAAAGAAAGCTGGATTATAAGGACAGTATTCATTCTCTGGATTAATTGGAATCGAAATTGCTTGAATTCCTGAATTAGAGTATGGGGAATAAAACTAAGAAATTAAAACATAAGCTAAATAACTTATGCCAAAAACAGATTAAACGGAAGACAATGAAACAGTCTAATGAAACGGACTACGTAATCAACCTTTCTAATATTGATTTCAACGAAAGGGAACTTCAGTTCCTAAATAAGGGTTTAAAAACATGCGTAAATTTTTTAAAAAACATAGACGATTATGTGACGGATATAGAAACTGCTAGTCAGGATTTGGTTGAACCTGATAAATCTTTGTTCAAAAGTAAGTGCAGTTATGTCTTGAAGGATTTGAGTAAACATCATCATAAGGGGAGTCATAATCAGATTATAAGATCTTTGAAAGAAACAGATGTCATTTAAACTAAAGCGGATAAAGGAAATAGTATTGTTATTTTGGATGAAGCTCAGTATATTAATGGAGTAAAACTTTTGCTTCAAGGGGATGATTACATTAGAATTAATAAGGATCCTTTAAAGTCTTGCATTACATCTTTTGATAAAGTTCTTAAGGAAGTGAAAATGTTATCGGATAAAGAAAACCATATTTTAAAATTCAGTAATCCAGTTTTACCCAGAATGTATGCTCTTGCAAAAATTCATAAACCAGGGAAGAATATGAGGCCCATTATAAATTGTGTAAATTCACCCACTTATAACTTAGCAAAATAGTTAAATAAAACATTTTGCACTTTTGAAAAATTTGAAAGCTGAAATATCAAAAATACCATTGAATTACTTAAAAAGATCCAGAACATAGTTTTATCAGCTAAGCATAAACTTGTTTCCTTTTATGTAAATGCTTTATTCCCTAGCATCCCTAGAGAAAAGCTTTTGTCAAATTTGAAGGAGTGGTTACGTTCCATTGAACTAAACGAAGAATTAATAACGGATCTGGTGAAGCCTACAAATCTTTGTTTATGCTAATTTGCAACTATTAAAATAGATTCATTAGTAGAGGAAAACATTAATAAAACGTATAGTAACATTTGCTCCAGAAACATGGACACAAATCAGGAAATACTACAAGATTTTAAAGAAAAACACAGAAAAGAATCATTGGACCAGCAAAGAACAAAGGGCTATGAAGAATAAGATATGGCTATAACCTACAAGAACTAATAGATAAGCCAGAATTGTGAGCTTTACAAAGCCACAAAGGACAAAATGACTAGGACATATCGAAAGAATTCCAAAAAGAATATTGAAAGGAAGGTTTTAAGCCTGAAGAAAATAGGAAGGCCAAAAAGAAAAGATGGTTAGATGATATAACAGAAGATTTAGGGTAAACTGGGATTACAGGATGGAGAAATGAAGTGAAAGATAGAGATTTGGGATGATTGGACAGGAGAACAAAGCTCATAATGGATTGCAGAACTATAAAAGGAGAAGACGAGGCAGCTGATCTTAATCATCTCATCACTAAAGATACTTACCTCCACTTATTGGTTTCTAGGTTATTAGTGCTTACTGCCTACTCTTATATATATATATATATATATATATATATATATATATATATATATACTTTTCTCTGCGTCTAGAGTCAAGCTCTTTCTAATTAATGTCCCCATATAAATTAGTCCATGTTTCTTGCCATGATACTGGGACGCAGCTACAAGCTTGATTCGGACAACCGGTCGACCGATAAGAGATAAGCAGCGTTCTCCCCCAGCGTAGACACCAGAAGCCTATCGAGGGATAATCACAATATTGTGCATGTTGCCCTTCTCCGCGACTCTCGAACATTTTGCAGTTACAGCATTCTCGCGAGTATAGGTCGTGAGGCAAGACAAGAACAATTCCCCTAGCTGCGCAGTGGCAACTCTTCACCTGAAAGACTGATCTGGGAGAAGTTGTGCAATCATGTATGCGCAGAAGTCATAACGTCTCCGTCCACTAAGGAGTGAAGTTCACTAGCAGAGCTTTAGTGCATATTGCTGATAACCTGCACGCTGTTTTAGTAACGTTTACTCATTGGCGAAAGTTCGCTCGCCTCCCCCCCCCCCCGTCAGCCTTTGCAGATAGGGAGGGGAGGAAAGCAGCTTCTCCTATGCGCAAGATTTGCTCTCCTCCTCTCGGCCCGTCCTCGCTGGTGTTCCTCAAGGTTCCGTCTTAGGACCTACCCTCTTCAACATCTACATTTCAGACTTTCCTCCCCTGCAGTTTATCAATGTGTCCATGTACGCCGACGACACCGCCTTGTTTACCTCCCACGAAGATATTCACACAGCTGGCAATCATCTTCAAACTGCCCTGGATTCTTTATCTCTATGGATAAAATCATGGCGCATCGCCCTCAACCATAGCAAATGTGAAATGATGCTTTTCACTCTCCGCCGGCCCGCGTCTCCTGCACCTGTTTTGATAGATAACATCCACATACCTTGGAAGCGCAAGGACGAAACAGTAATATATCTGGGAGTACTGCTTGACCGCCGACTTACTTGGAAGGCTCATATCAACAGCAAACTCAACTTGGCTTATTCCCGACTCTCCAAGCTTTATCCTTTGATTAACCGTAAATCTTCTCTGAAAAGTGCCACAGTGCTTTTACTTTACACCTCTTTACTTCGTCCTCTTCTCACGTATGCTTGCCCTGTGTAGGGTGGCGCAGCTTCTAGTAAAATTGCAGCCATGCAGTCCTTTCAGAATAAAGTTTTACGCCTCGCTCTTCACGCTCCCTGGTTTGTTCGCAACACTCAGCTACACCGTGAACTTGGAATTTCCTCCATAGTGGACTTCATCCGCCATCAGGCTCATCGCTTCTATGGTCGTTTTCACCAGGTTCCAGGTGCGGTTTTGTTCTCCTTGGGCCATAGGTCGCAGCCTCCAAACCGCATCCGCAGTCGTCTGCCGCAAGATCTGCTGCTACCACCTGACAACCCGTCAGACACCGCAGAAGAGGATTGAGCTCTACACCATTCTCACCATGTGCTTGTCCCTGAGGGGCCTATAGAGGTCGACCTCATTCTTGTTCAGACTCACGTTCTTATTTAGTAAGTTTTTTGTGTTTTTGTATTCAGTTTTATTTCCCTGTAATTCGCACTTATCTGTATAGCGCTGCAGCGCTGATCGATTATAAAGGCAAATTAAAAAAAAAAAAAGATTTGTTCATGTCTCGCCTCACGACCTATATGTGGGTTAGTGACAGTTTCTGGTGCGACAAAAAGTGCTGTTCTCCGAGCGAGTTTGTTGAGACTTACAATAAGTGATGCTAGTACAAGTAACTAAGAACGTCTTGTACTCGATTCCCCAGTCAGTGGATCATCCGGAGCGGAGGCTGCTTCGCGCGTATTTCATTACGCAACTAGGTCACACAGAAAAGTCAAATGACAGTGTGAACTAACAAGTAAAGTGACAGTAAAAGTTGAACTCAACTAAGTGAAGTCACAGTGAAAACTTAACTAGACCATATTAATGAGGCGACTAGGAAAGTGTAGAAGGTCACAATGTTTTTATTAAAACTGATGTGTTGCACTCACATGACTTTCTCTACTGTTGCACAAATTACTCTTACAAATGTTTAGTCCTTATCTTCTTCATGTTAATCGAGATAAACATTTGTAGAAATTATCTTATCGCTTATGTTCTTGTAGGTACAAGGAGAATATAGTCGGCTTTAAGCGATGCTCAAGTGTATTAAGAATGGTCACTATGTGATGACTTTGAAATTCCGTTCTCTTAGCATGACCAAGAGATAAAACATGAATAACGACCTCCCATTTGAGAACGTCTAAATATAGCAAAATTCTGACAAACCAGGAAAAAATCATCTCACTTATTTTGTGTGTTTTAACGAGAATCTACATTTTTGTATAGTAAGTTTTTGTCTATCTCTTACAGTTTACCAATTATTCAAAAATTATCAAGAGTAAACACGTCTACACGGCGTATACAAAATTCAAGATGTACATTTCATTTTTCATTTGCCATAAAATATTTTAAATATATGCCATTCTAATGGAAATCGTTACAGCCATTTTTGAGAAAAACGAAATTTTAGAAACATTTTACATGTAAAGGGTAGTTTAGGGTGAAGGAATTTTCTTCAAAATTTCTGTGTCGCATCCTTGAAAGATATACTTAAATACTAATTTAGGTATCTGACTATTCGTTTTTGAGTTATGCTGTTCACACACACATACAGCCCCTCCCCCCACACACGCGCGCACGCACGCACACACAACCACACACACACACACACACACACACACACACGCGCGGACCTTTTTCTAAAAATGCTTTTCTTATTCAGTTAGCCTCAAAACATATATTTCCGGTGAAATTTCGACATCGAATTTTTGGTCTCGAATACAATACTTCCCTGCTTAATATACGTAGAAGAGAAAGCAATCAAAATATATAGATTAATCGTTTCATTACTTTTTGCAATACCTGATATGTAAGTTAATAATTGCTATCATATATTTGGTAGTGAAAGCTAAATTTACAATTCATTCCCATGGCAACTAGGCTAAAACTGATCTTTAATACTTACGGTACCAGTAGGAAATGACGTCATACCCAATAGGATCCTGACTTAAAAATAAGTTATTAATGAATCCTTAGCAATCCTTACGGTTTTTCTCAAGTATTGCAAAAAGTAATTGGCTAACCACGAACTGTGAGTTACTTACCAGATCTCGAATGCTTGGGAAAACTCGGTCCTGTGGGTCTCGTTTTCCCAAAATGCATTCTCGACCTGATAAGTATCACTTACAATTAGTACGCAGTATACTATTAGGGTCGGTCATTTAATACACCAACCATATGACGTACACTTTGTTTAAGAAACTAATAAAATAAAATCAAATCCATTCACTCACCCTCCGATGCACTTACTCACCCACACACCTATTCACCCACCCACTCACCCATTCACTGACCCATTCACTCACCCACTCACCCATTCACTCACCCACTCAGCTACTCACTCACCTTCTTACCTATTCACCCACTCATCCACCCGCTCACTCACGCATTCACCCATCTACTCTCCCACCCACTCATCCATCCACTCTCTCACCCACTCACTCTCTCACCCACCCACTCTCTAAACCACCCACTCACTCTCTCACCCACCCAGCCACTCTCTCACATACCCACTCTCTCACCCAGCCACTCTCTCACCCACCCACTCTCTCACACACCCACTCTCTAAACCACCCACTCTCTAAACCACCCAGCCACTCTCTCACCCACCCACTCTCTAAACCACCCAGCCACTCTCTCACACACCCACTCTCTCACCCAGCCACTCTCTCACACACCCAATCTCTCACCCAGCCACTCTCTCACACACCCACTCTCTCACCCAGCCACTCTCTCACACACCCAATCTCTCACCCAGGCACTCTCTCACACACCCACTCTCTCACCCAGCCACTCTCTCACACACGCAATCTCTAAACCACCCAGCCAGTCTCTCACACACCCACTCTCTCACCCAGCCACTCTCTCACACACCCACTCTCTCACCCAGCCACTCTCTCACACACCCAATCTCTAAACCACCCAGCCAGTCTCTCACACACCCACTCTCTCACCCAGCCAGTCTCTCACACACCCACTCTCTCACCCAGCCACTCTCTCACACACCCAATCTCTCACCCACCCACTCTCTCACACACCCAATCTCTCACACACCCACTCTCTCACCTACTCTCTCAACCACCCACTCACTCTCTCACCCACCCACTCTCTCAACCACCCACTCTCTCAACCACCCACTCACTCTCTCACTCACTCACTCATTCACCCATCTACTCCCCCACCCACTCATCCATCCACTCTCTCACTCACCCACTCTCTCACTCATCCACCCACTCTCTCACCCACTCACGCTCTCAACCACCCACTCACTCTCTCACCCACCCACTCTCTCAACCACCCACTCTCTCACTCACCCACTCTCTCACCCACTCACTCTCTCACACACCCACTCTCTCACCTGCTCTCTCAACCACCCACTCACTCTCTCACCCACTCTCTCAACCACCCACTCTCTCAACCACCCACTCACTCTCTCACTCACTCACTCATTCACCCATCTACTCCCCCACCCACTCATCCATCCACTCTCTCACTCATCCACCCACTCTTTCACCCACTCACTCACTCACCCACCCACTCACTCACTCACCCACCCACTCTCTCACCCACCCACACACTGTCTCACCCATTCTCTCAACAACCCACTCACTCTCTCACCCACCCACCTACTCTATCACACCCACTCTCTCACCCATACACCCACACTCTCAGCCACCCACTCTCTGACCACCCACCCACTCTCTCACCCATGCAACCACTCTCATCCACCCAATCTCTCACCCACTCTCTCACTCACTCTACTAAGATTTCTTTTCCGCCATTTCCCATTCATTCCGTTTCCTTCTCATTTTTCAGGTATAATTCTGAGTTTCGTGGCGTGTGGCGGTGTCAAGCAGATGGCACATTCCCCGAGGACAGTAGAAGGCTGCTCGGTCGATGGGTCGTTTATTTAAATTGCCAAGGACTGCCGCGCGTTTCTGCGGACCGCCTGCCTGTGGCCTGTAGACTTCACTTCCTCCTGCTGGATGATAGCCACAATGGATCAATGTAGGTTACTGTGCTATATATCCCTGTTAATTATCTAACCCATAACCTATGTAAAGTTGTAACAAGCACAGAAAGCTGTGAGTGTATCGCATACATATCAGAATGCTGTTACCATTATTGCGCGCTTTCAACTGTTTCTAAAGTTGTTTTCCACTTCCAACACTGCCGTAATGGCTAGAGTACATTTGAAAATTAATCACGCAACTGCTACCTTTACGTCAGAAGCAGCTGTAACGTGTCTGATGTTACGCTTATCACTTGTTATTTAGGGGACAGTGGAGGTAACGTTACCATACTAACTCAGGGTTGGTGTTTGCCTTGAACGGCGCAAAAGGCTTTCATAAAACCCACCAATTACTGAAATTGTGCTACGACTTCTGGCATTATTATTTTGTTCCATATATGGTTGGGTGAGGAAATTAACCTGTACGTGTTGTACAAGTAATTTAAACGTGAAGTATGTAATGCAGTTAATTGCTTTATACATAACGTAAGAAAACTAACATTTCTTGATATTCGTTATCTATACATCAAATTTTAATTCATTTTATGTTTACTAATGCTCTGAGAATACAAAACTTCTATGTAGCTACGGCATCCAAACCTTTGATAATTATACATACGGTAATTTAATCAAAATCCTCATGGCCATTTTTGAGGAAATCAAACTTTTCCAAATATTTTCCATGTAAAATGTATAGTGAGATTGAGGGATTCTTTTTTAGTCGTCCTTTTCCTATCCTTGGAAGATGCTGAACGTGTTTTTCTGTCTGTCTGTCCACTACGGTAGGGATTCAGGGACATCAGGCAATTGCTTAAAGTGCGTCAGACCCCGTGAGGAAGGATGAGATGAGAGTACCCTACAGGCGGCCAGAACCCATCACAGGTGGAACTACAGGCAAGTTCTTCAGCCCGACGGAGTTCCAATTCACCACAGAGAGACCGCCACCAGCCAACCAGGTCCGGCTGATGAATCACTCCCCCCTGGGATGGCGGCCGGCCGAGTGCAGTGCCTCCCCTCAGCCGAGCACCGTATTTCCGGAGCGCAAGTACCAACTTAGCGCAGCACACCGGTGACCCAGGTGACTCTTACAACCAAGAATGACCGAACAGAGAGGGATTCAAACGAATGAAATAAAAGGAAGTGAAACGGAGGATTCACGGTAAAAATATCATCGTGCTTGTATTTACTTGCCAGATGTTAAATCAATGAACTCCTTAGAGGCCTTGACTGTTGTTAGAAGCAACCCTGTATACATTATTGAACCACGTTTCAAAATCTAAACAGTGTAAAGTATTTAAAGTTTTGTTTCATTGCTTTTACCTTGAGTACAGCTAGCGAATGGCTCCGCGGTAACGTGTGAGGCTGGCACTCTGGAAGACGTGTGTTCGATTCCCGTGACCAAACTTCCATACCTTAAATAATATATCTGCGAAGTGTTAATCTCCTAGGGAGGGAGAAACACATATTTTGGCCACCATTTTTAAAGTGGTGCGCCTCTGCCTTTAATTTCAACTCTAAACTCATTTTTCTCGGAAACGATTTTTTTTATTACTTTCTCATATTCAAAATCTATCTTCTCCCACAAACCTCTAGCAAGAGATCTAAAATTTGTTTCCAATATGGGTCAGAATATAGGTAATAAAATGTTCGTTTGGAATTTTGATATTGGTTATACGTTTCTTTAAAAAATAATTAATATAACAATGCGGTGTTTTTATGACATTTTTGCACTTTGTGGTATTAAGTTTCTTTAAGAAGGAACTATTCACTATATTAAAATTTATTTCCTTTAATTTGTTACCAGGATAATAAGAGATACCATTTTAAAAAGTCAACTCTTGTTCAACAACTGTTGGATGAGATAGATTTTGATTATGCCCAATAAAATTGATATAAATTAATTAATATATTAGGAATGTGATTATATATTGGAATGAAATTTGGCACACACATTTCATTAATTGATATCAATGCCTGTACAAAAAATTAAGTCTCTAACTTCAATACTTTAGAAAATCATTTTTTCACTTCGGTGTAAATACCCTTAGTGAGTAACAGTTTAATGAGCCGTCAGAAATAACCATTGGTTACCTTTCATGCCGATGTGTCATTGGTTACAACTAGGGGTCGGAGTTTTAGGTGCCAAAAGTTGTGAAATATTTATTTTTTATGTGCTGAAAATGTCAAAAATATGTGCCAAAACAGATTTGAATGGCTGAGCTAATATAACTGTACGTGGTACTCACTAGACCTTATTCGTGGAAGGGAGTACCAAATACTGAATTATAGTAGCCGGTCACAAGCTAACTTATATTTTCCACCCCGAAAGATTGATACGAAGAACTGACACTGAATTTGAAATGTTTGTTACCACTTAAAGGTCATGTTACTTGTGAACGTTGGCCTAACCCAGCGGTGTTCAATCGAGGCAAGTTAGGTGAATTTGAAATTACCTCCTTCCACTCGCTGGGACAGAATGACGCATTTATCCGTGCTTACTGAGTTCCAGTGACGGCACATTCTTACGTACAGGAAATCAAAAGTGTACACATTCATATTCTACTCCTGATTAACCCACGATGTTTCTGAGGATACTTATTGGCACGTTTTACGTTTCAGAAGGTCTTCAATATTTGGTGCAAAAGGTTAAGTGCACAGTCTCAAAAGATTGAAGTGTATGTACTACTATATATAGTCCGCGTCATGCGCCTCTGACTAGCAGGTCTGGTTCTGCTTGCCTTGGTCAGTTTGTCAGTGGAAGGGGAAAAATAACATGTTTAGAGGAACCGAGTGTGTGCTCGCTTGTTGAACACCCCTGGTCTACCGTTATAGCTTTACCACATGACTGACAATACAAGATCATCACAACTGAAAATACACTTAAATTCCGCAGCATATTGTTTCACATGATAACTTGAACTACTTTTCACTCTGGTTATGTTTAATATACTGTGAACTCAAAACTGTCGGTGTGTTACTTCCCAACATCACAACACAACTAGAAGAATGTGTAACATTGCGGATTTACAAGTGACTAATTGACTATACAGTTCTTATTTTGCGGGTTGTTGTAGCTTGAGAAAGCAGGATCCTGATGTTTTCTTCCAATTAAAGGGATACTTTAGCTGACATACCAGTTCTTGCAATAATTAATAATAACATATTGCAGCATCTCGCCTATGTAATTGAGCATTAAAGAAGTTGGATGGTTACTTGTTAAAAATAATTCTGCCGCTGGTTTTGTGACTTTGTGTAAATATGTGAAAACTATTTTACAAAGAGGTTTATGCGAAATTTTTTAAGGGGACAGCGTACTCTGAGCGAATACCAATTTTACATCACTTCACAGAATTTACAATACACAAAAGGCTATCAAATGGAAATGATTGAAAATTTTACTACGTATTTACAATAAAATAGGACATATTTTGGTTTATGTTTCTTGATTCTGTCTGTTAAAATATATTTTTAAAAAAATTCAAGATATATGAAAATTTATTGAAAAAATATTTTCCAAAAGCATACAAAACTTGGGTACCTGTTCCTCGGGAACCATTTGCAGCACACAACTGAAAAAATTCAGGCATGTTTTGAATATAGTTAGCTACTCTAGAAAGCACAATTTTTAAAATACATCAATTGGGGAAGTGTACAAACATTAATTGGTAAATTGGGAAATAATGTGTAGATTTTTAAGCAATTTTACAACAAATTTTCAGTTTGCACATATGCTTAATAAACACTGAGCTTAAAAATTCTACTTTCTAGAGTAGCTAACTATATTCAAAACATGCCTGAATTTTTTCAGTTGTGTGCTGCAAATGGTTCCCGAGGAACAGGTACCCAAGTTTTGTATGCTTTTGGAAAATATTTTTTCAATAAATTTTCATATATCTGAATTTTTTAAAAATCTATTTTAACAGACAGAATCATGAAACAAACCAAAATATGTCTCATTTTATTGTAAATACGTAGTAAAATTTGCAATCATTTCCATTTGATAACCTTTTGTGTATTGTAAATTCTGTGAAGTGATGTATAAAATTGGTATTCGCTCAGAGTACGCTGTCCCCTTAATTCATGTGAATATCCGAAAATATTTACTTACATTATAAAATAAGAAAATATGTGTTTCTATGTGCAATACAACTTAAAATATTTGCTCCGGTGTGAATATCCAGATTAAACCCAGTTTCAAGTTTGTATTAGGACGCAAACAAAATGTGTAAAAATCCGAGAGCCTTAGTTATAACTATGTATGTCCAGCCAGTAGCACAAATACCGCTCATCCATTGGAGAGGGGTAAAGAGAGGGAAAAAAGGGGAAGCTACGAAAGCCCGTTAAATAATCATAAAACCTTTGTATTTGACTAAATTTGCTTTCTGTACAATAAGCATAGTTTTAATACCAAATTCCCTCTGTACCTATTGTACCCATTCCTACTTTGTGTACCAAGACTGTGCTAGAACGAGCATCCCCAACTCTACATCGGGAACTTATAATTTATTTGCTGTTAAAATAAAGTACTCTGCGCTGCAACTCTGCTACGCTATTGGTTACCATAATATCTGCACGTGCGCATATAAACAACAATATTCATATATTCAGCGTGCAATTTCACCTCGTTCAGATAACCTGAATTTAACTACTCTGTTGTTACATCAACCATAGCATTATTGAACATCTGAGAGCCATTGTATTGGTAGTAATCACATATTGGGTGTCCCAAAACACACCGACAACACTTAGTATGTTGTGCGGGTTGGTAAACTGATTGATTTTCAGATAGGAACCCTGTCCGGAAATGCACGGTTTGTACGCTGGAGAGCGTTGCAGTTTGAGAACAAACGGTGGTGACAATTTGTTAACATTCGTTTTGGTACCTTAATACGCAAAAATGCAAACCTTTAGCCATCTGTGTACTGGGACGAACGATCTGAACGTGATAACATTCCTGCGCATACGCTAAATTGCTCCATAGAGTCCTTGGTGAGCATCCTTCTGCGTTACTTGTGCAATTTCCAGTATAGTAACGTTTTATAACAGCAGTGCGACATGTACCAGTACACAGCTGCGGAAATGGCCGACATGAGCTCTAAAACACTTTGATGTAAATGTGCGGAATCACCTCAACGTCGCATATTCAAATCGACCGATTGGTAGAGATGGACCAGTTCCATCGCTAGCATGGTCGCCAGATCTGACACCTTTCCACTATTTTCTGTGGAGTTGTGTGATGCAGTATTATTAGTTATGGTAGGTGTTGTGTTGGAGTGTTTTGTTTCCCATTGTTTGATTGTTTGCATTATATCGTTTGCAGTTGGCCTAGTGCGATTATCTTTTGTCTTCATTGTAAATGTTATAGATATTAACGAATAAAATTGTGATAATAAATACACTAATATTATTTCAATTGTGGCCTCCAGAGCAAAGAAGACTATCTCATTAGAAAGACTAAAAGTTAATACATCGACGCAACATATAATTTTCACGGGGGTCGCGTCTCAAGGAAAATTATCAGCTGTAAATTGTGAACATACTTCATACCCGTACCACGACCGAGATAGGAGAGAAAGAGTCATCGCAGTTCATCGAAAGAGTTAGCCGGATCTTTTATACGAGAAAAGAATTCATCATACCGACCCTTCAAAGTGACGACGAGCAGAAGATTCCCTTCATACTGGTGACGGGAGATACCAGCCGGAAGAGACTCCTTCATACTGGCGCCCAGACGCGCGACGGCTCGAATACAGGCGTATAGAGTAAAAATATGTACCTGGACAAAGAGTGAAAAGAAGACATTTTGACGGAGTATCCTTTTTCTTGTGCTCCAGAATTCAAGTAAGACTAGTACTAATTTATGATACTACGCAATAAGAAAATTGTACAGAAGATGGAAAAAGTTGAGAAAGATAATGATAGTGTAGAGAGGGAAGTGAGTGATAAGTTATCAGTAGAAGGTAGAAAGAATGTAGTATGTAAGGAATCTGAAATAGGATTGAAAGAAATATTGGAAGCGATGAACAAAAATACAGCAGATATAAAAGCAGATTTTGTTAGAAATGTAACAGAACTAAAAGCAGATGTAGCAAAACTAAGAGAGGATAGTGTTAGAAATGTAGCAGATTTGAAGGAGGATAATGCCAGAAATATAAATAAATTGTCACAAGAAATTGAATTATGTAAGAAGGAATGTACAGAAAGAATTGAATCAAGTAACAATGATATAGCTAAATTAGGTGAGTTAGTAAGCGTGATAAAATTAGGACAGGAATCAAACACAGTAGAAATAGCTAGGCTAGGAGAATTGATAAATGAAGTTAAGTTAGGACAGGAGAAGACAGTGGTAGAAATGAAAGCTGAATTAAGTAAAGAATTTGATGAAAAACTAGCAGAACAGAATGCAAAAATTGCAAAGGTAGGAGATGAATTGAGAACAGAGATAGTCGTGGTAGAACAGAGTTGTAAAATGTATCAAGATGGAATTAGGTCAAAACAAAATGACATTGATGTAAAAATTGATAGTTTAGAAAATGTTGTAAAGGGTATAAGCGCTGAGATGCAGTCACAGCGAGAAGAATTGAATAAAGTAAAGGAGGAAGCCAATGTAAATGTAAATAGAATAAATGAAACGGTTACAAAGGAAAAAGAATTTACAGGAAGGCTTTCCCAAGTTGTGATTGCTCTACAGGCTGATAGAGTTAATGACAATCATGATCAATTTGTGAGTGAATGCAAAAATATGACCAATACTGATGCACTTGACAATAACAGTAATATGGCGGACTTTCAGGAGAATGATTTAGCTATGCCAATGCACTCCCCTAGTCAAAACCATAATTGTCACGCTAGTCACTTGTTCCATGACCTAACCCCTCCGTCATTTGACGAAGAAGCCGGTGACAATCCAAAAATTTTCATAAAAGAACTGGAGGATTATTTTAGGATCAAACGAATTCCGAACGAGATACGAATGATGGTGGTTAAACGCTGTCTTAAGAAAAACGCATTGGAATGGTTAAGACTAACTTTGGCGTCTCACGAAACATATAGTATGTTTCGAAACCTTTTTATAAATAGATTTTGGGGACCGGGACGTCAAAACCAGATTAAAGTCGAACTGGCTACCGGACATTATGACAGTAAACGTGGTATTTCAATGATGGAGTATTTTTTGAAACTGGCGAACAAATCGAAACTACTCCAACCTCAGTTGAGTGAACAGGAGGTTATTGAAGCACTTATTCGCCATTATCCACCGCACATAAGAAATAATCTGATCGTGGCGAAACCGGTTGATTTTTCGGACGTAATTGAATTATTGGCAGAGTTCGAGGCACAGAATAATTACCAAGAGACTAACTCCAGTCAGCGATATGAAAATGGACAGCGCGCTGTAGGTGGCCAAGGTAGGAATCAAGGAACGCAATTAGAACGTCTTAGAAATAATTTTCCAACAACGAATGAGAACCAGGGAAATGGTGTGAGAGATGAAACACACCAAAATAATGGTGAAAACTACAGAACAAATAGACGTCCTGATGTAAGATCGAATTACAGAGGTCCTATACCGCGAGACAGACAAAATCCGCGATACGAGAGACGTAATCATGATTATGGTGGCGATACCAGAGGGTGTGGAAGAACCAGTCAAATTAATCACATCCGGTTTTACAGAAATTACAATCGTAGGTGGAATGGAAGCTACGATCCGAGAAATCATAGTACAAATTATCAGGAAAATGTAACCCAAGTGCCTAGGTTCGAGGAGGAAAGCGTCGAACGCAGGAATGATCGCGACTTTCCTAGAACACAGAATCAAGAAACAAATACTGGCACGATATCAACAAGTAACAATCAAACGAATGAGAATCAGGGAAATTAATTCCGAAATCATTTTATGCCTTGGAAAATGATTTGATGGTGCAGGCACAGGGCAAAATTCACGTAAATTTAATCACCGACAGCAAAATTAACCCAGTAAAGTCCAATAAAGAGTTAGTCAATCCACCTCAAATTGAGTTAAATATATGGGACCGTAGCTTCACTGTGTTAATAGATACTGGGGCAAGCTCATCGGTAATTTCAGAGGAATTATTCCAGGAATTATTATCCTCAAACAAGATAGAGTACTTGCACGTAAACAATGTGTATTGTAGTACAGCGATCGGTAAAAAGAGAGATCGGGTGAAATATCAAATGTTAGTTAAAGCACATGTAAATGGTTGGAAATTTGATTTTGTCGCATTAGTTATTCAGCGTTTGGCAAGAGAAATTATTATTGGAAACGACTTACTTTATCACTGGCAAGCAATCATCGATTTCCAAGAGCATGAACTACGCGTTAAAGATGGTGAAAACACGCGAATAGTGAGACTGTTAGAAGGTGAAAATATTGAAGCGAACGAGGATTTCGACGATGTTAATAATGGAAGATTTTTTGTAGAGAATGTTATATTGTACGACGACGAAAAAGTAAGTGCAAATGAAGAAGACGACTGCGATGATATACAAAAATACGTCGAAATTGATTTGTTTAATAATAATGTTCGCGGAGTTCGAGGAGAGAATCACCATCTGCGAGATGATTGCGGAGTATACAGATTGGATGTCGTCAGAGATGATAAAAAGAAAGAAGAAGAATCTTTTATGGCTACGCTGAACGAAAAAGTGAATAATGCGCACAATATAAATGAAGAACAAAAGAATCAACTGAGAGCGTGCTTAATCAAGAACCGAGAAGTATTCAGTTCGAAACCCGGTCTGTGCAACAAGTACACCCACATCTTTAAAGTGGAAAACGCTACCCCTTACTCCCATAAAAGCCGGCCCATTCCAAACTCAATAAAGGATAAGGAAGAAAGCCGAGAAAAGGGCATCTCAAGTCAAGAGGTATGAAGCAAAATGGAATCCCGAAGTCGGTGATAAAGTCCTCATTAGACAGTTTAATTTGTCAAGAGCCTCCAAGAAGATATATAGGCGAATGAATCTATTATACAAAGGACCATTCAGGATATCGGAGAAATTTGGAGATCATACATATGGACTTGAGGGTAGTAACGGCAAAAAGGTAGGCAAGTACCACAAGACTATGCTTAAGCCCTACCGAGATGCCGAAATAGATATGGCAAAGTGACGTGACAATCAATTATAAGAAAAATCATAAAACAAATTTTAGTGGGGAGGGGCATAGAACCCCTGAAAGTTGCCAAAAAATCGAAACATTGTCAAGAGAAAATATTTTTGTATTCAACGATGACATGTTTTTCAACACAGTTGTTATATTGTTGTACAATTACATTGTTGTGGGGAGATCATCACAGTACATGCAACATTGTATGGCTGAAAACAATTTTCCCAAAATAGAATTAGTTGCATATACTGTGATGAGGGGCATTTGATGCAGTATTATTAGTTATGGTAGGTGTTGTGTTGGAGTGTTTTGTTTCCCATTGTTTGATTGTTTGCATTATATCGTTTGCAGTTGGCCTAGTGCGATTATCTTTTGTCTTCATTGTAAATGTTATAGATATTAACGAATAAAATTGTGATAATAAATACACTAATATTATTTCAATTGTGGCCTCCAGAGCAAAGAAGACTATCTCATTAGAAAGACTAAAAGTTAATACATCGACGTAACATATAATTTTCACGGGGGTCGCGTCTCAAGGAAAATTATCAGCTGTAAATTGTGAACATACTTCATACCCGTACCACGACCGAGATAGGAGAGAAAGAGTCATCGCAGTTCATCGAAAGAGTTAGCCGGATCTTTTATACGAGAAAAGAATTCATCATACCGACCCTTCAAAGTGACGACGAGCAGAAGATTCCCTTCATACTGGTGACGGGAGATACCAGCCGGAAGAGACTCCTTCATGTGTAAAGAGTATGGTATATGGCACTCCTGTAACATCAGCGGAGAACCTTATGGATCGAATCCACGGAGCGATTGAAAATCTTAAAAGACAACCGCACGTATTGGGTCATGTGGATAAGGCTCACCACCGCCGATACAGGCTCTGCAGTGACGTAGGAGGTACACAGTTCGAAGCCCGTTTCTAATGTAGGCAGGTCGATGTTGGGTTTATTGATGAAATGTGAACGTACAAACATCTCACATTTCAATGCGCTACAGCGTCCAAACCGTGCATTTCCGGATAGGGGTTCCTTTTACAAAACTGATTAGTTTGCCGTCCCGCACAACATACTAAGCGTTGTCGGTGGTTTTTTTGGGACATCCTGTATATCACATAGAAAGAAAGAATTCTTAGACTTCAGCCAAGATAACCCTTCAGATTCTGTCCATGCATTGTATGAAATGTGCTCCGCTTTTACCAAATGGTAAGAGCCATTGTCCTTTATTATCACGCTTTACCAGATCGCTTATAGCCACGGTAGGATATTTATCCGAAATCTTATTGAACACATACGATGTAATAACCTTTCTACCGTTCCTTGAAGGCTTTCGTCGTACGTGTTTAAGAAAAGCACTTGTACTCGATCTTACTTCCATATTGCACGCCAAGATGGCGCTGAGGCAACAGGCAAATGCTACAACACAACTCAACATTCTGCGATTGGCGATAAAGTATAAAGTGTAATATAGTAGTATATTAAATTACAAGGTTATATTCTATATTACAGTAACAACTTGAGTAGTTTATTAAACGCAGGTAAACAAAGAAGCTTAACAAACCGTGGAACTATATTGTGGATATATAGTGCAACTATAGTGCAACTATGAGTTTCATCTCTGCCACGTGCTTCTGGTTACATCTACTTTACGTTTACAGTAAACAGATTATATCATCTTCCTGCAGCTCATTATTTCTGAAGAGAAATGTACACCGACGTGCAAAACACGTGGCCCATTAACCTATATTGCGATACAGGATAATGGCTGCTTATTTTGCACGTCAGAATACGTGGTAATAAACTTTCCTGTGAGCCTTCTGGAATTGATATGGCGTAAACTGCAATAGCCAAGATTCTCATTAAATAAATTAATAAACGGTTAAATCACAATTCCTTTTTACTTTCTCTACTGGTAAGTAGGAGAAGTACTGTAATTCGATGTCGAGACTTCACTGAAAATATATGTTTTGAGACCCCCTGAATCCAAAAAAATGGCATTTTTGGAAAAAAGGTCCGTGTGTCTGTGTGTGTGTCAGTTTGTGTGTCTGTGGACACCATAACTCAAAAACAAAAAGTCGGTTAAAACCAAAGATGGTATTTAAATTTAATACCTTTCAAGGATGCAACACGAAGATTTTGAAGAAAATAGCCCCACCCTAAACTACCCTTTACATGGAAATTTTTTGAAAGTTTTGATTTTTTTTTTTTTTTTTTTTTTGAAAATGGCTCTAATGATTTTGATTAAAAAGTCGAATGTTTAAGATATTTGTATGATAAATGAAATGTACATATTGAAATTTCTGGCTATAGCTTATGTAGTCCTATTTACTGTGGATGAATTTTGAATAACTCGTAAATCGTAAGATATAGAAAAAAAAAAAAGAGAAAAAATGTAATCCCCTAAAACACACAATTTGTCTAAATACATTTTTTGTAGAGTGGGCTATTTCGGATATATTCCATGTTATTTGTGCCAGTTTCGGAAAACTTTGAACTTTCGTGAAATAGAACATCGTTTTTCAATTCTTTATATAAGGTGCAAATGCTTTAAAAGATTTGACTATCGCTCAAAGCCTACTGTATTCCCATGTTCCCTTTGTACCTATAAGGAAATAAGCAATAATATAATATCTTCAAATGCTTATCTCAACTAACACGAAGAAGATATAGGAAAAAGAGTTTGTAAGAATTGTTAGTACAAGAGTAGAGAAAGTCATGTGAGTGCAGCACATCAGATTTGTCGATATGTTACAACCCCTGTGCATTCTGTTAATGATTGATTTAAGGGCAAATTGTAACACTGAAAACGGTTATTTTACTCTCTGAGGTCATCAAATTCCCACTCGTTGCAAAAGGGTTAGTATAAAAACGAAGAGGCGATTCATTTGAGACTTGTGTTTTACATATAGCAAATACAAATGTTGTTGAAACCAACAGATTTACATGCGGATTTACTTGTTTTTGAACTGCTGGTTTTTTTCTTTTATATTACTAAAATACTGTTGAGTTTCCAAAGCTCTTCTTCTTGTTTCTGTTATTTGAATGCTGTTAGCTGTGCGTGGTTCTAATTAGCCCTCAGAAATATGGCCGGTGTTTCCATGTAACTTCATACAAGGTTTCGGGCTCCGTTGCATAAACAAGTGTAGGAAATAACGGGACGTGTTCCGCGAGTTGTATTTAATTCCAGAGAAAGCAGCAAATGGTTATCTAGAGCATCATATTGTTATCCTTAGGGGACCTGGCATTGAATTCACAACTGTGTATAATTTTATAGACACGCCATTATCTAGTTTAACATTTATACACACGCTTCTTTTAATGAATACATAAATCTGATATGTTGCACTCACGTGGCTTTCTCCACTCTTGTATAAACTATTCGTACAAACGCTTATTCGTCTATCTAGTTCATGTTTATTGATATAAACATTTGTAGACACTGCCTTATTGCGTACAATAGGAATAGGGGAATATACTAGTCCTAAGGGACACTGGGAGTGAAATTTGAAAGTTCCATATTTCTTGATAGATGTTTCTGAAATTTTTACTGTGTTTGTATTTATATTACAATAGGAGGTACACCAAATGTCATTAAAATTGGATAATTCGTTTAGGATATATAAATTATTTTATGAATCTAATAGGCACATTTTCAAAATAGAGCTCGCGTCTATTGACTTCTCCAAATTCATTTATATTGGCAGAACTGATACTCTAAAACATGGGTAACAATTGTATGAACAGATATTTCAAATACGTTTGCTGATTATGCTGTACATATTTTTTTAATAACAAAGAAAATTTAATCTTAAAAATTATTGATTTTTTTCATACAAAAAAAAAAAAAAGTTTTTGGAATTCATGTTAAAGATAACATCAATATTGAAGCATAGTTTTGTGTAACTGCTATTTATGAATACTTTTGGAAGTTTTCATTGAATTTGAAGCAAAACTCAGGCGCGACCTTCTTTTGGAATGTGCAGATATGTAGTTTTGAGAAAAACAGGCTTTTACGTATATAGGAACATGCTGTGTACGTTAAGGGAAGAGCACTATTTGAAAGGGCCGTAATGACCACATGGACTGGGGGATATGAAAAATGTTAGCTGATCCAAATGCACAGGTGTTCCAGGAACATTTTAAGGTAAAAAAACAATTTTCGACTTTTTGACAATTTTGACCAAAATTTCACTCCCAGTGTCCCTTAAGTGATAGGTCTTTTAAGAGCTCATCCCTTTGTGATGGCTATGAAAATTCGATTTGAGAAAGTATTATGACGCCTCAAAGATTCAAGCTCAAGCTGCCTCATACCACTTGGCGGCCGCGTGCGTTAAAAAGTTAGCCAGTTTAGGCTGTCTCACACCATCGCGGCCAGAAAACATCCAACAATGATCGCGTCAGAACAAAGAGTTTGGAGAACGTTCTAAAAGCTTCAACTGTCGGCTTGTTTGTGAGAAGTATCGAGAAAAAAGTGAATTTCTAGAAAAGTCCATGCTGCATCATTCTCACCTATAAAGGCTTCCGGGACGGCGAGAGAGCAGCAGTTTCTGTGAGACAAACGGAACAGCTGTAGTTGTATATGATGGAATCGTGAGTGTTGAATGAGACAGCTATGTGAACCTATGTGGAAAGTGGTGATTTTTTTTTTTTTTGACGTAAAAATCGTTAGTATGGCTTCTTTCGAGAAGGAAGTAAAGTCGGTGTCACGTGTCATAGATTTACGGCACGTAAAAGAACCTCAAGCCTAACAAAGAGACAAAATGCAACGCTGTTTCACACCCAGTATAAAATAGGACGCTGAAAACATCGCAGTTAAAGAGTGTCCATCAATAATACTCAATTTCAATTTCTCCTTTGCGGGCGTACGCATCGCTTGGGGGGGACTCGGAGATCTACACTGATCCGGAGGACGAGCATTTACAGAGAGCAATGCACCTGCCAGGCAACGCTGATACTCCCGCCGACACTTAGTACCCTAAAATAGCGAACCAGGATGAAAGGTGAAATGAACTGAGAAGTGAGGTTAAATAGAGAGACTGGAAATTATCCATACCAGCAATCGCCCGGCGACTTGGGGAAGCCCCGAAAAACACATGAGTCAAGGTCGGCCACAGGAATCGAAGCCACAAACTCCCGAATGTGAGCCACAGACGCTACCGCCTGAGCCATCTCGCTCGGTCAAGATATGTACGAGATGGAGAAAATAAATATTTGTAAAAATAGTTTCTAGAATAAGTATAAAAATAAACGACAGTGGATAAATAAAGTCATATGCAGGGCCCGGATGTTTATGACCTAAAATGTTAGAAATAAGCAAGCACTTATGACCGAAAAAATATAAAATATGACAATAAGTATCACCTAATGTTTTGGGGTGCATTTTCGAAATCTTTAAGAATTTTACGCTGTTTAAATCCACATTATATTGAAAATCTACTTTAAAAGTTTAGCACACTCAATAATGAAGAAATAATATTAATTTTATTGTTGCATTTTGAATTTATTTAATTGCTCAATCCAGAGCTAACCCTCAGCTCTGCACGGAATTAAATAAATGTCATATGTTGAAGGGCGACCAGAAAGAAAAATTACAGTAGCAAATTACATACATTTTAAAGTTTTCTGAAAGGAACGATCTTCTATTTGCACCCAACATTGTAACCGGAAAAAACTTCCTAATATTGGTGACAAGACTTAGGAGATGTGAAAAATCATATTTGGGATGACTGCAAGCACATATACGAAACTCAATAGAAATATAAAAATATGACAAGAATGCGAAAATTTAACAGAAAATATGACTGCAAGCAAATGACATAAAAACGTTAAAAAAGCCAAAATACGACATAATGTTACCCATGAAAATTGCATAATGTTAATCGCTATTGATAAAATCGTGCTTCGCTCATTTTTCATGGAAAAAACACAAACAAACACTATGACTTAAAACCGGGCCCTGGTCATATGAATGTAACACATACGATTTGTACAAAAGTTACCTGGATAGGCTTATATCAAACCTAAGGACACTTTAAACTCTTATACGGAAAGTACGTTGTGTTGCACTCACATGACTTTCTCTACTCTTGTACGAACCATTCTTACAAGCATTTATTCCTATATCTTCTTCGTGTTAGTTGAGATAAACATTTGCAGAAATTATCTTATTGCTTATTTCCTTGTAGGTACAAAGGGAATATTAGAATACAGTAGACGCTGAGCAATAGTCAAGTCTTTTAAAGCTTTGAGATTCGTTCTCTTTGCACGACTAGCATATAAAAAAATGAACAACGATGTTCCATTTGATGAAAGTTTAAGTTTTCCGAAACTGACACAAATAACAAGGAATATCTCCGAAATGGTTCACCCTACAAAAAATGTATTTGGACATAGACTGTGTCTTTTAGCGAAATCTACATTTTTGTACAGTAAGATTAGGTGTATCTCTTACGGCTTAGGGCTTATTCAAAAGTCATCCGATAAACAGGAGCTACATGGGCTATAGCCAAGAAATTCAAAGTAAAAACGTAAAACTATCTTAAACATTTGTCATTTTAATCAAAATCATTAGCGCCATTTTCAAGAAAATCAAAATTTTCGAAAAATTTTCCATGTAAAGAATAGTTTAGGGTAGAGAATTTTTTTCCAAAATCTTCTTTTCGCATCCTTGAAAGACATTAAATTTAAATACCAGCTGTGGTTTTTAAACGACTTTTCGTTTTTGAGTTATGCTTCAGCAGACACACACACACACACACACACCTTTTTCTAATTTTTTTTTATTCCGGGGGCCTCAAGACATATTACCGGTGAAATCACGAAATCGAATTTTTGGGTGGCATACAATACTTCCTCTACTTCACTATACGTAGTAGAGAAAGAAAATATTTGCAATATAACTTATATATAGTATAACTTATTGAGGCAAGCAAGAGTGAAACCCATGTGGCAGCAATGAAGGTCGATTACGATAGAAAGGACAAATAATTTGGTTTAGTGGAGAAGGAAAGTTCAGTCACTTAGTGAATGAACTCCACAGAGAAGTGTTGTTCCTTTTGATGTGATGAGCGAATCCCTTGTGACTCTATTAAACGGGGCGGTATCGTCCCTGCCTGTGGTACGTAATGTGAAGTCTGGGCGACCTCATTACATCAAAACCTCCGCCATCCAACTTCCTGATTGATGCCATAGCGTTCATTATTTTGAATTACTTCGCTTGTTATACTTGACGCACATACAAGATATTTTGTTAGAAAGCCACCCATGAAACATCGTGGGAGTTAACAAGAATTTCTGCAAGCTTCATGACCTTCTTTAACCTTTATTTTGTTAGGGAGTGAATCATTTCAAAAATATACTGCAAGAAATTCTCTCTGAAGGACGAAAACTTCAGGTTAATAGACAATAAATGTTTAATGAATTACCTGTTCACGCCTGTCACGGGTCAAAAATCCCAAAAGCCGTCACACCCTTCTGGCGTTTCTGACTAAATTCTGACATGTTACACTCACTTGACTTTCTCTACTCACTCTTATACAATTCTTACAAACGCCTGTTCCATGCACCTCTTGTCAATCAAGATAAAAGTTTGTAGAAATTGTTTTACTACATTTTACTTTGTAGATACAATGGGAACAGGGGAATACAATAGGTTTAAGGGAGAGCCACAACTTTTAAGAGCTGGTCGCTTTAAGATTACCTTCTTTTTGCATGGTCAAGAATAAAGAAAAAGCGAATGAACCTTACACTTATAAACCTTATATTTGTGTTTAGCAACTCAAATCAATAACAAGAATTGTCTCCAATGTGGTTAGCGCCACAAAAAATGTATTTGACATAAATTATGTGCTTTAACGGCATCTACATTTTTACTTTCTCTACTACGTTTAGTAAGTAGAGGAGGCATTGAATTCCACCCGAAAGTTCGACGTCCAGATGTCACCGGAAATAGGTTTTGAAACACCCTAAATAAAAAAATCTGATGTGCTGCACTCACATGACTTTCTCTACTCTTGTACTACCCATTCTTACAAACCCTTATTCCTATATCTTCTTCGTGTTAGTTAAAATAAACATTTGTACAAATTATCTTATTGCTTATTTCCTTGTAGGTGCAAGGGGAATGTTAGAATACAGTAGGCTTTGTGCGATAGTCAAATCTTTTGAAGCTTTGAGATTCCGTTCTCTTTGCACACGTAACATATAAAAAAAAAACGAACAACGATGTTCCATTTCACGAAAGCTTGAGTTTTCCGAAAATCACACACATAACAAGGAATATCTCCGAAATGGTTCACCCTACAAGAAAATTTATTGAGACATAAATTGTGTATTTTAGCAAGATGTAAGTGCAGTATGATTTGGTCTATCTCTAACGGTTTACCAGTTATGCAAAAGTCGTCCAGAGTAAATACGACTACAGGGGCTATAGCCAGAAAATTCAAGATATACATTTCATTTGTCATAAAAATATCTCAAACATATGACATTTTAATCAAAATCGTTAGAGCCATTTTCAAGAAAATCAAAATTTTCGAAAAATGTTCCATGTAAAGGGTAGTTTAGGGTGGGGCTATTTTCTTCAAAATCATCGTGTCGCATCCTTGAAAGACATTAAACTTAAATACCAACTTTGGTTTCTAACCGAGTTTTCGTTTTTGAGTTATGCTGTCCACAGACTGACACACAGACACACACGCGGACCTTTTTCTAAAAATACTTTTTTTGGATTCAGGGAGTCTCAAAACATATATTTCCGGTGAAATCTCGACATCGAATTTTTGGGTGGAATACAATACTTCCCCTACTTACCAGTAGAGAAAGTAAAAAAGCATTTTTGTATTCCACCCAAAAATTCGCGGTCGAGGTTTCACTGGAAATATATGTTTTGAGACCCCCTGAATAAAAAAACAGCCCCCTGAATAAAAAAACAGCATGTTTAGAAAAAGGTCCGCGCGCGCGTGTGTGTGTGTGTCAGTCTGTGTGTCTGTCAGTCTGTGGACAGCATAACTCAAAAACGAAAAGTCGTTTAAAAAGCAAATTTGGTATTTAAGTTTAATGTCTTTCAAGGATGTGACACGAAGATTTTGAAGAAAATAGCCCCACCCTAAACTACTCTTTACATGGAAGATTTTTCGAAAATTTTGATTTTCTTGAAAATGGCTCTAACGATTTTGATTAAAATGCCATATGTTTGAGATATTTTTATGACAAATGAAATGTATATCTTGAATTTTCTGGCTATTGCTCCTGTAGTTGTATTTACTCTGGATGAATTTTGCATAACTGGTAAACCGTTAGAGATAGAACAAATCATATTGTACAAAAAATGTAGATCTTGCTAAAATACACAATTTATGTCTCAATATGTTTTCTTGTAGGGTGAACCATTTCGGAGATATTCCTTGTTATGTGTGTGAGTTTCGGAAAACTTAGAACTTTCGTGAAATGGGTCATCGCTGTTCATTTTTTTGTATGTTAAGTGTGCAAAGACAACAGAATCTCATGCATTTGACTATCGCACAAAGCCTACTGTATTCTAACATTCCCCTTGCACCTACAAGGAAATAAGCAATAAGATAATTTGTACAAATGTTTATCTCAACTAACACGAAGATGATATAGGAATAAGGGTTTGTAAGAATGGTTAGTACAAGAGTAGAGAAAGTCATGTGAGTGCAATACATCAGATTTTTCGAAGAATTCTTTATAAAGTTTATATTGTAAAAATAATCCATTTTCGGTGTAAAACAATTATACGCCATTTTTAAAAATGTGATGTGTTGCACTCACATGACTTTTTCTACTCTTGTATTAACCATTCTTACAAACTATTGTTTAAAAAAGGTCCGCGCGCATGTGTGTGTGTGGGGGGGTGGGGGTTGGAGGGGGAAGGAGGGAGGGGCTGCGTGTGTCTATTTGTATGTCTGTGAACTGCATAACTCAAAAACGTGTTATGAGAAATGAAGTGAATCAGGTTATTCTAGAGTAAGTTCCTATTTTGAAACAGCTGTATCTTCTTGACATATTCGCAGTTGGGCTTCATATCGGTATCACCACTATTTAGAAAGCTTTTTTTTTTTTTCCCCGTTGCTATGGTAACTGTTTCTCATGGCATCTTATTTCGTTTTATCTTGTCTTGTCTGTCACGGCAGGGATTCCAGCAGGTCAGCTGATGGTTCATTGCCCGTCAGACCTCGGAAGGAAGGATGAGATGAAAGTACCCTACAGGCGGCCAGAACGCAACACAGGCAGTGGTTTCCTAACAGATGAGGCAGTTCTTCAGCCGACTGAGTTCCGGCCGCCACGAGAGAGAGAGAGATCGCACCACTAGGCCAGGACCTGGCTGGTCGACATTTTCTGAACAGTTGCCTTCTAGACTCCGTACATAAATCCAGCTGAGTACTGGTTATGGGGTTATTTAGAAAAAGGTATTTCTTATCAGACCCACTACACGTGAAGAACTGAAGCAGCCAATATCGATGCCATTGAGAACTTCCCTAGGAATGCGCTTGCTAATGCAGTTTGCAGCACACAAGAAAGATTACTGAACAATACTGTGTTAATCATACTTAGTTTTATATTTTTTTAATAAAATTCCATTTATTTATGAACAAATTAGGGTTTTTATTTTACGATCTAAAAATTGATAAATGTATTACCATTTTAACGTGGGATCTTGCTTTAGAATAACCTTATATATCTACAATTCTCTTGCAGTATTCCTATCAACTCCTATGTATTGGTAATATTAAGGTAAATGTTAAGTCATACGAAATATACAAAATCTTACTATATAAGCAATGTAGATCTCGTTAAAGCACAGAATTTAGCACTAATTAAACTTTTTGTGGGGTTAACCATTTCCGAGGCATTTTTGTCGTTAGTTTGAATTTTAGCCTCTGAGCAATATGCTGGAAGGGTTTGTTCATCAGATCCGGAACGCGGGCCCTTAAAGATACCAGTATGTGCTATCCGGTCGCCGCCGTTCACCATCAAGCATTCCTCCGAGAGAGCAACCGGCCACAATTTGCAAATTCCACGTCCCCATCGCCATGCACCAAGCCAATTTCATGATCCTACGACTCCAAAACCAGACAAAGGAAAGAAATGAAAGGAAATTACGGACGAGTAATAAAGTACATCAGTTCTCGCCAAGCGAAGAGAGTAGCCTGATATAGCCTGAGCTATATCAGCGTGTAATAGATGAAGGCATTGAATTCAGAAAAGGTACATTTCTATCTTTAAAAAAACATAGCCCATCTGTATGTTTGTGAACAGCATAGCTAAACAACGAAGAGTGGTTTAAGGTATTTCATTTCAACATTTTCAAAAATTCAACAAGTTTTTTAGGTAAATAACTCCAGGCCAAACTACTCTTTACATTGGGAATTCTACTGAAATTTTGATGTTCTCAAAAGTGGCTTTATCTATTTCTACTGAAATCTGTAAGTGATTCTAATGACTAGAGACAAGATTTATATGTAAATACAGATTCTTTCCCTTTGCTTATACATAACTAAAAATTATAAATGTCCATGAATTAGAGCTTTATCCATTACATAATGATATGTTACATATTTGACATACTTGAGCAACTTTGGTTTTTAACCGACTTGTCGTTTTTGAGTTATGCTGTCCACAGACTGATACACAGTCACACACACGCACGCACGCACTCACACACACACACACACACACACACACACACACACACACACACACACACACACACGCGCGCGCGCGCGCGCGCGCGCGGGCCTTTTGCTAAAAATGATTTTTTTTTTATTCAGGGGGCCTCAAAACATATATTTCCGGCAAAATCTCGCATCAAACTTTTGGGTGGAATACAATACTTGCTCTATTTTGCTATACGTAGTACAGAAAGTAAAACTATGACCCTGGCATTGCTGGCATTTGAATCTTCCGGTCTCCTCCCTCCTCCCTCCGCGTTGCTCTAACCACTGAGCTACCATTCCGGCTATGGCATTGCATTTTTCAGTGTGATTCTACCCTTTCCAAAGTTGTCCTACACATGACTAGTGTGACAGTACAATTAACTTCCAAACAATATTTTTTTCTTCAAACTTCCTGTGTCTTAATTTCATTTGAATATTCTCCAAATTGACAATCCTGTAATGCTGGTTTACTTTGAATAAATCGGTCGATATGCAACTGATGTTGCTCCGATGCTGCTGCCATGTTGATCGCATGAATGCCTCAACTTGACGCATAAGTTATTCAGTTGTTTGCAATTGGTGCGTTGTATGATTTCTACTGTTGCGCTTAGTCTCGCGACAGTTGTTTGTTCGTCTGTAATACTCGTAACTGTGGTTGGACGGTTGCATCCGGTGCACAATGTCTCAGTAAGCTACTATAATTTAGAAGGCTTTGAGTCAATTGTTTGATCGGCGATGCAATTACTCAAACTGACTTGTTTGGAAATAATAATGCGCACAGTAACAGACTAAGTGCGTCAAGAAGAATCTGAGTGGTGGATTATGAAGATACAGATATTTAAGTCATGGAAAACCGTGTACGTTTTATTGATTTCTGAAAAATCTAGAATGAGGACTGAAATGTTCATTTACATTTAGTTGGGGACATGCACAACAATTTAATTATGTTTACATATGAGCAATTCCGACTAAAAAGTTCACCTTCAATTCCTAAAGAATATAAGGAAGCAAAAATAATAAACCTAAATATAATTAAATTACAGTTGAATCGGAGTTTCAAAAAGAGAAACAAATCCTACAACCATAGCTTTTGGAAAACCAAGAAAAACTTAATAGAATCCAAAGTTGGCAACTTGGCAATTTATGGTCCATAGATAACCTGCAGATCTATACATTATTGATTGTTTGGGCTATTCAGTGACCTCAATTTTGCATCTCATTGATCTACCGAACACTTGTTTTCTTTATAAAATAATTAGACAATGTCATGTGAAAAGTAAAAAATTTTGGACTTTATTTATGTACTTGAAGACTTATGAAACAAAATATTCTGGTAATAATCTCTCATGAGCTTAATTAATATATTCTAATATACCTATTGACATTACAAAACACATTTAGCAATACTTTCTACTTCACCAAGTTCAACATCAGTATTTGGCCATGTTATAATTTTCTGATAGAAATGCAGATGTTCATTTGGAATGTGTTGTAGTACTTTTGCAACATGTGCTATTTTCTTATTGACTATTGGGATAAGAACTGCCCCATATAGTTTCGGGGATGGCAGATCTGGACTAGTGTTCCCTTTTGCCATCTTGAAAGAATGCTGGATAATATCATCAATATATTCACATGACTCGAGGGAACCAAAGTGTTTTCTAAAGTAGATTAGATGCCTATACTTCGAAAGAGTGAGCCCAGGCTCCCATTAGAACTACCAGGATGATCAATAGCTTTGACTGTCTTCTTGAAATACTTTCGCTAGCAGGTTTTGAAGTCCATATCTTCAGTGTTTATTACTGTTGCCATGAAAGCATTTGAATCTTTCCTAGCTGATGATATTAGACTTGTATTCCAATTGAGTATACACTCTATCATGAGAAGGACACACTTTATAAGACCAAAGTCGCGGTCACATGGCAAGAAAGAGTGGACTCTTTTTGGGAAGTATTGGTGGATGACACTGAAATTTCCTGTCAATGGAATCCTTAATTGGCTGTAGAAGTCATGCTTGATACAGGAAAAGTTTCTGTTTTACACTAATTGATAGCTTGAAGAGTAAGAAACAAAATGTATGTTTCAACTTATTTTTGCAAAAGATAAACTTGTTTCCCTTTTCAAATCACCGATTCAATATTATCTGCGAAGAATGTCACGTGAGATAATGATACATCCTTACTGGTCTTACGTCACTGATTAGTTCGCGCCTCCGAGCAGAAAGAATTAAACACGTTGTGGTAATGTGAAACAGAGACACTATGTTTATTTCTCGTTTATTTTATTACATTGTCTAGTTAAGTGCCTTTTTGTGTAACACATGTATCAAAACGTTTTGATTTTGGGATCAAAATGAATCCCGGTCAGATGTTCAAATACAAAAACCATAAATCGTGTATAGTTCCTTTGTGCAACAATATATGCCATATCTTGTGCCCTTATTTCCATCTACTCACGCCTAATGAGAAACGAATGCTTAACCGATAGTAATAAACAATTTATAAATAATTAACACTTAACGTCGAAACAATCCACAATTCTCATACGATTGACTATAAACTTAACGCACTATCACATCTTCCTTGTCATACAGCGTGAAACTCCATTTTCTCCCTTTTTTCGTCGGCTTCTTATATAAACACATGTTCATTGTCTGATATCCACTTTTTTGATTTAATATCTTTCCACATACGAGTTGGACTTTTCTGCTCACTGTTCTGCTGTCTCAATCTACCCACATACGTAATGTCTGCCTCTCTGCACCCCCCCCCCCCCTACTCTACTTGGTCATACCCTACCTCTTCTTGTCCACCCGGTTTATTTCTAGTAGAATTGCCCCTTTGTTTGAGTAGATTGCACCAGCTCGTTCGCCTCCACTCGCTGTATTTTTTACTGACGTTAACACTGTCAGCAGCCTTTCCTGATATTACAACACACAATTGGTTTCTTCTCCGGTAAGGTAAGTCGCCATTAAGGTATGTTATCTCATATAATTTAAGATCTCCTTGTGTGGTTTACCGGGAAAGTGCAAGTGAATTGGAGAATTTAATATTCAAGATGCTCTCGGGCTTCGAGCCAGGTGTAGTGATGAAAAGACATCAACGCTTCGGGAGTGTACATCTCTCCCATCCTGAAGATGGGAGAGATGTACACTCCCGAAACGTTGATGTCTTTTCATCCTGAAGATGGGAGAGATGTACACTCCCGAAACGTTGATGTCTTTTCATCCTGAAGATGGGAGAGATGTACACTCCCGAAACGTTGATGTCTTTTCATCCTGAAGATGGGAGAGATGTACACTCCCGAAACGTCGATGACTCTTCATCACTACACCTGGCTAGAAGCCCGAGAGCATCTTGAATATGTTCGTCGCCAGGAAAGCTTCAAATCATATTTTGGAGAATTTAATGTTGTTTCGGCATGTTGGCACGAAAGCTTAGTGGTTAGAGCAGCCGGACGGAGACCGGAAGATTCGTTGTTCAAATCCCAGCTATAGCATCGAATTTTTCAGTCTTATTCTACCCTTTCGAACATTTGGAAGTTTCTTTAAGTATACTACAGTTCAGATCGAAGGCACTGATAGTGATCACAATATTATTTTGAGCAGAGAAGTATAATTTTTATTTTGATCAAAGATACAAAACTTATGATCACAGTTAATGGTGATCTTTTATGTTTGAATTTCTGATTAAATTTCTTAATTCGTTGCATTTCGTATTGTTTCTTTCCCTACCAATACTACCATTTACTACACACAGACGACTGGGACCTTTTTCTGAAAATCCTTTTTTATTGAAATCAGGGGGCCTCAAAACATATTTTCGGAAAAATCTCCATATGCAATTCTTAGGTGGAGTACAACACTTGGGTAGCAAGAGGTATAAGTCAGCTGTGGTATCGATGCGTGCGCGTTTACAAATTCCTCCACGTTGGGCAAAGAAGCGCTCCCTCTGTTTATTTAATGTACGGTCGGTCATTTAGAGATTCGTTCTCACTGTTTATCTGATAACTTTTCATACGTCAATCTGTAGTCGTCAATGGAATTCGTTTCAAAGCTATTTAAACAGGCACCAGATTTTTATGTCAACAAAGCAGAGAGATTGTGTTTACACTGTAATCGTTTCAGAAATAGCCGGCAGCCTGGAACGACAAAGATGTGCGGCTATGACGTCACTAAGTTGTACGTGACTGTTGAATAGAATAACCCTTCTTCGACACGGCTGAAAGGACTTTCCAGCACATAAATCTGTTATAAGCAGAGTTGGCCATGACGGCGCGCGTCTATGTACCAAGCGACTGCTTCCTTCCACATGAGAGGTAACAAGTTGTTCAAAATTCACATGTAGGTCAGCAAATGTTCAAGGGATGTCTCTAAATGGCCCACTTGAAGGGGATGTTGTCAGCTAGTTAGGGTCCTCTGCCACGTGTAGTAAGTAGGAGAGGCAGGGTTGCCAACTCGTACGATAATTATGGGGGCATACGATAATTTGAATGTGTTTGATACCGGAGAAATACCATTTTCACTGGTTTGTCACACCAGCGAAATGAAACTAATTACAAATGCCCTCATGGCCTGTCTCCACCCCTCTAAGGCCACCATTTCATATCGTTTTAATCCTTCTACCCTTTATCCTCTTGCTGCCAGTGTGCCCAGATCTGGTAATCTCAATAAAGAAGGCGCTGTTCCGAAAATTGATGATCAATGGAGAAAACTCTGAATAAGTGATATTCCGTGTGAAATAAAGAACATGCCTGAACCTGGCAGTTTCTGGAGTGCTGCTAAACACATGCCACCTTGGTGGAAATACTGATTTCAAAGAACTAGCGGAGGTTGCATTATTAGTGATTTCCTTTCCCCACAGAAAAGCTTCTTGTGAAAGGTTTTTTTTCTAAACTGAGCTTTATAAAAACTAAAGTTAGAAGCAGATTGGCACTATATACGCTAAATGAACTTATTCTGTCGCCTTAGTTTGAAATAATGCGGTAGATCCGAAAATCTGCAAGTCACCGAGAAGATGTCAAGGTTTATCTCAACAACAAATTTGTATAATGCTGCAACGGTTGAGGAAGATGAAGTTTCAGATAAATAATGCGAGAAACATAAGTGCTAAAGTTGCAATACTGGTTGAGGTCATCAATCTTGTAAGTGAATGTCACAAACATCATTACTATTACCTATATTTTCATACGTGTTATGCTAATATTTTTATTGATGTAGCATTTGGTTTATGATGTACGATAATTTTGAATCCAAATCTATAATTTTGAGTGACTGGTACGATAATTTTACTTAAATGTTGGCAACCCTGAGGAGAGGTGTTTTATTGGACTCAAAATATCCATATCGAGGTTTCACCGGAAACATAAGTTTTGAGGCCCCCTGAATAAAAAAAAGCACTTTTAGAAAAAGGTACGTGTGTGCATATGTGTGTATGTGTGTATGTATGTGTGTGTGCATATGTGTGTGTATGTGTGTGTGTGTGTGTGTGTGTGTGTGTGTATGTGTGTGTGTGTGCCTATGAACAGCATAATCCAAAAACGAAAAGTCGGTTAAAAACCAAAGTTGGTGTTTGATATCTTTCAAGGATGCAACACGAAGATTTTGAAGAAAACTCCTCCACACTAAACTACCCTTTACACCAGGCATGTCAAACGTCACTCCGAGGGTGTGAAGAGAGGAGTCCACCCCTCCTTAACTGCAGTAGCACGCACTAGTAGAACCGGTTTTCGCTTTGTTTTTCCCGTTTTCCGATTTGATCATCACGGAGGGAGGGAAAATAGGGGAACATTTTTCACGCCTGGTGAGTGCTGTTTGACACCCCTGCGTTACACGGAAAATTTTTCGAAAATTTTGATTCTCTCAAAAGTGGCACTAAAATTTTTGATTGAAATAGTTTATGTTTAAAATATGTTTTATGCTAAATGAAATGTACGGGGTGGGCCAAAAGTCACGATCGGATATTTTCTAAGTTTGTGTAGCAATACTAAACTTTCACAAGTGACGTAAAAATGTTATTTATTGATTGCTGCACTAATAAGGAATGGAAATATGAAAAGACAAACACAACTGGGCCAGTCAGCGTCATTCTTAAACATCTAATATTTCGGTGTGTTCACCATCATTTTCAGCGCACAGATGAATGCGCCGCCATGTCTGTCAGCTTGCCCGGGAGTGATCGTTCTGAAGTCGCTGATTATCTCTCTCTTCAGTTGTTCATCGAAAGCCATCCGAATATTTCCAAGATTTTCTTTTAAGTAGGACCACAGTCAGTTGTAGCACGTTGTCAGGTCGGGGCTTCTTGGAGGCCAAATGAGAGGTCCACCTCGTCCAATCCATATAGGAAAGCTGGTACTTATCCGTTCTCGAACTGAATGCCCTAGGGCTCCATCTTATTGAAGAACAACGGTGTTAAGAATACCAACTCTGTCAAGTTCCGGAACCAGCCATTGAGACAACATGTCGAGGTACGCTTCTCCAGTCATAGAGGTTTCAAAGAAATATGACCTGACAATAATTTCACTGGTAATACCGGCCCACATAATGACGTGAGGGGGATGTTGTTGAATTTCTTCAATGAAGTGAGGGTTATGTTGGCCCACACGTAAACATTACGTGAACGAGAGTTGAGATACACGGCGCATTCGTCAGTCATCAAGACGTTACGGAGAACCACTTATGTGGAAAAACAGAAAGTAACATTTTACATACATCACGTCGTATTTCCATATCCCTGTCACTTAATTCATTTATGGTGGTGGGCCTGTATGGTCGATAACTCCCATTTTTCATCCAACGGCGCAACGACGTTCTTGGGATCCGCATTTCCGCCGATCGTTTCCTTGTTGATTTCTTCGGCGAAAGCTCCAATAATTAAGATACAAGATTACTAACATCATCAGCGCAATATGTTTAGGTCTTCCGCTGCGTTTTGCATCCAATAAAAATCCTGTTGGGAAAGTCTTCTGATCCAGTTTTCGGAGATTGGCTTCACTGGGAACAGCTTTATTGAAACGAAGAAAGAAGTTTTCACTGATTTCTTCGTACGTTTCGTCAGTTGGTTCTTTTTCATGAACCCACATACTCGCAATGAGACGTTCCTTAATCGTATATTTGCTTGTATCAGCCATTGTTTACAACACAAACAGCGTTTCACATTGACAATATCAACTAATAATTCGCGAGAAACCTGGCTTGTCGCTATAACATAACAATGCCCTTGCTCTATCGAAAAATTGACAAACTAATGCAACAAAAAGCATATGAAGCGGAAAAATATCCCCCTCAACCCATGAATAGTTTTTAATTAGTTTTCGGTTTCGGAAAGTGAGTTATTTCAATATAAACATTACCCGATCGCGACTTTTGGCCCAACCCAGTATATTATGAAGTTTGTGACTAAAGCCCATGTAGTCCTGTTTACTCTGGATGACTTTTGCATAACTGGTAAACTGTAACAGATAGACCAAATCTTACTACGCAAAAATGTAGATGTCGCTAAACACACATGTTGGTCTGAGTAACTCAGTTGGTTAGAGGCTGGCCTACTGATCCCATGGTTGTGGGTTCAAATCCGGCCCAGACCGATGGTTATTAAGTGTGCTTAAAAACGACAGCTCCATATCAATAGATCTACCGGCATGTAAAAGTACTCCTGTGGAACAAAATTCCGGCATACCGGGGACGCCGGTATTATCCTGGCAATTGACAGCGTCGTTAAACAACAAAATAATTTATTTTTCGTCAAAACACACAAGTTATGTCCAAATGCATTTTTCTGAGGAGTAAATAATTTCGGAGATGTTCCTTGTTGTTTAAGTGAGTTTTGCAATACTTATACATTTCTGAAATTGAAGGTCGCTATTCACCTTTTTATCCCTTGGCCGTCCAAAGAGAACGGAATTTGAAAGCCCTCATATAGCGACCAGCTTCAAAAGACTTGACTATCGCTCAAAGCCTATATTCCCCTTGCACCTACAAGGAAATAAGCAATACGATTAATTTCTGCAGATGCTTACTTCAACTAACGCGAAGTAGATAGAGCGATAAGAGTTTGCAAGAATAGTAGGAACAAGAATAGAGAAAGTCATGTGAGTGCAATATCAGATGTTTAGAAAAAGCCCCGCGCGTGTGTGCGTGTCTGTCTGACTGCATGTGAACAGCAAAAAACGAAAGGTCAGTTAAAAACCAAAGTTGCTATTTAAGTTTAATGTCTTTCAAAGATGCGACACGAATATTTTGAAGAAAATTGCTCCACCCTAAACTACTCTTTACATGGAAAATTTTTCGAAAATTTCTATTTTCTCCAAAATGACTCTTAACGATTTTGATTAAAATGTTATATGTTTAAGATGTGTTTATGACAACTGAAACGTATATTTTTAATTTTCTGGCTATAGCCCATATAGTCTTGTTTACTCTGGATGACTTTTGCATAGTTGGTAAACCGTAACATAAGGACCAAATCTTACTATAGCAAAATGTAGATCTTGCTAAAACACACACTTTATGTTCAAATAATTCTTTGTAGAGTAAACCATTTCGCAGATATTCCTTGTTATTTGTGTGAGTTTTGGAATAATTCAACTTTCATCAAATGGAAGATCATTATTCATTTTTTATGTTAACCGCGCAAAGACAACGGAATCTCAAAGCTTTAAAAGATTTGAATATCACTCAAAGTCTACTGTATTGTAATATCCCCCTTGTACCTACAAGGAAATAAGCAATAAGATAGGTTGTACAAATGTTTATCTCAACTAACACGAAGAAGATATGGGAATAAGTTTTCGTAAGAATGGTTAGTACAAGAGTAGAGAAAGTCATGTGAGTGCAACACATCAGATTTTTTCTCTTCTCCAAGTGCATGTGATGATGCAATAGAAAGGGCATTGTAACAAATGACAACACCATTTGCTGCTAATAAACTATTTAACTCTTGGGCACTTAGTGTAGCACAAAGATTCTACGTCACACATACACAACTAATCCATTGAATCAGAATAATTGAGCTATACTCGGCACTGTCCGCTGAACTCTAATGTACTCAACTGCCCTAGGTCCCATTAGCAGGCTCCTTATATAGATAATGCCTAAATACAAAGCGAACGTCCTGGGGAAAGAACAAATGTTCTGCAGCGAGGACATGCCACACAATGGGTATTATTCTGCGGGGGATTGACCATTAGACGCACCTAAGACCAGATAGCCAGGTGGATTTGCCCTCAGGTAGCTTTGCGCCGTGGTGTTAATGACTTTCAGGACTAGGGCTGCCAGCTTTTCAAGCTAAAAATACGGGAGATTGCAAAAATGTTTCCTTAACACCTGAATTGTTAATTAAAACTTCAAATAATTGTGAAATAATACAAAAATTAACAGATTCTTTCCGTGAAACGGATGACAAAAAATCTTAAAATACAAATACTGACGTTTTTTGACAGCTGGTCGTACAATAAAATAAAACGACATTTGATGTCTCAACTCACATGATACGAATATCCAAACAGGTGGCCAAAGAAAGGGAAATTTTAGCAACCCCGGACCCCAAGTCCGGAAAACGTTTAGACCTTACAAAAGGTTTTCTGAATTTTATTCAGCGTTTAGTAATTAAAATATATTTTAAAATACTACCCCCTAAAAGGGGCCTATTTTATATTTTGAGTGAACCTAAAACAATGGCATGCAAAACTGCAATATTTTTTACTTTAGACTGCTGCAACTACGAAAATTCTAAAATTCAAATATTCGGCATAATGATTTTTACTTTCTCTACTGGTAAGTAGGGGAAGTATTGTATTCCACCCAAAAATTCGATGTCGAATTTCACCGGAAATACATGTTTTGAGGCCCCCTGAATCCAAAAAAAGCATTTTTAGAAAAAGGTCCGTGTGTGTGTCTGTGTGTGTGTCAGTCTGTCAGTCTGTCAGTCTGTGGACAGCATAACTCAAAAACGAAAAGTTGGTTAAAAACCAAAGTTGGTATTTAAGTTTAATGTCTTTCAAGGATGTGACACGAAGATTTTGAAGAAAATAGCCCCACCCTAAACTACTCTTTACATGGAAGATTTTTCGAAAATTTTGATTTTCTTGAAAATGGCTCTAACGATTTTGATTAAAATGCCATATGTTTGAGATATTTTTATGACAAATGAAATGCATATCTTGAATTTTCTGGCTATTGCTCCTGTAGTCGTATTTACTCTGGATGAATTTTGCATAACTGGTAAACCGTTAGAGATAGAACAAATCATACTATACAAAAAATGTAGATCTTGCTAAAATACACAATTTATGTCTCAATATGTTTTCTTGTAGGGTGAACCATTTCGGAGATATTCCTTGTTATGTGTGTGAGTTTCGGAAAACTTAGAACTTTCGTGAAATGGGTCATCGCTGTTCATTTTTTTATATGTTAAGTGTGCAAAGACAACAGAACCTCATGCATTTGACTATCGCACAAAGCCTACTGTATTCTAACATTCCCCTTGCACCTACAAGGACATAAGCAATAAGATAATTTGTACAAATGTTTATCTCAACTAACACGAAGAAGATATAGGAATAAGAGTTTGTAAGAATGGTTAGTACAAGAGTAGAGAAAGTCATGTGAGTGCAATACATCAGATTTTTATATAATACAGTATGCGAATATACCGTAAAAATAATATTAATAAAGCGCAAAATAAGCGTGTCACACCAAAAAGAAAATATACGGATTATTTAATCTAATCTATTGATAAGATTTAAACAATTGGAGAAAATAGTATGTTAAATTTCAGAAGTGTTCGATTTGAGTGGAATGACCCATAACAGTTTGACCTTGACGGAAGTGCAACGTATGACACGCAATCAGCTGCACGCGGTTTGTATACCTTCTGACCGTGAATGCAGCGTCACTCCAGTCTGCACGGCTTGCTAAGTTATTTAATTTCTCTGCATGTATTTAGAAATCCAATCTGAATTTTTTCTAGGATTACATGGCATCATCAAGCTACGTTTTAAAAATTTTCCCGGAAATTTTTAGTTAAGAGTAAGTATTATTAATGATGTTTGTAATGTTAATGGGCTTGTAAAAATAGGAAATATCAAATTAATTGTTTTTTGTTTAACGTATACATAAAGTACACATTTCAATTTTCAAAATGAGCTACAGATAATATTTATCTGAACAATAATACCGGAGATATTTATGTTTATGTAGAACGATGTGCGAGAAGCATCCGAAAATTTCATGCTTTATATTTATCAAAAGAATAGGGATATCATGTTTTCATTCACAGAACACGTAAATTTAATATTAATGAAATCGGAGACATGAAGGTTAAATTTTCTGTGATTTGACATGGAATGACTCAAATGCGCCATTCTGTCCAAACCAGTGGAAGGAGGTAATTTCAACCTCCCCTAACTTGCCTGCGGTTGAGCAACCCTGGTGTATGGTTTATGTGTAGTCAACCTAGCGTCTATTGAAGGAATTGTTACATCTCTATTTATCACAAATGTTAAACCTTTAATTTGATTTCAATGTTTTTAGTCTAGGCAAAAACTGTTCACATGTGCACACGCATGTATAATGTTGGCTTCAATGTTGATAGCAAACGGTTTGAGAGCATACCCTGGAATTACTACATTTTTAAAAATGTCTACGTCAGTTAACCTTGGCACTATTATTGGCCCTATTATTATGATGATTACTATTATTATTACTATTATTATATCATTATTATTATTGTTATTATTACTATTATTATATCATTATCATTATTATTATTATTATTATTATTATTATTATTATTATTATTATTATTATTATTATTATTGAAATAATAATTATTGTTAGTATTACATTTATAAATTACGAACTTATGAGTTGCGAGTGATCTTCATGACACTGTATGTTTTACATTGCTCCTGGAGGTCCCTAGTAAGACTTTTGAACAAAGAAGCATATAATGTTAACCCCTTGAGGTGTAACAAAAAATTCTTCATGCACGTTTCTTGTGTTCTTTACTGGTTTACACTCTGTCATTATACTCCTCTTCTGTAGTAATGCACCAGGCCATGCCTGGTTGCTGTGTTCAGTTGTTTGATTGGCACTTGCTGATGGAGAGGAGAGTTTCATGACATGACCACGTTGCAGGAGCTGGCAACTGCGAGTGCCAATTTGCGGATCACAGGTTTAAACTGTAAAGTCAGGATACGTCAGAAATTAGCGGATATATCAATAACTACTATTTCTGGTGGTGGGATACAGAAACAGTTTAGTCCTTCGACCTTAAACATCCTGCAACTCGCTCCAAATACGTCATTATTAGCCTGTATTAAATGTATCAGCCAAGTTAACTGGTGTCTATTCTCACACGCACCACAGAGAAAGATTCCACTGTTCAGCACTGCAACAGCTGACAGCTGATTCTTCGGAGAACGAGATTGGAGAGTGCGTAAAAGGTGACCTACACTACAGTTCATATAAATAGGTAAAGGGTACAGACACAGAGGGGACACCTCGCTCACTTCGACCTACACAGATCTATTGTGGCTACCACCCCCCCCCCCAGGAGGCAGGGATGAAATGCGGGAATCGAAGGTGCCATACAGAGACGCGCGGAAGTCCCTAGCAAGTGCTGACATCTCTTCATCCCGGCGTCAGGTCCTGTGAAGCAGCCATCACTCCGCGGTTCCGGTGTTGCACTGAGCATCCCCACCTCCGGCGGAGGACAAGGCCAGCCAAACGCCACCTAGCGCCGAGAACAGCAGTTAAAATGTGTAATCATCCGCGCCATCTGCCCAGCACTGCTAACACTGCACGCATGGGGAAACCACGGAAAAACCTATGCCAGAGTGCGCGGCTATGGAGTCGAACCCGCGACCTCCCGAATGCGGACCACAGACGTTACCGCCTGAGCCATCCCTCTCGGTCATATACATAGGTAGACACGTCTATTTTAAATTCCTGTACAGGGGAATTTGCTACGTGCAAAACCATTTTTATACGATTTTAAATTAAGTTGTCCATTAATTTTATGCTAAAACTTTCCTGACCTAATAATCTAAATTTGACGGTTATTTACATTTAAATAATGCAATATATTATCAAAGCTTTAGTGTAACTTAATGAGTTTGTGTGAGTTAATCTTTATGTATGAATCGAGATTAAACGATTTCAATGTACACGTTGATATGATATTACTTGGCTGAAACAAGAAGTTCACAAATTAAAGTAACACGCTCATGCATAAACATGTGAGATAAAATAAAATTGTGTTCAAACAACCGGCAATAATTTGTTTTAAACACATCGGTTTGATAACCTGAGGGCAACAAATGGCGTTGTCAATCAAATACATAGAGTATTATTAGCTATAGTTATATTTTATCTTCTCTACAATATACAGAAGAAGCATCATACTGAACTAAAAATACTGATAGTGAAATTTCATCGGAAGTATTCGTTTTGACGAATCCACAATAAAGACCATCATACATAATTCCAGCATCTTTCAAAGGTGACCACAAAGATTTTCACAATATTTTCTATACTGCAGACAACTATTACATGAAAGAAAACCGTTTTATTTTATTTCTCAACACAACTCTACTGGTTTTTACTAATATAACACATGCTTGAGATCATCCAATACCAAATGTAAGTAAAGTACCCAAATAAGAGATACTTTTTCAAATTTGGCTGTGCTGATCTATCACTGTAAATATTTTTCATGTCTGGATGGTGCTTTGCATTAAAAATGATCTATTCGTAGACTTTTAGCGTAAACGATTAACTCTCTGTTATTTACACAAATCCAGTAATAAAGTGTAAAGTAAAGTACCCAAATAAGAGATACCTTGATTTTTTTTTTCCTAATTTGGCTATCATATCTATCAGTAAAAATATCTTTTATGTATGGATGCTGCTTTGCATTCCAAAAAGTACCTACTTGCAGATTTTATACCGTGAACGATTGGTAACTTTGCTATTTAGACAAACTCTCATGAAATAAAAGGTAAACAAAACGACGATATTCAAAATTGGATCCAAATAACAGATACTATCATCAGGTTTCTTTCTTGCATTGCTTAACACAGAAACTGCACTAATAGATGATGAAAACCTAGGGAAATAACAATTATGTTATTGAAAGGTGTTATTTCACAACTAATCGGCGATTTTTGTTCCAAATAATAACTCAGCAACGGTTCCTAGAACGAAAAGGAATATGAAAAGTTCTTCATGTGTCCTTGGATTGCATGTCAAACATCGTGTCCATTTTTCCCTTCACGTGTCCTCAGAATATAATTCAGTGCAGAATAAAATTTCATCATCAGCTACCGTCTCTTTTACGCATCACGTGGTGTCTCTTATTATGATCCAGGATTCACCTAATTTCGTGATTGCTTATGTTCAAGGACGTTCTTGGAGACATGAATAATTGCGCTTATAACACCTCTATGGGACATATATTATCAACAAGTAATTTAATGACATTTAGAACTCACCTCCGAAGAGCTTCCTGGCTTCAAAGATTATGGCAATAAAATTTCAAACTGGTGCAACAAAGTTTTCTACTTCTCTGCTTCCAACTACTTGTGTTAGCGACACCACACAAACAAAAGCATTATGTTGCTTCTATTTACAACAGATGGCAGCACGTCGTTGGCGGAATACACCGGTATCTCTTATTAGGAAACTATCTCTTATTTGGGTACTTTACCTTGTATCCTAAATTGTATAAAAATAATGTGACTATTATATTTGTGCATCTTTTGATAAATATATATTTATATTACTGAATATTTTGACATAATTTGCTGAAATTTAGACATGAACTTTCTGTTAGCATAAGTGCAAGTCATATCCCGGAAGTTGGTTATATGATTGTTTGGAAATCATGCGCTTCCGTCGCACACGTGGAATCAGTTTAGCTGACGTGTGCTAAAAAAGGCTTCAGTTAGCTGCCTTTGTCAGCTTGAATTTCATGTTTAAACGCCCCAATTTTTTGCCTAACGTGAAAATTACGCACCAGCTAGAATCCTGCAAAATTCACTGTTGCAACATTTGTGTGCCTTTCAGACTTCTGTTACTATGTTTACATGTTCATCCTTTATTTGTTTACTTATGCACTTAATCGTGATTGCTTTAACAACTTTTTCTCACACTGGGACGATAAATACATTTAATATAAAAGACTAGAGTACATGATCATATTTATTTGGACTACATTACTTTTATTCCTTTCTCGTAATTATATAAATATATATCAACACAGTTGGTACTACATACGATCTCCACAAAAAGAACGAAAGAAGGAAATACAAACAGAACAACTAAAAATTATTTACATTGACTAAGATATTTATGTACAATGACACTTAACCTTAGAACGAGTAGTTTCTTCTTCTTCTTCTTCTTCTTCTTCTTCTTCTTCTTCTTCTTCTTCTTCTTCTTCTTCTTCTTCTTCTTCTTCTTCTTCTTCTTCTTCTTATTTATACAGGTTTAAGGGACACTGGGAGTGAAATTTGAAAGTTCCACATTTCTTGATAGATTTTTCTGAAATGTTTACTGTGTTTGTATTTATTTAAGAATAGGATGTACACCAAATTTCATTAAACTTGGATAATTCGTTTAGGATATATAAATTATTTTATGAATTTAATAGGCACATTTTCAAAATAGAGCTCGCGTCTATTGACTTTTAAAAATTCATTTATATTGGCAGAACTGGTACTCTAAAACATGGGTAACAATTGTAGGAAGGGATATTTAAAATACGTTTGCTGATTATGCTGTAAATAAGAAATAACAAAGATAATTTAATCTTAAACATTATTGATTTTTTTCATACAAAAAACATGTTTTTGGAATTCATGTTAATGATAACATCAATATTGAAGCATAGTTTTGTTTAGCTGCTATTTATGAATACTTTTGGAAATTTTCATTGAATTTGAAGTAAAACTCAGGCGCGAACTTCTTTTGGAATGTGCAGAAATGTAGTTTTGAGAAAAACAGGCTTTTATATAGGAGCATCCTGTGTACGTTAAGGGAAGAGCACTGGGCCGTAATGACCATATGGAGTGGGGGATATGAAAAATGTTAGCTGATCCAAATGCACCGGTGTTCCAGGAACATTTTAAGGTTAAAATAATCGACTTTTTGACAATTTTGACCACAATTTCACTCCCAGTGTCCCTTAAGAGTGTTCTGTGCAATCTCTATTGTGTGCCACTACTCATGTCAGAATGTATAAACCTTGCAACTCTGCCTGGGTTGTTTTGGTTTCTATATGAGCGCCGGCCACGCCATGTCCTTATCTCCACCTTCCACTGTCTCAAAAGTATACTAAAAGACACTAACAGTATCGGCACATTTTTTTGCACCTGACTGTGCGTACTAGAGTATATAATACGATTTTTCTAAGTGGGTAAAAAGTTGAGTTGTGAGATGACGTTAAACACTACTGAGTTACTGGTGCCCAACGTGGTGCATCGCATCTTAAAGAAGGGCCGAGCACGTGGACGAGATTTCATGCTCGCTTGAATGTTTCATATCAACTACTCAAGACAGCGTCCTCCTGGCTTCTTTAATTTTTAAACGAGCAAGGCTGCCACAGAATACATTATCACTCAAGCTGAGCACCTGTTTCACTACTTCTCCTTACACACAAAGAATCAGGAATCCTTTTGTTCCACGACGATGCCTTCGCGACCTGCGCGCTTTAACTTAACAGCACATTCTGCCATAACGTCATAATTCTTGCATACATCTGCATAAACATTCAGCCAATAATTTTAAAGACAAGAAAAAGAATGTTTTTCTCCGTTCTCTAGTACGTATCGTAAGTAGGGGAAGTGTCGCCGTCATCATCATCATCATTATGATCATCATCATCGTCAATATCATCACCATCATCATCATCATCATCATCATTATGATCATTACCACCATCATCAACACCAAGATGGCCAGGCTGGCCTGTTTCGGCTCAGAGAAGATCATCTTTCCAGCGACGTTTCGGTCTTCCAACACTACGGTTCCCTTCAGGTTCATATCCTGCAACTATTTTAGTTATTCTGTCATTTGACATCCGTCTTACGTGATCTGCCCAATTCTGCTTGTAGGTAGATATTTTACTGTTCAAGTTATATATTTTCAGTTGTTCCCTGATTGTGATTTACACGGATATATCAAGCAATGCTTCTTCAAATCTTAATTTCAGCTGTTTCCGCCATTATTTTATCCCTCCTGTTCATTGCCCAGTTTTCGGAGCCATATGTCAGTATTGGTACGGCCATCACTTTATAAAAAAACTTCATCATAGTTTCATTTCGAACTTTATTTTTCAACAGTTCGTTTGAACGTTCCACATATATTCTGAAATTTATATAATTTTTATTTTATATCTCTATCATCATAAAATGAAATATCATATCCCAGGTAATTAAAATGATGTAGATATTCTAGTGTTTCCAAAACTACCCTTTACATGGAAAATCTTTCGAAAATTTTGATTTTGTAAAAAATGGTTCTAACGATTTTGATTAAAACGCCATATACAAGATATATTTTTATTACATGAAACTTATATTTTAAATTCCCTAGCTATAGCTCATGTAGTCGTGTTTACTCTGGACGACATTTGCATGAATGGTAAACCTGTAAGAGATAGACCAAATCTTACTTTACAAAAAATGTAGATGTATTTAAGGACACAATTTATGTCAAATAATCTTTTTTATGAACTGAACCATTTCGGAGATATTCCTTGTTATTTGTTAGAATTTTGCAATACTTAAAGACCGTTCTGAAATGGGAGGTCGGTATTCATTTTTTATCTCTTGGTCATGCAAAGAGAACGGAATTTCAAATTCATCATATAGTGACCACTCTTAAAACAATTGACTATCACTTAAAGCCTACGGCATTTCCCTTGCATCTACAAGAAAATTAGTAATATGATAATTTATACCTCATGTTTATGTAGATTAACATGAAGTAGATAGAGGAATAAGTGTTTGTAAGAATATTTTGTGTAACAGTAGAGAAAGTCATGTGAGTGCAACAAATCAATTTGTTTAACCTTGTCCTTTAACCTGATTAGGTATGAATAAATGACAAAAACGATGCACAAATTAGTCTGGGACTCATAAAGCTCAAGATTACCTGAATTTGGCCTCTCAGGATGGGGAAACCTGGAAGAAACCTTATTCGGATAACTCACTCTTACCTAGACTCGAACTCGTTATCTTGTACAACTTACTAATAATTTTGATTAGAACTCACTCTTTACAAAGAGACCAAAGAAGGATGGCCAGGCCATTATGCGAGTAAAAGAAACAATTCTGATTTGTTACACGCCATGACTTTGATGTAGGATCGTCGCTCCTCCTTCCACTCTCCTACGCCGACTGCTGCTTTCTGATATCTTCTACTCCGGCTGCTCTTGCATGCGACTTTAATCTCAGGGTATGTGTGGATGTTTGCGAATAAAACCAGAACTTCGTTGAAACACTTTTATTCTCACCAAAATAAGAAAGCGTGAGATTTGCCGATCGTTATTAAATTAGTTGAGTCGTACCGTGTCTCTACTAAGACAGAAAATCGTTAATATTAACTATAATGTGTCCTCACACTTGAGGATCCGGAATACAAGTCTCGTGACTGAAGATGTGGGCGACGAGTGTAGTGACCCGCCGGGTTCTGGAGGGCAACTCTCAACGACCCTTTCTCTCCGGGTTCTCGCAGGCAAGTGCCTGTGCGTTATGACGCTCTCTGTACCTTTCATTTCCTAATTAGCGACAGGGTTTCGAAGAAACGACCATCCCTTGTTTTTCAGGCTCACACCTGCGCTGAGCGATTTCCAGGAAAACTGGTCTTACCAGGTCTCGCTCGACTACCTGAAGCTTGCCCCTAATGACTTGTCTGTACCTGTTCGTGCCTTTTGACAATTTTAGTCACAACTAATATTCCCAGATCCTGTAACTTTATATATGTAACGATTTTAACATTTTCTGATTATTTAATTCCGCCATGTGATGCAGTATTCTATCCATAATTATGGCGTTCACAATTTCGGCTTCAACTTTCTCTTCTCTTGTACAAACGATTCTTAAAAATGCCTACTCTTCCATCCACTTTATGTTAGTAGAGATAAACATTTGTAGAAATTGCCTAGTTACATATTACGCCCTTTTTGAAAGCCCGTTCTGTTTGTATGGCCACGAGGTAAATAAATAACTAAACAACGACCTCCCATTTGAGAAACTATGCTTTGCAAAATTCATATAAATAACAAGAAATATCACCAAAATGATTCACACCAAAAGAAATGCATTGAACATAAATTGTGTGCTTTAACAAGATTTTGCCTACGGTTTACCAGATACGCAAAGGTCATCCAGATTGCAGAAGGCTTCTGAGCACATTTTTAGAAAATTCAGAATATACATTTTATTTGTTATGGAACCTTTTTTGATAAAATCAAAATTTTCGAAAGGTATTCCGTATAAAGGGTACTCTGGGGTGGGAGGTTTTGTTGAAGGTCGTGTTACATCATTGAAAGATACTGAACTGTAATACAAAGTTTGGAATGTAAGCTACTTTTCGTTTTTGAGTTCTGCTGTTCATAAGCGGACACACACACAACAGGGCTTTTTCTAAAATTGCTTTGTTTCTTTACATTCAGAGGGTCTCAAAACATGTATTTGTGTTGAAATCTCGATATCGAATGCTTAGCTGCTGTGCAATACTTCCTCTACTTACTATACGTAGTAGTGAAAGTATAAACAACTTCCCGTTTGAAAAAAACTACAAGCAATAAAAAAAAAAAAAAAAAATATCTCGAATATGTTTGGTTTTAGACTTGACCTCGAGCGTCTCTTTGACGGGCGGTCAGGTCACAATAATAAAATTCAATCCGGCATTACCTTGGTGACTGAAGGAAACCATGAAGAAAGAAAGGGGGAAAACCACTCAAATTGGTGGGCATGAGAATTTCTGAATCTCACAGATGGCTTTGAAAACAGGACACCATCGAATAACGAAATGGAGCTATTTTAAGTTGTTATTTTGCATTACGGGTAAGAAGAAAATAAGGCATTCACGGAGATGAAGAAACACAAAATAAAAAAATAAATAAAAATCTGTATAATAACACTGGCACCTAATTACTTAAACCAGGGCTAATATGCCAGATCTTTAACATTTATTTATTCTACACATTCATACATACAACATACTTTACAGAAAAATTTTAAAATAAAATTACAAAATAATGTAATATATAACAAATTATAAAGATAAATAAATTAAATTATATATCATAAAAACAAAAAACAAGAAAATAAAAACAAAAACACAAATTATAACATTTCACACATAATCACTCTCAAAAATAAATACTCTAAAACAATAACAAATCATTTCAAACAATCAAAATACAATATAATTTCTAAATAAGTTTATATATATATAAAAAATTAACAATTTATAATATATAAAAAAACAATAAAATTAAAACAAATTTATCTCCTCAATACAACAAAATATAAATTTCATACACAACATCACTCACAACTACAAACTATTACTAAACAATAAACAAATATATAAAATTAAATTATTAATTATAATTATTACATACAATTATAAATTATATTATTATCATTATTACTTAAAAATTCATTAATTTAATATTATAATTATACCTATAACTAATACTTGAAGAAACATACCAAGATAACAAGAAGGGGAAATAAAATCAGTATCCGGTTTTACTGAACAAGCAATAACAGGAAGCGATTTAATACCCTGCTGAACGGACAAAAACATGTTCTTATACATGGTTTGATCACAGTTACCAGCGACGGGAAGGTGACAACAAGACAATGCACTTCGTTCCAGTTACTCAAACCAAATAGTGTTACTTCCCAGAGATCTTATCGTTGTCTTAAGTAATAGTGACAATTTTGGATTTATCCATTAGAGATATCACTTTGAAATGAATATTTATAATAATTTACAAAACACAATGGGGAAATGCAAGTTCAAGGCGATACCGAAATTATATATTCAGAAAATTAACTATTTAAAATTAATAATAATCAAAACAATAATTTTCAATAAAAGTGAATAGGGGAAGTGAACGTAAAAAGGGGAGTAGCCTCACGGATTTAAAAAGCCGAGTAGAGTTCTAACGGTTTTACCGGGAGAGCAAAAAACTTGAGATGGGCTGCGCGGTGTTTGGCCTATGGGCATCCTCGGCGCTCGTCGCCGACTGCCGCTATCATAGAAAGGCGCGTATAAAACCACACAACATTTTTAAAACTACTTTTAAAGTCTTTACTTACCAACTTTATAAAAGAAGATGCCGAAGCTGGTCACCGTCGTTGTCCATGCATATGTACATTTTTGGCACCTCTTTAGGAAACTATCCATCACTCGCCGTAGTTCACGTTGAGAAATACTGGAAATTTCCTGGCGGATTAATTTTTTAATTCTTCCAGGTGGGTTTGTCTTGTACACTTTATGTTCTAAGTTGCCCCAGAGATAGAAATCGCTCATTGGAACTCTGAGAAACCTTTCTCTGCTAATGCCACACCATACACCAACTTTTTCGTCATGAAGCGTTACTTCATGAACAACATTACGTTTTTTTTCGTGTCAACAGTTGACGCTCGTACGTATTTTGCTCCCCCCGCCGCCCCCTCTCCTCACCTTTTAGAGAATTAACAGACAGACATTGCCTTTTTACTTTCTCTACTGGTAAGTAGGGGAAGTATTGTATTCCACCCAAAAATTCGATGTCGAGATTTCACCGGAAATATATGTTTTGAGGCCCCCTGAATCCAAAAAAAGCATTTTTAGAAAAAGGTCTTTTGTGTGTCTGTGTGTCAGTCTGTCAGTCTGTGGACAGCATAACTCAAAAACGAAAAGTCGGTTAAAAACCAAAGTTGGTATTTAAGTTTAATGTCTTTCAAGGATGTGACACGAAGATTTTGAAGAAAATAGCCCCACCCTAAACTACCCTTTACATGGAACATTTTTCGAAAAGTTTGCTTTTCTTGAAAATGGCTCTAGCGATTTTGATTAAAATGTCATATGTTTGAGATATTTTGATGACAAATGAAATGTATATCTTGAATTTTCTGGCTATAGCCCCTGTAGTCGTATTTACTCTGGACGACTTTTGCATAACTGGTAAACTGCTAGAGATAGACCAAATCACACTATACAAAAAATGTAGATCTTGCTAAAATACACAATTTATGTCTCAATACATTTTCTTTTAGGATGAACCATTTCGGACATATTCCTTGTTATGTGTGTGAGTTTCGGAAAACTTACAACTTTCGTGAAATGGGTCATCGTTGTTCATTTTTTTATGTTACGTGTGCAAAGCGAACGGAATCTCAAAGCTTTAAAAGATTTTACTATCGCACAAAGCCTACTGTATTCCAACATTCCCCTTGCCCTATAAGGAAATAAGCAATAAGATAATTTGTACAAATGTTTATTTTAACTAACACGAAGAAGATACAGGAATAAGAGTTTGTAAGAATGGTTGGTACAAAAGTAGAGAAAGTCATGTGAGTGCAACACATCAGATTTTTTAAGTATGCTCCTCTAGTACCAATAAAGTGGAGAGGAGCTCCTCAGTGTATAAAGTTTTATGAGATAATTGGCAGTAATTTTCCTTCGAAAATCTACAAATTCTTTATTGTGCATTGCAATTCGGACTGATGAATGATCACAGTATTTTTTCAACAAGACTCCAACAGCTCACGCGGCCAATCTTTCGATGAGAACAATTGAAAGTGTGTTTCAGTTTGTGGCCCCCTCGGTCGGTCCCCCTACCTAACCCCCTGCGATTTCTATCTGGCGTAATTTAAAGCACAAAGTTTACAAGACAAATGCACACACCCTGGAAGGATTAGAACAATATATTTGCCAGGAAATTTTCAGCATTTCTCAACGTGAACTACGGCGAGTGATGGATAGTTTCCTAAAGAGGTGCCAAAAATGTACATATGCATGGACAACGACGGTGACCAGCTTCAGCATCTTCTTTCATAAAGTTGGAAAGTAAAGCCTTTAAGAGTAGTTTTAAAAAAGTCGTATGGTTTCATCCGCGCCTTTTATGATAACAGCAGACGGCAACGAGCGCCGAGGAAGTAGACGGGCAAAACACCGCGCAGCCCGTTCAGAGGTTTTTTGTTCTCCCAGGAGAAGGAAGCGTCACTTTTTTAGTTCAGAGTGAGCCCACACTCTTAGCTGATGAGTCGACAGGCAAACATCGTAATTCTCTGGGGTGGAATGCACAGAAAACCAACGGACGCTGGTTTATGTTATAGTGAAGCATTTCTTTAATTTCTTAAATACGAGCACAGTTTTATTTGACAGATATTGGTCGGCAGCGTTTCAACTTAAATAGTGAAAATATTGAAAACATCTAGGAAAAGACGTTATCACTTTAATTAATCATCCTTTCTAAACAAAACCCAGACATACCAAGAGAGGACTTCAGTGCTCGAACGGTCTCAAAGGATGACTTATGAACGTGTCACTTACAAAACGCTAATTCGACTTCAAAATTAATTGTTGCATCGACGACTGGCGAATGCGGCTTCAAATGGTCTTTCTAACGTGTGACTGGATCAGGGTTGCCAACATTTAAAAGTAAAATTATCGTACCAGCCACTCAAAATTATAGATTTGGATTCAATATTATCGTACATCATAAAGCAAACGCTACAACAATAAAAATATGAGTATAATACTTATGAAAATATAAGAGTAGTGATGTTTATTATATCCACTTACAAGATTGATGACCTCAACAAATATTACAACTTTAGCACTTATGTTTCTCACACTATTCATCTGAAAGTTCAGCTTCCTCAACCGTTGCGGCATTGCACAAATTTGTTGTTGAGATAAACCTTAACATCTTCTCGGTGACTTGCAGATTTTAAGATCTACCTCGTTCTTTCATAAGTTGAGACGACAAAATGAGTTAATTTACCGTATCTAGTGCCAATCTGTTTCTAACTTTGGTTTTTATTAAACCCAGTTTAGAAGAAAATACTCTTTCACAAGAATGCAAAGGCCACTAGTTCTTTGAAATCAGTATTTCCACCAAGGTGGCATGTGTTTAACAGCACTCCAGAAACTGTCAGGTTCAGGCTTGTTGTTTATTTCACACGGAATGTCACGTATTCCGAGTTTTCTACATTGATAGTCAATTTTCTGAACAGTGCCTTCTTCATTGAGATTATCAGACCTGGGCACACTGGCAATAAGAGGATAAAGGGTAGCAGGCTTAGTAGCTATGGGGTGGAGACAGACAATGAGGACAAAAGTGGTGTTATTTGTAATTAGTTTCACTTCGCTGGAGTGACAAACCAGTGAAAATGATATTTCGCCGATATCGAACTGTCATACATTCAAATTATCGTACACCCCCATAATTATCGTACGGGTTGACAACCATCGTACAGACATTAAAATTATCGTATGCCCCCATAATTATCGTACGAGTTGGCAACCCTGGGCTGGATATTGCTTCAAAGGCTGAATTAAGAAGGGACAGCGCGGCGAGGAACCAGAACCCAAGAGAATGCGACTACTGGATATCACGAACCCATAGCCGTCCACCAGCACACGTGATGATTGTGCAAATGATCAGCAACAAATGGATTACACAGCCAATGAATAGAGGATAGTGACACAAATTAGAGCAGTGAGCAGGAGCAATATATTCAAGATACCCTTCCTGAAACAGGAGAGACAAGTTCATTCATGGAATTTCCCGGCACCGAAAAGTCACGGCTGGTATAGATAAGAAAGAGTAGGACGTACGAAACAGCAAACTGCAGAAGGTGGAATAAACAACGAACAGTAATGAACTCCAAATATGGCATTTATATGCACCTCAGTTTGAAATAAACCAGCAGAACAGCAGTATGATAGTCACAGCACGCACCCAACCCACTGCTGCTGTCTTTGTTACTAACATTGGCACCTCCAAATGTAGCGAAATGCAATGCTGGGTGCGCAGCCAACATCCTGGCTGTTCCACAAGTACCTGACCTGACGTATAAATAGCGGTTGTTCTTTCAAACAAATGACGTAGAAAGTACCAACCTTATGAAGCTTTGCAGTTTGACGATGCTACGTTGTTTGGTAGACCAATACTCTCAGAGAATTTGTAAACACTGATAAAACTGGTCATCGTTATGTGAGACAATACTTTCATTTCAAATGTCTTAATCCAACTAATATTAAATCTGAGCTAGATTCTACTCTGGGGGAGCCTGTTTCTTCATTTACAACAGTAAAATATTGGATGGAGGAATTTAAGCAAGGCCTTGCGAGCTGCCAAGATGAACATCGCAGTGGTCGAACAAATGAAGTGACCACGCCAGAAATTGTAATGAAAATCCACAAAATGGCATCGGATGATCGTCGACTAAAAGTGCGGGAGCTAATAGATACTACAGACGTTTCAAAAAGTGCTGTACATCGCATACTGACTGAAAATTTGAACTTGAAAAAGCCACGCGCGAGTTGGCTGACGTTTTTGCTCACAATGGAACATTGTGGATGTTTAGTCGAGTGTCTGGCGATGTTTTGCTGCAATAACGCTGGGGTTTTGCGTCGATTCAAAACCATGGATGAAACATGGGTGTATCACTTCACATCTGAGATGAGAAAACAGTCGAAACAGTGCATTGCAAGGGGAGAATCGGTTACAAAGAAGGCGTACATCATTCCTTTAGTGTATAACTGCGAAGAATATATAAACGTTAAGGTTGTGACGATTGAAACTAGGTTTCTAATTCGTAAAGGTTAGGTTAGGTTTAGTTTTTATAAGCTTATTTTGCAACCACTGGTCATATCAAAGCGCAGCTCACGTGCATTCTTTAACGATGCAATGATTAGTATTTATGTAAGCCTAGGTTTCTGATTCATGGAGGTTAGGTTAGATTAGGTTAGGTTAGGGACGTAGCCGAGAGAGCAGTGAAGCTAAATCCCTATGATCCAGGATATTCCTACTTTTATTCTTGTGGTGATAATACAGGACAGCTGCTGCATTCAGGAAGTAATGAATTCGAATTTTGTGGAATGTACATACTCATATCACACAGAACTATATATTGGCAACATTCATTTAGCTGTTTATTTTCTTCAACCTCCACAGGGCGATACTTTCTGTTATATAAGCAACTGCTTAAGAAGAATATGGAGTCCCACAGACTTCATTGAGGTATCATTTGTACTTAAACTACCCTTAATTACTCAGGATTACTATACAGCTATCCTGCAATCGCTAAGGTAAGTATTTGCAATATGTACTAGGTGTATTAATCAATTTAAGTACTAGTTGAAAAAGTAGGCTTGAAGCCAATAAATATAAAATAAATTAAAAAAAGAAACTTCTGGACTTAGCGAATGTGGACCTGAGCAATCCCACTCAGCAGCTAAATTGTGTTTTTTAAAGATATACATTTCTTACGGTTTACCATTAACACAAAAGTATACGACATTCATTGTGAATTAAGAGGACATCAGAGACTATCCGCAGAAAATACAATAAATACATTTTATTTGCAACATGAATATCTTACATGTACGCTATTTTAAACAAAATGTTTATACTCATTTTTAAAATAAAAAAAATAACAAAAAGCATCCCATGTTTTTTTTTCTCCCATATTTATATCCCACCTTTAACTGCAGAGCTCATATCGGCGGCTTTGCCTAGTGACAAACGGTGTTACACGTTTACGTTGGGTTTTTCGATCTTTGGGTTGAATTCACACACACATTCACACTTCCATTCATACTTCCAGACTCAGGGAAGGATGAGGAATAATCCTGGCTGGAGAAAAATTCCTACCCCCCTGCCGGGAATCGAACCTGGGACCCCTAGCACAGCAGGCAGGTGCTCTACCAACTGCGCCACAGGGCCAGCCAAAGATTAGTTTGGAGTGAAGTATTTTCCTGAAAATCTTTGCGTAGCATCCCTGGAAGATGCTCAATTGAAATATCATCATCTGGGGCTCTAATGACCTAGCTGTCAACGGACCCTTAAACCCTATTCACTCATCATCATCATCATCATCATCATCATCATCATCATCACCATCACCACCACCACCACCACCACCACCACCACCACCACCACCACCATCATCATCATCATCATCATCATCATCATCATACAAATAAGGTTTAAACCAAGAGTAATCTATTCCAACTGCAAACTAAAGTTGTTCTGTCCGTCTTCTAGCAGGTCTTCCTCGACTTCGTTACCTCTTGGCCTGTAATTTAATATTCCTTATGGAATGCTATCATGTTCCATTCTACACATTTGTAAATGACTAGTTAAACATCAAATTTGGTATTTATCCAACATTGTGTTTTTGGCTCACACACATATGAACATTTTATTAATTTTCACAAGACGTAGATTTTTTGGTGTAATCTGGTTATCAAAAGTTTTGGTAGAATACAATACTGAGGTAGGTAGATGGGAGAGAAAGTTCACAATGACAGTTCTGGTATCTAACAGTGAGCTTTGACCAGCTCTGGAAGAATATGCAATAGTAGTACTGTAAGAGTTATCAGCTGGATATATGAATGTGGTTGGTAGGGGTGAGTAATAAGGAAAAGGTCCATTTAAACCGAAGCTGTTAGAAAGGGAGGGGGTGCCCAATGTCAGGGTTAGCAAGGGATGCTGTAGTCATGGTAACGACGGGCGCGAAAGTACAGTCCACCACCCTCGCTCTCTCGCTCTCTCGCTCGCTCGGATCAATGTGCGTACGTATACTACTGAACAATGTGAGCCACGTGTTCGAGAGTCGATCAGGTTCTGCCAACTGAGACCATAAGTGTTTACCTATAGTATACGTACAACAAGCATTCCACTCCACACCAACATTTGATATCAATGTGTCACCCGAAATACACGTTGTGAGGTCCCGCAGTCAAAGATGTGTGTGTGTGTGTGTGTGTGTGTGTGTGTGTGTGTGTGTGTGTGTGTGTGTGTGTGTGTGTGTGTGTGTGTTTTCTTCGAAAGATGCTACAGATGATTTTCAAGAAAATCTTCCCAACCCGACTTACCATTAACATGGATTTTTTTGGACATTTTTTATTTTCTAAACATAAAACCTCTATGATTCTTATTAAAGTAATACACACACATACACACGCACGCGCGCACGCATACATACATATTTTTCTAAAAGCGCTGTGTTTTAGTCAGGGAGTCCAAAAATCTGTATTTTCGAGGTTATCTTAGTATCGACATTTTGGGTGGAATGATATTGTAACTTCTTCTTTATTTATTTACCCCTAGCACAACAGCCCATGAAGGGCCAAGGCTTGCCGCCCAGCCGCTGCGTCCCCCACCTCTTCCCACAACAGGCGTCATTGGTGGGGTGCAGTACTGGAGGATGGGACGTGGTCAGTGCCCCGAGCCCTTCCGGCCAGTTATGCGACCTGGGGCCGCTACCTCTCCATCAAGTTGCTCCTCAATTGTTCCCCCCGGGACCTACGAGGCTGAGCACACTCCGTGCTAGACCTCCCAGCGGGGGAAAAAATCCCCATGCTGGTACCGGGGATCGAACGCGGATCCTCCACGCCAGAGGCAAGCACGCTACCAACTGCGTTACGGAGGCGATCACCTTCTTCATCTACTAAGTAGTAAACAAAAACGTAAGTTTTACGTCAAAATGCTACATTATGATTTCAAACCTATGATATATTTTGTAGCTGAAATAAGTATTTGTATCACCATTTTTTTGGGTCGATCTGGGTGGCTCAGTTGCTTAGACGCGGGCCTAGGCCGCGGGGTTAAACCCGGTCCAGACCGATGGTTTTTAAGTGCACTTAAATGCGACAGCCCCTACTGGCACGTAAAAGAACTCCTGCGGAACGAAATTCCGGCACATCGGCGGCGCTGATATTATCTTGGCAATGGCACCTAGTTAACATACAAAATATTTATTTTTTACCAAATTCTAGGTTCAAAATATCGGATAAACTTGCGCATCATTTCTTTGCATTATTTATATTATATTCAATTACTAAACAAAAGGTAAATAATATGATAGATACTTCAAAACTGTTCTGTCCATGTTCTTCTCGGCCTACCTAAATGTACTTTTCCTGTTTGGTTTGTAGGACATAATTAATCTGGGAATGCGGTAACTACTCGTCGTTTCTACATGGTCCCTCCAATTATTCCGATATTATTGAATTTTTCAGTTAAATTGAAGATCTTTAACTCCTTACGTATTTTTTTTTCACTTCTTCTACCTTTTAAAGTATAACCAACTATCTATCAGTCCTGTGACACTGCGGCCCTTTGAGTGTAGCCTTGGTCTACTACCGCCCGGCCGCTGGATGCCCCACCTTTGCCGACTACAGGCGTCACGAGTGGGATCCAGTGGTGGAGAGTGGGACGTGGTGAGCGTCCTCCCGGCCAGTACATCCGGTCTTCGTAACAAGAGTTGATCATGCAGAGGAACCAGTGAGTGATTAGCCCGAAGCCTGGCGTGAGAGCGAGGAAGTGGATGCTAGGAAAGGTGATGATGGAGCAATTGGTGTAATGATGGCGGGGGATAGCAGAGAACCCGGAGAAAACCGGCCCCTACACCGGTGTGTCCACCATACACCCCACATGCGGACAACCGGGATTGAACCCGGGTCGCTTTGGTGGGAATCAAGTGATCTAACCGTTCTGCCACGGCGGGGTCGTATAACAAACTACATGTCTTAAAAATCGCATCTCTGGCGCCTTATTCTCTCTTTCTTTTTGTTTTGTCGTTTTCCAACATTCCGAAGTATTGGGATCGCCATTACTTTATACAATGTTAATTTTGTTTCTCGTCTTGTATATTTATGTTTCTTTTTATGGTAGCACACATCTGATTAAATGTGTTAATTTTATTTCTTATGCATTCATTTTTACTTTCTCTACTGGTAAGTAGGGGAGGTATTGTATTCCACCCAAAAATTCGATGTCGAGTTTTCATCGGAAATACATGTTTTGAGGCCCCCTGAATCCAAAAAAAGCATTTTTAGAAAAAGGTCCGTGTGTGTGTCTGTGTGTGTGTCAGTCTGTCAGTCAAAAAGTAGGTTAAAAACCAAAGTTGGTATTTAAGTTTAATGTCTTTCAAGGATGTGACACGAAGATTTTGAAGAAAATAGCCCCACCCTAAACTACCCTTTACATGGAACATTTTTCGAAAATTTTGATTTTCTTGAAAATGGCTCTAACGATTTTTATTAAAATGGCATATGTTTGAGATATTTTGATGAAAAATGAAATGTATATCTTGAATTTTCTGGCTATAGCCCCTGTAGTCGTATTTACTTTGAACGAATTTTGCATAACTGGTAAACCGTTAGAGATAGACCAAATCATACTGTACAGAAAATGTAGACCTTGCTAAAATACACAATTTATGTCTCAATAAATTTTCTTGTAGGGTGAACCATTTCGGAGATATTCCTTTTTATGTGTGTGAGTTTCGGAAAACTTAGAACTTTCGTGAAATGGGTCATCGTTGTTCATTTTTTTATATGTTACGGGTGCAAAGAGAACGAAATCCCAAAGCTTTAAAAGATTTGACTATCGCACAAAGCCTACTGTATTCCAACATTCCCCTTGCACCTACAAGGAAATAAGCAATAAGATAATTTGTACAAATGTTTATTTTAACTAACGCGAAGAAGATATAGGAATAAGAGTTTGTAAGAATGGTTAATACAAAAGTAGAGAAAGTCATGTGAGTGCAACACATCAGATTTTTGAGATATGACACATTGCAGCCTAAGTACTTAAATTAGTTTATTGTTCTAATATGTTTTGAAATACTGTTTTGGTATTATATTTGATCATGGCAAAATCTCCGTATTACCAAATGTTTGGTGGAATCCAACACTTTATCTCCCTATATACTCAATAGAGAAAGTAAAAATGGTGTGAATTGGTAGTACGTCACGCCATCTCCCTAGTACACGTAATGAGTGTTAGAGTGATTGATTGGAGTTGCTCGTTTTATGGTGTATCCACGGACTGTCAAAGTTCACAGACATATTAGCGCCGATTTTGTTCGTAACATCAGTGATCAGTATGTCACATGGTATGTCATTTGTCAGAAATATTTCACAATGGACAAAAGACAGACAACCTCCCTCTCTGAATTTTTGATGTGCTATCGGCAGAGCTAAAGCAGATGTCCTAACATACAAATGTGCGAGATTGCGAGAAACTGTAACATCGATTAGGTGAAGCCGTCAATCATTCTCACTTTCTCTACCGTGTACTTGCAGTAAGTAGAGGAAGTATTGTATTCTACCCAAAAGCTCAATACAGAGATTTCATAGGAAATACACACTCCAGAAAAAGCATTTATGCAATTCTAACGTTAAAACAGCTAACAGGCGAATCAGGACTGAAAAATGTAATGCCATAGCCGGGATTTGAACCACGGATCTTCCACTTATCCAGCTCTAACCACTAAGATACCATAGCCAACTTGTCAGTATGGCATTCAGTTCCCCAACCGATTCGTACTTAACCGGTAGACCACAAGGGAATCAGAGATCTCGTATACCCCAAGGACGACTTGTAATAGTAAGTAATTTAAGTAACCATAAGCGGAAGATCCGTGGTTCAAATCCCGGCTACGGCATTGCATTTTAAGTCCTCATTCCACCTCTTAAACATTGCCCACACACGGTTTGTGTGTTTAAGGGACACTGGGAGTAAAATTTGAAAGTTCCACATTTCTTGATAGATTTTTCTGAAATTTTTACTGTGTTTGTATTTATATTACAATAGGAGGTACACTAAATTTCATTAAAATTGGATAATTCCATTTAGGATATATAAATTATTTTATGAATTTAATAGGCACATATTCATAATAGAGCTCGCGTCTATTGACTTTTCAAAATTCATTTATACTGGCAGAAATGATACTCTAAAACATGGGTAACAATTGTATGAAGAGATATTTCAAATACGTTTGCTCATTATACTGTACATATTTTTTTTAATGACAAAGAAAATTTAATCTTAAAAATTATTGATTTTTTTCATACAAAAAAAAAAGTTTTTGGAATTCATGTTAATGATAACATCAATATTGAATCATAGTTTTGTTTAGCTGCTATTTATGGATACCTTTGGAATTTTCATTGAATTTGAAGCAAATCTTAGGCGCGACCTTCTTTTGAAATATGCAGAAATGTAGTTTTGAGAAAAACAGGCTTTTATATAGGAGCATCCTGTGTACGTTAAGGGAAGAGCACTGGGCCGTAATGACCACATGGAGTGGGGGATATGAAAAATGTTAGTTGATCCAAATGTACAGGAGTTCTAGGAACATTTTAAGGTAAAAAAACAATTTTCGACTTTTTGACAATTTTGACCAAAATTTCACTCCCAGTGTCCCTTAAAAAACACCAGCAATAAGTTTGTTTGCATAAATAAAATAATAATTAAAAGAGTTTATTATGACTGCATAAATCTTGTGAAATTACCCCCTTTCTGTTACCAGTGTCAGGAAATGAATGAGGTAATTACCATGGCAACAAGGTAGCAATGACGTTATCCACACTACAACATAATTTTCTCCAATGTGCTTGTAGGAAAACCTAAACTAGTCACTCTCGCAAACTAACGCATTGCTCCTTTCTCCATCCACAAAACCTTTCATATTATTTTTCCTAAACATATTTTGATTTTTTTGGAATGAATATACTCTCGGCGCTTCGTTCAAAATGTCAAGCGGAATATTGCACAGTCCACATATTCAATAGTTTATCATTTCCTTCCATTTTCCTCTACATGTGGTGAAACAAATGAAACGTCTGCTTAGAAACCATATTACGTCACACATCTCTGTTCTCTCATACATTATTATTTTACATTTAGCAAATTTATTAGTTATTTTAATGCTAAAATTACATAAAACGTTGCATGTAACTAATGTATAATGTGATACTTGTAACATTCACTTTCACTCACGTGCTAAACATACACTCGTGTCACAATCAGTCACATTACCTACACATTAGTTACATAAATATTTTAGGGAAAAGTTTGTGTATGTTTGTGCGTCTGTGTGCGTGCAGCACAATTCAAAAGTGAAAACTCTGTTAAGTATCAAACTGAGTATTCAAGTTCAGCGTTTTCCAAGGACCCAAAAATTCTCAACAACCCCCCTCTCCCCACACTACCTTTTCCATGGAAACGTATTTGAAAATTTTGCTTTTCTCAAAAATGGTTCTAACGATTTTGATTAAAATGTCGTTATGTTTAAGATACTTTCAAGAAAAATGAAATGTATCTCTTGAATTTTTTAGGAATATCCTCTGAAATTCTCTTCGTTATCAATGACTTTTGCATAGTTAGTAAACCGTAAAGGATAGAAAAAATCTTGCTGCACAGAAAATCTACATCCTGTTTAAAGCACATACATTATGTCAATTTTTTGTGGTGCTAATCTTTGCCGTAATATTCCTTTATATTGTTTAGATTTTGCAATACTTAATGCTTTTCCCAAATTTGAACTCGTTATTTTTTCCCTCCTGTTCATGAAAAGAGAACGCCATTTCAAAGCCGTGACATAGTGATCAGTTCTTAAAAGATTTGACTATCGCTTATGCTTATTGTATTCCCATCTTTTTATTGCATTTAGTAGGAAATATGCAATAAGATAGTTTCTACAAGTATCTAATTTGATCAACATAATACAAATGGAACAATAATCGATTTGTACAAGATTGAGCAGAGAGAGTCACGTGAGTGAGACATGTCAGATGTTTATTTTCTCTACTGCTTACCTATAGTGAACATATGAAGTATTCTTTTAAATGTTCCATTTATGTGGTACCTTAAACATTGAAGGTCATATCGGCGGCTCTTAACCTCTTGGAACAATTGCTCAACAGCAATGGTGTTCACTCGCTTAACAATGGTTTTGAACTTTGGTTTCTGTTGCTTTGGATTTATTACAGTACACACATTCACACTTCCAGACTCCAGGGAGGATGGGGAATAAACCTAGTTAAGGAAACATTCCCACTCTTCTAGCTGGGAATCGAACCCAGGATCCCTTGCATATTAGGCCAGCCATATTAAGTATTCCACTCCACTAAAAATTCATTGTTAAGGTTTTAACGGAAATAACAGGTTTTGAGATTCTGGAATCCAAGAACAAGCACGTTTGTAGAGAAGTGTGCGTGTATGAGAGAGAGAGAGAGAGAGAGAGAGAGAGGGGGGGGAGGGAGGGAGGGAGGGAGAGAGAAACAGACTAAATCTAAAGAGGTAACGAGGAATAAATATTTAGTATTTAAGTTCAACATCGCCAAAGCATTCGATACGAAGATAGCCAAGGAAATTTCCCAGCCTTAACTGCCCCTCTTTAAATGCAAATATTTCTTAATTTCATTTTTTCAAAACAGGCCCTTAACAATTTTGATTAAAACACCATGTGTTTTAATGCATTTCTACGAGTAATAAAACGTATAGGCATGTTGAAGCTTCTGTGAATAGGCATCGACGTCCTCCTTATGAATTTTCATTGAACAAGTTGTACACCACCAGAGATGGACGGATCTTAGCACACACGCACACGCACACGCACACACGCACACATGCACACATACAAAATCACACAATCACACACAATCACACACAATCACAATCACACACACACACACACACACAAACACAGCTGCGTTGATTGTTTACCATGCTGAAGAGGATTTCGCACTTGTCTCGCTAATTTTGATTTTGTACGTCAGACCCCGGGGGAAGACATGGGATGATAGTACCCAAAGGGCGGGCGGAGAGCCACAAGGGGACAGTAAGTTGCTTTCTATCCAGGCTATTTCATTATTATGCATTTAGAAGGAGTGTTTAAAATATCTGGTGTACCCACTGTAAACGAGACAAGTAAACCTGGTATTTTTTTGAAACCACTTTAAGTAGCGCAATGTTACGTCATAGCAACCAATCAGCAACGGACCTTGCATTACATTGAGCAAGCTTGTCCAGTAATGCTGGAAGACTGTAGTGAAAGAGACACTGCCCAGTGGAAAAGGATGCACATCGCATGTTACAAGTTCCGGATCGACGTTGCTTGTCATCAAGTCTTTCAGAACTGATGAAAATAATTCAATAACAGAGAAAACATTAAATCATAATCATCAGTGACTCCCAACCTTATGCGAAAGAGGAAGGGTGGATTTGCCTTTACATACTTTTCGCGGAGCTATGACGCATTCATGGGACTCAAGAACAAACCTTCTAATCCTTGGTTAACTGAATGTGTAAGGGGAAATACTGCATGCACCAAACGAAGAAGGTGGAGTGAAGCAACAAGGTGACGTCATTAGCACACAAGGCATGCTTGCACATTGATGATAGACTGTGATAGACTTCAGTCATCAGAAGTTAGGTAATTCACTGAAAATAACACTTAAAACGAAAATTATTGTTTGATGAATTAAGAATGAATGGCGATGCAGACACTGTGAATAAGGCCGACATTGCTGAAAGAGTAGCTAGTGTGTAACATTCACATGATTTCCTCTACGTATTCTTTAACCCAGCTAGTGGGAGTACTTTATGGCCACCTTCTGCAATTTTTTAAATTTTCTCTTTTAATTTTTTAATTAAAGGCATGCAGTTAATAGTTATTGTCAATCTCTGTTTCTACTACTGAATTGTGTATTTGTTTAAACTTTTTCATAGTTAGTCTTTCTGAGAAACAAAGAAACGTCAAGGTGATCATAAAGTACTGCCCATTGGTATAATGTCATTCATGTAAAAAGTAGAAAGGAGTACTTAAACAATGTTAAATATTTCCTATATTAACATGGCAAGATATAACGCCCAATTTTATAGGAAATTTCTTGTTGCTAGTGGTGGTCAGAAAGAGGCCCCACTTGGTAATCTAAGTTATGAAATGCAGCTTGGTAATGCTAGGGTTAACAAAGTATATGACAAAACCTTAGTCTTCTAAAGCTAAGATTTGAGGACGACGTGGTTTTGTTTGCAATGCCAGCAGCAGACCTCGAGAGAATGCTAAAACAACTACACATCAAATGCAACAAGGTAGGCTTTCAACTCAACCCGAAGAACACTAAACCAATGACAAAGAGGAGATCCAGATACAAATAGAATCAGAAGCACTACGTCCAAGAATATGTATACTTAGGTCAAAGTGTTTTCTTTTTTGCAGGCCAGTAACAACAAAGAAATAAAGAGAAGGATCTTACAAGCTTAGAGAAAGTTTTGGAGCTTAAGCTTCATCCCAATGGACAAGTCGCAACAGCTGAAGATAAAACGTGAAATCCTAGACAGCTGTATGCTCCCAACATTAATATATGGAGCACAAACGTGGACAAAAGTACGTCATCAGAGATTACCCAGAGAAAGATGGAAAGAAAAATACCACAAATATCAATAAGAGACCGGATAAAACATACAGAAATAAGATGAAGAACGCAAGTGAAAGACAGCGCGACAGTAGCTCAAGTGGTGAAGTGTAGTTGGGCAGGTCACACAGTAAGGCTCAACAACAATCGCTGGACAGATATAGTAAGGATGTAGGATCCAAGAGAACCACAGAGGATGGAGAAGGAGGAACGCTGGAGCACTTGAATCAAGATGGCGATCATCCGCAACGTCTGGAAGGCCCAGGAACATCACTCACCAACTAAAACAATTCAGCGTGACCGAGTGTCAAGGAAGATGTGATATTATATGAATATGAGAGTGAAAAGTTAAAACTAGTGTCAAGTATCAAAAGAGTGAGACTCAAACCCAGAGGGTAGAGGAGTGAAACTTGAAACGAGTTTTAACAAATGTTGGTTAAGACAAAATATACTATCAAAAACGAAGACAGGGTAGTTCCACATTCTTAGTTCAAATGTGGGAAGAGCACACCCAGTTACCCTCCTTTAAGAAAAGAATGCTAGTTTATGGGGATTAAAAGTTGTTATTGTTGTTATTTATTATTATTATTATTATTATTATTATTATTATTATTATTATTATTATTATTATTATTATTATTATTATTATTATTATTATTATTATTATTATTATTATTATTATTATTATTATTATTATTATTATTATTATTATTATTATTATTATTATTATTATTATTATTATTATTATTATTATTATTATTGTATCTGCTTCTTTTAAATCGAGATAGAGATTTATAGAAATGCTTTTATTACATGTTTCCTTGTAGATACCTACAATGAAAATAGGAAAGTACAGTAGGCTTTAGCAACAGTTCAATCTTTTAAGAGCTGGCCACTACGCTATTTTATGACTCTGAAATTCCATTCTCTTTGCATTGCCAAAAGGGAAAAAGAAGAAAAAAAAAGGGAAAAAAGAAAATCAATTACTTCCTTATAGGAGAAAAAAATATTTGAAAATTCAAACCAATAGCGAGGAATATCTTGGAAATGTCTATGTCTCCCTCCACTCCCCCCCAAAAAAAATAGTTTGACATAAACTATGTGGTTTAACGTGATGTGTATTTTTGTGTAGTGAGCTTTTTTCTATGGCGTAGGGAAGTAGCGACCCCATCTCCCAGTGGAAAACCATGCAAACAGCCCCCCGAGTATTGCAGGAAAACCAAGAACTTTCGGGGTTGGGAGGAAATGTCCAATCCCTACCTCAAGAACTGAGGATCTACCCAAGTACCCTGGGGATAAAACAGGGACGTTATGTGTAGGGCTAATCTCCCACTTTAAGTAAAGTCGGATTCAAAAGGAAAATGTGAGCCTTGGAGAGGGACGGATAAGTAGACCAAGACTGCGCGAGAAATATGGACTAAGAATTGGAACGTGGAATATAAAAACATTAGCTGGAAAAGAAGTAGAGATGATAGAATGAGTGAGTGGATGAGTGAGCGAGTGAATGAGTGAGTGAATGGGTGAGTGAGTGAGTGAATGAGTGAGTGAATGGGTGAGTGAGTGAATGAGTGAGTGAATGGGTGAGTGAATGAGTGAGTGAGTGAATGTGTGAGTGAGTGAGTGAGTGAATGTGTGAGTGAGTGAATGAGTGAGTGAGTGAATGAAGGAGTGAGTGAATGAGTGAGTGAATGAGTGAGTGAGTGAGTGAGTGAATGAATGAGTGAGTGACTGAATGACTGAGTGGGTGAGTGAGTGAATGAGTGAGTGAATTAGTGAATGAGTGAGTGAATGGGTGAGTGAGTGAATGAGTGAGTGAATGAGTGAGTGAGTGAATGAGTGAATTAGTGAATGAGTGAGTGAGTGAATGAGTGAGTGAGTGAATGAGTGAGTGAGTGAATGAGTGAGTGAGTGAATGAGTGAGTGAGTGAATGAGTGAGTGAGTGAATGAGTGAGTGAGTGAATGAGTGAGTGAATGGGTGAGTGAGTGAATGGGTGAGTGAGTGAATGGGTGAGTGAGTGAATGGGTGAGTGAGTGAATGAGTGAGTGAGTGAATGAGTGAGTGAGTGAATGAGTGAGTGAGTGAGTGAATGAGTGAGTGAGTGAATGAGTGAGTGAATGAGTGAGAGAATGAGTGAGTGAGTGAGTGAATGAGTGAGTGAATGGGTGAGTGAGTGAATGAGTGAGTGAATTAGTGAATGAGTGAGTGAGTGAATGAGTGAGTGAATGGGTGAGTGAGTGAGTGAGTGAGTGAGTGAGTGAGTGAGTGAATGAGTGAGTGAGTGAGTGAGTGAATGAGTGAGTGAATGAGTGAGTGAGTGAATGAGTGAGTGAATGGGTGAGTGAGTGAATGAGTGAGTGAATTAGTGAATGAGTGAGTGAGTGAGTGAGTGAGTGAGCGAGTGAGTGAGTGAGTGAGTGAGTGAGTGAGTGAGTGAGTGAGTGAGTGAGTGAGTGAGTGAGTGGTGTTCAAGGGACCGTCGATAGCTAGGTCAGTACGACCCGTAGAGATGATAGAGGGAATTAAGAAATACAAGGTAGGATAATCTGGGAAGAAAGGATTAAAAGAGTGGCGGCTAATAAAGGAAAGACTTGGAACCATTTCGATAGACTAGCAGAGGATAGAATTGAGTTTACAAAATTAATCAGAGGTAAACCCCTGACACCACGATCATGGTAGAACAGGGAAGTTGAAGAAGAAGAAGAACAAGAAGAACAAGAAGAAGAGGAGGAGGAGGAGATTTTTCACTCTCTTACGGTTTACGGATGATGCAAAACTCTTTCAAAATGAAGAGGACTTCAGAGGATATTCCCAGAAAATTTAAGACGCTTCGTTTGTTTTGAAAATAACTTAAGCATATACTATTTTAATTAGAAACATCCGAGCCGTTTTTGAGACAATCAAAGTTTACGAAAAATTCTCCAGGTAAAGGGTAACTTTGAGTAGGGGAATTTTCTGAAAATCTTCCGTCGCATCCTTGCAAGACGTTTAACTTAAATATCGAGTTCGGAATTTAACTAAATATTTGTTTTTGAGTTATGCTATTTACAGACACAGACCCCTCTTCTAATTTGTATTTTTACTTTCTCTACTACTAAGTATTGTATTCCACCCAAAAATTCGATGTCAAGATTTTACCGGAAATATATGTTTTGAGACCACCTGAATCCAAAAGAAGCATTTTTAGAAAAAGGTCCGTGTGTGTGTGTGTGTGTCTATCTGTCATAACTCAAGAACGAAAAGGCGGTTGTACACCAAAGTTGATATTTTAGTTTAATGTCTTTCAAGGATGCGACACGAAGATTTTGAAGAAAATAGCCCCACCCTAAACTACCCTTTACATGGAAAATGTTGATTTTCTTGAAAAGACTAACGATTTTGATTATAATGACATATGTTTAAGATACTTTTATGACAACAAAAACTTATATTTTGAATTTTCTCACTATAGCCAATCTAGTTCTGTTTATTGGATGACTTTTGAATAACTCGTAAACCATAAGAGATAGACCAAATCGTACTCTACAAAAAATGTAGATGTCACTAACACACAATCTATGTTCGAATAGCTTTTTTGGAGAGTGAACCATTTTGGAGATATTCCTTGTTATTTGTGCCAGTTTCGGAAAATAAATTTTCGTCAAATGCAATATCGTTGTTCATTTTTTTTTTTTTTTTGTATCTTAGCCGGCAAAGAGAACGGAATCTTAGAGCTTTAAAAGATTTGACTATCGCTCAAAGGCTACTGTATTCCCATATTCCCCTTGTACCTACAAGGAAATAAGCAATAAGATAATTTCTGCATATGTTTATCTTAACTAACACGAAGAAGATATAGGAATAAGAGTTTGTAAGAATGGTTAGTACAAGAGTAGAGAAAGTTATGTGAGTGCAGCACATCAGATTTTTTTTTTTTTTTTTTTTTTTTTTTTTTTTTTTTTTTTTTTTTTAAATTCAAGGTACCTCAAAAAGTGTACTTAGGGTGAAATCTCGGTATAGAATGTTTGGATGGATTAGAATACGTATCTGCTTTACCTAATACCCATTGGTGGAAAAAGTAACATATATTCAAAATGCTCATCTTTTCCACAAAGATAGCCATATTGACGTATGTCACAACCATATATGTGGAAGCAAACATAGTGACAATTTTGTATTATATGACAATAAACAGGTAAACAGTATAGCGTTTTCTAGGAAAAATAAACTCATTTACGTAATGCAGTTGTCATATAAATGTATGAAACATTCAGAAACGTTCCACAGCATTTTTATCAACTGTTTACCTTTCATACATAATAAATGAAGTATACATCTTACAAGTCTTCATGTTATCATACAGTTGCTATACTAATACTATATAAAAACATACCCTGCATCACTAAAACATTTGCTTGAAAGCTGCAGAGATTTAGATATTTGTTTGAATATTCGTCCACAATCTATATGGACTTCGAAATGGCCGTTCACAACAGTATTAAATTGATTTATCAACTGTGGCTATTAAATAATGTAATTCCACCTTTGTCACCGAACAGGATGACGCTAATGTATGTGATCCGCATTCTGAATATCGTGGGTTCGACTCCAGTTTACTGACTTGGACTTTTCGTGGTTTCTTGTCACCAGGCAAGTGCTGGAGTGGCTTTTCTAATCCACATTCCCTTCATTCCCTTCATCATTAGATTCCTGTGTTAAGTTTCTACTCGATAGTAATAACTAGGGCTCGAACCTTCATATGGTTGTCGCGAAATGAGGTGATCCCAAGTTACCGCCACATGGGCAGAGCGTTACGTCAATGCCCCAGTACAGCGACAGCACAAAACACACTGCCTACAGTGCACAGTGTCTCTAGAACGTATTCACTAGTTTCACACAGTAAAATGCCTGCAGCACGAACATCAAAATATTCACTATTGCTGAACTTGTACAAGATTTTGGGAGTGAATATTTTACTGCAAATGGTGACAGCACTGAATGTGAGTTATGCACAAAGTATCTACAACGTTCGTGGGTCGACTGTACCTGGCCTCGTCTGTGTTGTGATCATGTGAGAGACTGACCCCTCCCACTTCCTATAGTCCAAACCCCACAACATATGGTTTATATTATGTGGTGCCAAGCGGGATGGCTATGACGGTAACGTCTGTGGTCTGCATTCGGGAGGTCGGCGTTTTCGATTCCAGTGGTCGATCTTCCTGACGTTGGATTTTTCCGGGGGGCTTTTCCGGGTCATCCGGCGAATGCTGGGAACGATATTTACCTAACAATTCCCGAGATTCATTCCATTCCATTTCATTCTCTCTATCCGGTCTTTCTAGGTTGAAAGCGTGAGTAGGGTCGCCGGTAGAATGCATTGCGTTGGAGGTTGCACTCTGGAAATACGGTTTTCGGCTGAGGGGAGGCACTGCGCTCGGCTAGTCGCCGCCAGAGAGACTGTCTACTCAACCGGACCTAGATGGTGGTGCGCCTTACGGAGTGGCCTGGAACTAGGTCTGAAGAACTGCCACGACTGTTAGGGACCCACCGTAGTAGCTGTGCCTGTGATGCGCTCTGGCCGCCTGTAGGATACTTTCATCTCATCCTTCCTGCCGGGGTCTGACGCACAATATGGCATCGGAAAACGTGCTGGAATCCCTTTCGTCACAAGAGAGACAGACACATTAGGTGGTACTAATAGCAGGCTGCCCTAACATTCCGGCCCACCGAGTTGCACAATCTCTATACACCTTTTGCTAAGTAGATGTAATTACATTTAAGCTCAAGCTATGTAAAGTAACCAATGTTACATATACTGAGTGGTTCCCTGTCTCGTTATTCCTGGGGGTATATAGCACTGCAACAAGGTCGATATTACTGTCCTTACTGACTATTTGGTGGCCGTGCAAATCCATCCTACTCTTCAAAGGAAAACAGACCTTAGTAGCAATAGCTATGTTCATTTCAAACATATGTACTTCCATTAAAATGCATATGACAACAATACGATCACCATCATACATTCTATAAGGTAAATAAAAATGAATGAAGCTTAAATGAACGCCTTAAGCTACAAAAATGAATTACAGGACGGTTATGCAGATAATTATCAGAGAGAGAGAGAGAGAGAGAGAGAGAGAGAGAGAGAGAGAGAGAGAGAGAGAGAGAGAGAGTGCAATATGTGCACATTCTAACGGAAAAAGCGAACCATGTCCTTGTGGCTAAGTTCACATTTCCTCGTCCACTGAGACTGTGTCCACGGTTCGAGTCCCAGCACGTGCGTGAACGTTATTTGCTTATTCTTTTCATCCATCAGGATACAAGTAGTGACTTTGGATTATTCACCAGTCGCTCCAAAAATAGCACAGATAGGACACCAACAACTAATAACACATCATTTTATCCACGAGTTCTGCAGTTTTCAATCCGTGGGATACATTTTAATGATGATGAGAAAGGAACTGCTCCAAAACTTCGAACAATAACCTAATTTTCAAAAGGTTTAAAATGAATAAAAACAACTGCAAAATACTAGAACACCTAACATGTTATCGATTGTTCCTTGTCGGTATAGTTCGCTAAAAATGACAGTTTTCGCTACATCAGTTGTTGAGATTGCCCATCTTAGTTTGTGTCATGTGAGGAAGAAGGAAAACGAAAAAACAAAAGCTACATACGTTGGAGATTATGTCTACTAAACAACTGCACTACTGTTGTTTACATAAGCACAACATTGTAGTTTCCATATGCAGGTATGCCATTTTAGCATTTGGAGTTGCTTAAGGCGCTTAGGGGTCTCTAACATACATTTACACGCACGCTAAGCAACACTGGTGTATTCCATCGTGTAAATTGAAGCCTATTAACGTTCTGTTAATCCTGAATGGGTTCTGGGAACGATATTTTCAGGTAAAGTGTAATCTGCGGCTTGCTTGAAACCAAATAATTAGGGGTAGGTAGACCACTCAGCTTAGTAGGTAGAGAAGGCATTGCATTTCACCCAGAAATTAATATCAAGATTTCACTGCAAGTATACATTTTCAGTCTCCCTGAACCCCCCTCCAAAGAGGAGCATTTTTAGAGAAAGGTCTGTGTGTGTATGTATGTGTGTGTGCACGCGCGCGCGCATGGGTCTATGAACAGTGTAAATTCAAAATTAATAGTTGGTTAAATACTAAAGTTGGTATTTACATTTAGCATCTTCCAAGGATGCGACATGCAGATTTTAAAGAATATCCCCGGCACATACTACAGTTTACGTGGAAAATCTTTTGAAAATTTTAATTTTGTTAAAAATTACATAAATGATTTTGATTAAAATACCATATATTTAAGATATTTTCATGGTAAAAAATGTATTTCTAGAATTTTCTGGGAATAGTCTCCGAAGCACCTTTTATTCTGCAAGAATTTTGCATAACTGGAAAACTGTAAGCGACAGTCAAACATTTATTACATAAAAACGTAGATCTCGTTAAATCATACATTTTTTTTTACTTTCTCTACTGGTAAGTAGGGGAAGTATTGTAATCCACCCGAAAATTCGATGTCGAGATTTCACCCGAAATATATGTTTTAAGCTCCCTGAATCCAAAAGAAGCAGTTTTAGAAAAAGGTCCGTGTGTGTGTCTGTGTGTCAGTCTATGGACAGCATAACTCAAAAACGAAAAGTGGGTTAAAAACCAAAGTTGGTATTTAAGTTTAATGTCTTTCAAGGATGCGACACGAAGATTTTGAAAACAATAGCCCCATCCCAAACTACCCTTTACATGGAACATTTTTCGAAAATTTTTATTTTCCTGAAAATGGCTCTAATGATTTTGAATAAAATGTCATATGTTTGAGATATTTTGATGACAAATGAAATATATATCTTGCATTTTCTGGCTATAGCCCCTGTAGTCGTATTTACTCTGGACGACTTTTCATAACTGTTAAATCGTTAGAGATAGACCAAATCATACTATACAAAAATGTAGATCTTGCTAAAATACACAATTTATGTCTAAATAAATTTTATTGTAGGGTGAACCATTTCGGAGATATTCCTTGTTACGTGTGTGAGTTTCGGAAAACAGAACTTTCGTGAAATGGATCATCGTTGTTCATTTTTTTATTATGTTAAGTGTGCAAAGAGAACGGAATCTCAAAGATTTAAAACATTTGACTATCGCACAAAGCCTACTGTATTCCCATATTCCCCTTGCACCTACAAGGAAATAAGCAATAAGAGAAGTTGTACAAATGTTTTTCTTAACTAATACGAAGATATAGGAATAAGAGTTTGTAAGAATGGTTGGTACAAGAAAAGAGAAAGTCATGTGAGTGTAACACATAAGATTTTTTCAAACACATTTTCTTGTGAAGTTAATCATTTATAGACATCCCTTGCTATGGGCTTGAATTTTCAAATAAGTATACCTTTCTCAAATGAGAAGTCACTTTTAGTTTCTCTAGCACGTATATTAAGTAGAGCGAGTATTGTATCCCACCCAAATATTCGATGTCGAGAGTTCACCTGAAACATACGTATATTTTAAATTTTCCGGCTATAGCCTATGTAATCCTGTTTACCCTGGAGGACTTTTGCATGACTAGTAAACCGTAAGAGATAAACCAAATCTTACTGCACAAAAGATGTAGATCTCGTTAAAACACACAATTTATGTCAACTGATCTTTTTTGTGGTGTGAACCATTTCAGAGATATTCCTGGTTATTTGTGTGAGCTTTGCAATACTTAAAACTTTCACAAATGGAAGATCGTTATTCATTTTTATATATTAGCCGTGCAAAGAGAACTGTATTCTAACATTCCCCTTGCACGTACAAGGAAATAAGCAATAAGATAATTTGTACAAATGTTTATCTCAACTAACACGAAGAAGATATAGGGCTAAGAGTTTGTAAGAATGGTTAGCATAAGAGTAGAGAAAGTCATGTGAGTGCAAGATATCGCATTTTTTTCTCCTGGTCATGGAAAGAGAAGGGAATTTCAAAGGCATCACATAGCGACCAGCTGTTAAAATGTTTGACCATCGCTTAAAACAGGGGAAGACAGGTAACGATGATGTGACGTCAGCTCACTTGGCACACATGCTCCCAGCGCAAGCAAATTGAACGTGTGACGTCACAGCGGGCAAGAGGAAATGGCATACGGGACATCGTAATTTTAATGCTGACTGTTTCAGTTACGAAATAGTCACAGATTATAAATAATTACATTTCGGCTTTATACTATATATATTCTAGTTAATGTGAACAGTCATGTTATGACGCAAATAGAACAGAAATTATAACTATTTTGCCTGAGCTAGACGAGAGCTATACAGAACAATTAGATGAACATTTTCCGACATTTGTCGTTTCGCTTTTCTTTATCTAGTTTGTCAATGTTAAGGCGTAATGTACGGCACATTTGTAACCAAAGACTGCATGTTAGATTGTGATCTGAGAATATGCTTCGGGATTTTGACTTGGAAAGGTTCATAACAGAAAAGAATTGTTCGCACACATACGTGGAACCAAACATACATAATACCCGTGCAACAAGGGCATATAACCTCAGAAATCTGTTTTGAGGAACATTCTTATAACAATCAGTCAAGTCTTCCTTGTGTTTATATTCGTCGTTCAGCAAATCGTCGTACTGTACATTTATCAATCGAATTTGCTACCTGCTAGAAACATTGTTAACATCCAGTGAATACGGGGTCGCAAAGATCTGAAACGTAGTTGACAATGTTTCTACATCTCGAAGCCTAGTCTCAAACTGGTGTGAAACACGGGGAACTGAACACATGCGCCGCTGATCTAGGCAGCCTAGCAATACACTGCTCTCGCCTGACGTCACACGAACGTACAAGCTGGCTCTTCGTTTAAATACGTCACACGACCCGAAGTTGTCTTCCCCTGGCTTAAGACCTACTGTATTCCCATATCTTCATTGTACCTATAAGAAAATACTTATGTAATAAAATTATTTCTATAAATGTTTATCTCATTTAACTGAAGTAGATAGAAGAATAACCAGTTTAAGGAATAGTGTGTTGAACAATGGGTAGAGAAAGTCATGGGATAAGTGTGCAGTTTTCTACTTGGATTAACACTTCGGAAGTAGTATAGAGTGTCCGGAAAGGATTCGAGGGTCGGTGTTCAGTTCCCATGTACCCGTATATGGGTAACGGTGTAAATGTAGACATCCTGAAGCCAAATACTGACTGATTAATAGTTGTAGAAGCAGCTGCATCTCGACACTCTGGAATAAGTGGTTATAGTTTGCTCTATTTTTGGTGAAAACAATTACCTTTAGATGCGAGAAGCAAAAAGAAATCCTCCGTATTTCTTTCTTCTTTTCGCGTGCAGAAGTTTTGACGTTTATTGCATCCAAACACCTGTTGGTTCTTCCCAGTGCCGTTCCTAGTTATTCCACTAATCTTGTTCCTTAGTGGCAAAGCTTTATCGCCCTTTTCAACGTCCCATGCACTGATTTTAAGAGAAGGCTATTCAAAACTCTCATGTGTTCCATTCACATGACTTTCTCTACACACTCTAAACTACTCTTAAAACGGCTTATTTTTATACCTTTCAACTTTCTCTCCTAAATATAGTAAGTAGGGAAAATATTGTATTCCACCGAAAAATTCGAAATCGGAATTTCAGCAGAAATATATGTTTTTTAAACTCCGAACACTAGAAAAGCATTCTTAGGAAAATTTCTGTGTGTGTTTGTGTGTGTATGTGTGTGTGCGTGGGGGGGGGGCGCCTTGCCTGTCTGTATCTCTGAACAGCATTACTAAAAACGAAAAGCAGGTTATATACCGAAATTTGTATTTTAGTTCAGGATCTTCTAAGGATGCAGTAGGAAGATTTTAAAGAAACCCCCCCCCCCCCAGCCCAGACTGTCCCTTATTTGGAACTTTTCCGAAAAGTTTGGCTCCAACAATTTGGATTAAAATACCCTAAGTTTAAGATATTTTCATGACAAATGAAATGTATATATTGAATTTTCGGGAATAGTCTCTGAAGTTCTGTTCATTCTGAATGACTTTTGCATAACTGCTAAACCGTAAGAGATGAACAAAGTCTTACTACACAACAATTTAGGTACCGTATAAATACACAATTCATGTTACATACATTTTTTTGTGGAAAGAACAATTTCCGATATTCCTTGTTATTTGTTTGAATATTCCAATACTTTACTTAAATAGGATGCCATTCGGTTTTTTTTTTTTTTTTTTTTTTTTTTTTTTTTTTTTTTCATGACCTGGACATGCAAAGAAAATGGAATGTGAAAACCATCATACAGCGACCACCTGTTAAAAGATTTGACTATCACTTCAGCCTACTGTATTCTCAACTTCTAACTGTACTTACAAGGAAACGCGTAATAAAACCATTTCTGCAAATATTTATATCGATTAATATAAAGTGGATAGAAGAATAAACATTTTCATAACATTTCCTACAGGAGTATAGAGAAACTCATGTGAATGCAACACAACGGATTTTTGGACGTATAATCTAAATCCGCCTTTAAATTGTAGTGTCACGTCAGGTTTTAATTAGTTTTGAATTTTTGGTTATTATTTCTTTATGTTTTAACGTAATAGTCGTTTTTAAGATGGATTATACCATAGCTATGCTATTTACACAAGGAAATACATTCCAGAAATTGCCACCAGATGTCACGTGAATTTGCTTTCACTAAATGGGTACCAGCATTGGCCGACAGTGGACATTCAGCTAGCCTGTCAGCACTTTAGTGCATGCTCAAACCTACATGACAAAAAACCACTGTTACTTCAGTGTATGTTCAACTGTCACTAGTTCATTAAGGGATAGTGATATTTTTACATTTCATAGTGACAACAGTACCAAAACAGTAATTGAAAAACGTATGGCTGTGTGAATCACCCCGTCAACTGTGTGTGGAAAATTCACTCCAAGAACATAAAAGATGTCTGTAAGTGATTTAATTAAGAAGGTAGATAAACTGTATTTTGATTATGTTGTTGGTGATCTGGACAAAAGCTTTGCATGTATTAGCTGCACAAGTACTTCAACAGAACGGCTAAAAGAAAAGCACAGATCCATGCCCCTTATTGTTCCTATAGTTTGGTTAGAGCCAAAACATCATAGTGACTTGCAGGACATTCTAGTAAAACAAAGCACAAAATAAAATATCCTGATATGTCTTCAATATACAAATCTATAGCTCATGGGAAAGAGCTGCCTGTTCCTATCTGTTGACAATCAGCTGTATTGGAATCATCAGAGGAGAGTGAACTTGAAGGTGCAGAACTCATGAAGAGTTCACCCCTGAGTCACCTGATCAATCACCACACCCCAAAGTACAGGAGAAACTCAAGGATTTTGTTCGTTATTTACACCTTTCTAAGCGACAAACTGATGGGGCCACAATTGCAGTAAAAGAACCTTCTAGCCCCTGGAACGAATGTTAAAACTGTTGGATCAAGAAGTAATGGTTTTGATCCACATTTTACAATGTAGAATCTAATACGTGTATGCACAGTTCTGAATGATTTAATGACGGCACTTAGTGTCCAGCACAATTGGCAGGAATGGCGACTGTTAATTGATTCAAGTAAAACCAGTTTAAAAGTAGTACTATTACACAATGGTGATTACGGTAAGGGTAGAAAGAAACGTACGAAACTTTGGCTTCCCTTTTCAAGGCAAACAAATATGAACTGGTGTTCCTTCAATCTTGAATGGCAGACACGTTGTGATTTAAACTTGCTGGCTTAGAAGGTGGGTTTACAAATAATACTGTTTTATGGGACAGCCAAGACACCAGGAACCGTTGTATAGTCAAAACTGGCCTGTGAGGAAGTCATACGTATGTGGAAATGACAATGTGGTTGAGCCTGGTAGAGTAGTTCTACCGCACCTCCATTTCATATTAAGCTGGTTTCATGAACTCCGTGAAAACTCCTGATAAAGAGAGTCGAGCCTTCAATCGTTTCAAAGCAATGTTTTCCAAACTCATGAAGCCAGACTGTTGGTCCATAGATAAGGAAATCGTTGAAAGTTGCAAAGTTTCATAAGTTACCGATCTAGAGCTAGCTGTTTGTGCCTTCAAAACAATTCTGCATGGTATCGTGCACAACAGGAAAGATGATTACTATGTTTCCATTGCTACTGATCTACTGGAAATCTGTAAGAACACTTGTTGCAGAATGTCACTAAAAATTCACTTTTTAATTAGCTTCTTGATTTTTCCGAGAAAAATTGGTTGTAGTTAATAACAGAGTAAACGCTTCCACTGGGACATTCTTACTATGGAACACCGTTATCATGATGTTGCAATCCATCAATGATGGGGGGTTACTACTGCTAGGGAAATAGATGAAACACAAAAGAAAATCTTCATTAATACATTTTACCAAACATACCGGATGACGTAATTGTGAAATCACCTATATTTTTCTGTTTCTACTAAGACAGATTTTCACACATACATTACCAAAGGAAGTTGTAATTCCATGTTTGTCTGCATTTAAATGGTAATTGTATGACCATAACATTTTGACAACTGTTGTATTTGTAGTAGTGTTCTATATCTAAAAATGTCACGAGTTCGATGAAAACTGAATTCAACACTCTCAAATTACATACATTCGCTCATTTAAAATCCAGATACACAAAAAGGTTTCAACTTGCAGTGTAGTGCTAGCAAGAAAATTCACGCACTAAACTTTGCATTGAAAATACTTCGTGTTTTCACTATTTTCTCAAAATTGGCTCGAACTGTTTTATTGAAATACCTTGAGAAATTTGTACAACTCGCTTTCTGTGAACAGGCTCTGAAAGTTTCCTTATTCAGAATGAAATTTGCATACTGACTGCAAATGGACCATTAATTACAACAGAGTCAGTCAAAAAAGTAGAATATAGGTAATCGTAGTACGCCGCAGAGAATAAAAATGAAAAGGTCACACTTTACTACAAGGAATATACAGAAGTCGCCATGATGTAACACCTCAACAAAGATAAGACAGAGTTTAAGAAGCGACAAACGAACCTACGTTATGTTTGTTCATTTAGTTGCCGTTTGTGAAATACTGTAGAGGTGTAAGTAATGAAAAAGTGTCAAAATCTCTGGATAACCTTTATTATAACTGTAGTTGTATGTACTGAAGTTTATGGATGTCAAAACCTTCTAATAACTCTCCCGTAAGTTAGTCATGCTCTATTCCATTTTTATTTATGTTGCAGTCAAGTTCGTTAGCAAGGCAAGCTAAATAATCGTATAAAGAGACGAAACTGCTAACATTAAAACATCACTGGACCGAAATTTTATATTAACCGAGAAGATTACTTTAATTGGTGATCCACTATGCTTGTTTAAGATTAACTTGGGGGCCTCGGAATGCACAATCTTATTTCGCTGTATATACTAAAGGTTCCTACATTGTGTGAAAATTTTGTACCTTTAATTCTAAACCTTGGGGAAAAAAATACAACAGTTTACAATTTAAGCTATTTTAGTTATCTACAAAATCTGATATTCCAATCACATGCCTTTCTCTACCCTTGCACAAACTATTCTTAGAAACACCTATTCTTCCATATAGTTCATTTTAGTCGAGATAATTTCCAGAAATTATCTTACTCGTATTTTTCTTGTAGGTGCAAGGGTAATACAGTACGATTTAAGTGATAGTCAAATGTTTAAAGAGTGGTCGCTATATGATCACTTTGAAATTCCATTATATTTGTATGACCAAGACATAAAAAATGCATAATGACCTCCCATTTGAGAACGTCTATACGTATTGCAAAATTCTGACAAATAAAGAAGAATATCTACAAAATTGTTCACTTCACAAAAAGATTATTTGTAATAAATTATGTATTTTTACGAGATCTACATTCTTTTGCATAGTAACTCTGGTCTATCTCTTACGGTTTGCGAGTTATACAAAAGTCATCAAAAGGAAACAGGACTACATGGGCTATATCCAGAAAATTCAACACATTCATTTCATTTGCAAAAAAAAAAAAAATGGAATTTTAATCAAAATCATTAGAGCCATTTTTTGAGAAAATCAAAATTTTCCATATAAAGAGTATCTTAGGATGATGGAATTGCCTTGAAAGTGTGCGCATCCTTGAAAGATATTAAACTTAAATACCAATTTTGGGTTTTAACCGACTTTTCGTTTTTGAGTTATGCTGTCCACAGACAGAAACACACACATACACACAGACGTTTTTCTAAAAATGCTTTTTTTTTTTGTATTCAGGGGGCCTCAAAACATATTTCCGGTAAAATATGGACATCGAATTTTTGGGTCGAATACCTACAATACTTCCCCTACTTACTATACGTAGTAGAGAAGTAAAATTGATTCGACCATTCTGGCCCAGGATTTTTCCAAAGCTAAAGGATAACTATACTCTAGGTAGCGTTCCCAGAACTTGGAACATTGTCGGGGAGAGGTTAGGGAAGTCAGACGTTCCACCGATGAGTGAATATCAGTGGATTTTACATCCATAATGAGGAATAACAGGGGCTGTAGAGAAGGATTCACTATAAAAGTTCCTCTAGCTCAGTAGACAATACTTTCATAAAGAACGGGGAAGGAAAATGAAATTATTTAAGTTGTAAGTGGAGTTTAGAAGCCTAACCGTGCAACGTCAGGTAAACCAGATAGTTAAAATATATTTGGAAAAAAATGTACAAGGTCGATGTCCTTTATGATGGCTAAGGAAAGTCAAGGAGGACGGTCCTAGCGGGATACGAACCAAGAGCCATCCGCTCCCGAGTCTGTCTTAACGACCTTGGCCAAAGAAAACGGAATAGTCAGCTTTAACAGGAATTGCCCATTAGGTCGCTATTACACAGTAACAGGCAGAGAAACTTTTGTGTTACACAAGAGATTTTCATATGAGTTTCATTTGTGCCCTAGAGAAGTTGTTGAAGAAGAGAGCTTCATTCTGAAGCTGACAAATGTCCGGATGCTTTGCCAAAAGACTCCTTGGCAACACTGCTGTTGTGAAGAAATGCGGCAGACCGCCACGTTATGCAGATATTCATTCGGAAGAACTTCCCTGGAGAAATCTTTTGCTGCGCCGGCGACGGTTGTAATATTACACCTGAACGAGTTCCATCCCCTTCTTTTTTCTTACTTAAGAGGATTAACTGGCTTCACTACTCACGAAAACAGTGCGTGTGTTCGTTCATCCGTGCTTCTGCGGCTACCCTTTATCACAATTACTTCAGCTGCGCTACATTATATACAATGCGTTCGTAATAATGCCGGGCCGTGGATAGCGTTTATGTGTGCTCCGCGTACTGTCTATTACACTGGGTGTTTTCTGTTCTAAAACTGCCGCGTTACTTACTGACATACACCATACTTTGTTATAAGTTGCTATTGAGAGATTCCTCGTTGTAACGAACTGTTAGTCACTCTGTGCGTTTCAATTTAAAACTTTACTTACCAGTTGTATCAACAACAATTTCCGGAACACACATGTAACACATCTTGGACACTTTTTAATTTCTCTACTGGTAAGTAGAGGAAGTATTGTATTCCACCCAAAAATTCGATGTCGAGATTTCACCGGAAATATATGTTTTGAGGCCCCCTGAATAAAAAACGCATTTTCAGAACAAGGTCCGTGTGTGTGTCTGTGTGTCAGTCAGTCTGTGCACAGCATAACTCAAAAACGAAAAGTCGGTTAAAAGTCAAAGTTGGTATTTAATCTTAATGTCTTTCAAGGATGTGACACGAAGATTTTGAAAACAATAGCCCCAACCTAAACTACCCTTTACATGGAATATTTTTCGAAAATTTTGATTTTCTTGAAAATGGCTCTAACAATTTTTATTAAAATGGCATATGTTTGAGATATTTTGATGACAAATGAAATGTATATCTTGAATTTTCTGGCTATAGCCCCTGTAGTCGTATTTACTCTGGACCACTTTTGCATAACTGGTAAACCGTTAGAGATAGACCAAATCATACTATACAAAAATGTAGATCTTGCTAAAATACACAATTTATGTCCAAATAAATTTTCTTGTAGGGTGAACCATTTCGGAGATATTCCTTGTTATGTGTGTGAGTTTCGGAAAACTTAGAACTTTCGTGAAAAGGATCATCGTTGTTCATTTTTTTATATGTTAAGTGGGCAAAGGCAACAGAATTCCAAAGCTTTAAAACATTTGACTATCGCACAAAGCCTACTGTATTCTAATATTCCCCTTGTACCTACAAGGAAATAAGCAATAACATAAGTTATACAAATGTTTATCTTAACACGAAGAAGATATAGGAATAAGAGTTTGTAAGAATGGTTAGTACAAGAGTAGAGAAAGTCATGTGAGTGCAACACGTCAGATTTTTTGTACAGTGTTCCAAAGATACACAAATTTCGACATTTTTTTACTTTCTCTACTACGTATACGTAGTAAGCTGAGGAAGCATTGTATTTCACTCAAAAATTAGATGTCGAGATTTCACAGGAAATATATGTTTTGAGGCCCCCTAAAGCGCAGGCGTGTATCGGTCAGTCTGTGGATAGTATAACTCCAAAACAAAAATAGGTTAAGACCAAAGTTGGTATCTAGGTTTAATGTCTTTTAAGGATGCGACACGTAGATTTTGAAAAAAAAAAAATTCTCCCCCTAAACTACCCTTTAGATGGATAATTTTTTGAAAATATTGATTTTCTCCAAAAAGGCTCTGATTGTGATTAAAATACCACACGTGTAAGATCTTTTTATGGCAAATGAAATGTATATTTTGAATTTCTTAGCTATAGCCCATGTAGTCGTGTTTACCCAGGATGAGTTTTGAATAACTGGTAAACTGTACGAGATAGAGCAAATCTTACTATACAAAAAATGTAGATCGTGCAAAAACAAACAAGTTATGTCCAAATATTTTTTGTAGAGTGAACCATTTCGGAGATATTTCTTATTTGTGTGAGTTTTGGAATACTTAAACGTTTGTCAAATGGAAGACCGTTATTCATTTTTATACGTTAGCCATGCAAATAGACCGAAATCTCAAAGCTTTAAAATATTTGACTGTAGCTCAAAGCTTACTGTATTCCCATATTCCCCTTGTACCTACAACAAAATAAGCAATAAGATAATTTCTACAAACGTTTGTCTCAACAATGACGAAGAAGATATAGGAATAAGAGTTAATAAGAACAGTTACTACAAGAATAGAGAAAGTCATATGAGTGCAACAATTCAGATATTTTTTTCAAGCCTGCACCTACAACGAAGTTTGTTGAAGCTATATAAAGCATAATCTGATGTGTTACATTCACAAGACTTTCTCACTCTTGTACAAACTACTCTTACAAAGACTAATTCCTGTATCTGCTTTATGTTAGTTGAGATAAACATTTAGAGAATTTATCTTATTGCTTATTTCCTTGTAGATGCAAGGGGAATATGGGAATACAGTAGGCTGTGAGCGATAGACAAATTTTTTTGGAGTTGTTTGCTATGCGATGCCTTTGCAGTTCTCTTCTCTTTGCAAGGCCAAGCGGTAAACAAAACGAATAACATTCCTATTTGAGAAAAGTATAAGTATTGGCACATTCAAACAAACAATAGAGAATATCTCGGAAATGCTTCCCTCAAAGGAAAAAACGAGTGACATAATTGTGTGTTCTAACGAAATGAACATCTTTCTATTTAGTAAGCTTTCGTCTTGTTTCTTACTGTTTATTATTTATGAAAAAGTCATCTAAAATGAAGAGGACTTCTGAGGACTTTACCAGATAATTCAAGTTATGGCTTAGAAACTTCCATGGAATCGCCTGTTTGTGTCCGTCACTGGATACTGACTGTCTGTCCCTCCGACTGAAGGAGAGGAGTGGGGAATAACCGCTCATTACCTAACGTTCTCCAAGAGACGACGTTGGACGTCGCTTGTATAACTAATGTAGGATTTACAGAAAGAAATTTGGCTAGCGTACGCAGTTTACGAGAATTGAATTCATATGAATGGATACCAGAATAAATGACGGATATTGTGTGTTCATATCGGATAAGGTTGTTTTACGAAATCAGTAGCAGC